>JAFBMS010000325.1:0-212902 GCA_019788955.1 Albula glossodonta | reverse complement strand
CCCTGCCCTCAGCACTGGGGGAACATGCAGACCCTGCCCTCAGCACTGGGGAACATGCAGACCCTGCCCTCAGCACTGGGGAACATGCACACCCTGCCCTGCCCTCAGCACTGGGGAACATGCAGACCCTGCCCTCAGCACTGGGGAACATGCAGACCCTGCCCTCAGCACTGGGGAACATGCAGACCCTGCCCTCAGCACTGGGGAACATGCAGACCCTGCCCTCAGCACTGGGGAACATGCACACCCTGCCCTGCCCTCAGCACTGGGGGAACATGCAGACCCTGCCCTGCCCTCAGCACTGGGGAACATGCACACCCTGCCCTGCCCTCAGCACTGGGGAACATGCACACCCTGCCCTCAGCACTGGGGAACATGCAGACCCTGCCCTCAGCACTGGGGAACATGCAAACCCTGCCCTGCCTCAGCACTGGGGAACATGCAGACCCTGCCCTCAGCACTGGGGGAACATGCAGACCCTGCCCTCAGCACTGCACTGGGGAACATGCAGACCCTGCCCTCAGCACTGGGGAACATGACACCCTGCCCTGCCCTCAGCACTGGGGAACATGCAGACCCTGCCCTCAGCACTGGGGAACATGCAGACCCTGCCCTCAGCACTGGGGAACATGCAGACCCTGCCCTGCCCTCAGCACTGGGGGAACATGCAGACCCTGCCCTCAGCACTGGGGAACATGCAGACCCTGCCCTCAGCACTGGGGAACATGCACACCATGCCCCTGCCCTCAGCACTGGGGAACATGCAGACCCTGCCCTCAGCACTGGGGAACATGCACACCCTGCCCTGCCAGCACTGGGGAACATGCAGACCCTGCCCTCCGCACTGGGGAACATGCAGACCCTGCCCTCAGCACTGGGGGAACATGCAGACCCTGCCCTGCCCTCAGCACTGGGGAACATGCACACCCTGCCCTGCCCTCAGCACTGGGGAACATGCAGACCCTGCCCTCAGCACTGGGAACATGCAGACCCTGCCCTCAGCACTGGGGAACATGCACACCCTGCCCTCAGCACTGGGGGAACATGCAGACCCTGCCCTGCCCTCAGCACTGGGGAACATGCACACCCTGCCCTGCCCTCAGCACTGGGGAACATGCAAACCCTGCCCTCAGCACTGGGGAACATGCAGACCCTGCCCTCAGCACTGGGGAACATGCAGACCCTGCCCTCAGCACTGGGGAACATGCACACCCTGCCCTGCCCTCAGCACTGGGGAACATGCAGACCCTGCCCTCAGCACTGGGGAACATGCAGACCCTGCCCTCAGCACTGGGGAACATGCAGACCCTGCCCTCAGCACTGGGGAGCATGCAGACCCTGCCCTGCCCTATTAGTAACAATGGCAGTAGCATTTATGAAACACATTCAACTCCAAGCTTTTCATTCTTCATCCTTGCATAAAATGGCGGCTTATCTAATACTAACTCTGACATTTGATCTGCACCAAACGTTTGATCAGCATTGCAGAATCAACACAGATGTGTTATGTGTTTACCTCACAGAGGGTGATGAGGCGCAAGACGAGCAAACAGATCTATCGGTCCAAAGCATCAAGGTTGACTAATTTCACCACTATTTACAGACCTGCTTTAGAGAGTGAGGCAACGGTAAGAAGGTTAGGCTGGACCTGGATATGTAAAAACTCTCCAAAGAAGTAACAGACAGTTCACAGATATTTACTATTGCCGAGTTTATAATGATAATTAAGAATGATTTAATGTCGACAGAGTCTTTGTTGTAAATGCAGTGATTTAACTACAATTAGCTGTTTTTCATTAGTGGACATTCTGTGGTACATATTCTCACGTATATGTCCCTTTATATTTACTGCTGATTAACAATTTCTATAAGTCTCAGAAGTTACCTTTATGTTAATTCATTGATAACTTGAAAATAAGTCAACTGATAACAAAGGAATTGGACCATATGAAATCATTTTGATTACAACAAAACATCAGGGCATTAACTTCTGTTTAGGACACAAAGACAGAACTTCCATGTTGCTAATAGAGAAGGTTCAAATAAATAACTGACTTTTTGCATCTCTTTGTGCCTCAATGTTCAGCAGTGCAAAGACCCTAACTCCTGTGTTTCCATCATTACAGCAAAGGATCATGGGATTTGTCTCAGGAAATGTAAACTTCCTCTGGGCCTATTATCGTAAGTGTCCAGACGAAGCAGTGCAGAAAAGCCTTTTGTTTTAGGAACAATAGCTCTACGGAAGGGTAACTGCCTGAGGTGAACTGTATGGAAAAATAAACCACCCAAAACCCAAGCGTCCCAGACAAGCCAGACCATGTGCTCGGACACACAGCCAGGCGCAGGAACGCAGCTGAACAGCATGTGCGGTTTCACAACAAAATCACCTCCATCGGCCTCGGACGGAAAGAACAACAGCTCTGCCAGAAGCCAGGTCATAATGGCCCCAAAAAGTGGAATTTCCTTCCCCGGTCTGAGCGCCAACAGGGCAAATTAACGCCAGAGCGAACCCCTCCGCCCCTTTGCCTGTATGTCAGTGCTTGTGGTGTCTGAATAGGTTTGGTAAGGGGTCTGAAAAAGTAAGCGCACGTAAATGTGTTTTTATGGTGTGATCATGTACACAATGGAGGTTCCCACCAGGACAGACACTATCGGCTTTGGTGATTGTGGGGAGGGGTGAGGGACACACTGAAGATAATCACTCCTGTGCTGAGGCAGGCAGTGGAGGAGGATGAGGATGGAGGGAAGAGGGTGGAGAAATAGGGTGAAGAGAGGAAGAGTACAGAGAGCAAGGAGCAGAAGGAGAGAGGCCGGGTGGTGCTGTATAATGGTTAGGTACCTCAGTTTGTGGCTCGATGATTCCCAGGTGAGGCGTTGCTGTCGTGCAAGATAGTTCAGCCAAATTGCTTCAGTTTTTCAGTTGAGTTGCTCAGTAACTATCCTTGTGCAGGGAGGAGAAGAGGGCAGAGTTGGTCCCCCCCTCCTCATCCTGCAGTGAGAATACGGGGGGACCCTGCCATCTCTGATGTCGTGTTACAGCCCCTAATGCCATTTCCAGAATGTTCCATGGTGGGGTGTGGCCTTCTCTGTCACCGCGGAAATGAGGAAAACGCAAAAGCACTGGCCAATTCGCTGCAGCGGGACAAAACATATGAGCTCATTCATCACCTCACGCCAGTGGCCTTCGGCAGCATGGAATGCTTTGGTTAAGACCAAAATCATTTTCATGCTTTTTTTTATAGCATGGCGTCAAGTTGCAGAGATGATACAAGAGGTGACAATGGCCTGAGTAGGTTTAAGACTCCCATTCTGGACAACAAACAAGGGCTACTGAGCTGATTTAAAGATCCCGAAATTCCAAAGCCAAAGTGACATAATCTGTCTGGCCAATAAGGCCAGACCATGGAGCTACAAGGCTGAGACATAAGCCAATGCCCACGTCGTTTTTATTCTGGTAAAGGCCAAAAAAAATTCCAAATTACCAATCAGATTCATATAACAAACTAAACACAAAGGAAACTAACCACTTAAAATTTGGAGTTCACCCTCTTTGGAATTGCAGCTCAAATTATGTGTTTTCACTCAGATTATATTGTTTTAGGAACATATTATATTTTCAAAACCACAAATCGGTATGAAATCAGTGACAAGCTGTGGTAAATCTTGAAAAGCCAAACCTAGCAATGTAATGTGAAACTGAAAACCATACGCTGCGGAAAAGGTCAATAACGTAATGAAGGGGAAGAAAACAGCCCAGACACAAAATGGCCGGCCTGGCTCTCTCAGCCTTTCCCCCAGCAGGGGTCACAGCACATGACCTTTAAACCCAGCCTGATGAAGGCAGTGAGTCACACCTGTGCTTAGCGTGCTCAGTCTCAGCTGTGCATGTATGCAGGTGTGGAAACTGCTGTCCGTGGTCCTGAAGGTCTTCCTGGCTTCCTGAGGCTGGAGGCTAGGTCCAGTGCGTGGTCCAAGGTATGGTCGCTGGAAGTGTTTGACAACAAGGAATGTAGTCAAAGACAGGATGACATGCAATGGGATGGCATCAAAACCCAATATGGAAACAGACTGTAAAGATGATTGAGCAAGAATACAAAGACAGAGCACAAAATTAGCCAATACATAAATACATAACCTGTCAATCTTCATTTCAGTTGTTAGATTTTTCAAAGACAGTTTTTCATGTCGAGATCTGAGGCATTTGTTTAGCATTTTGTTTGCCAGAACGAAAAAAAATATCGAAAAAAAGTTTTTCAATTCCTTAACATCACTGTCCAAGCTTTCACATATTCAACTCAGACAGGACAGATTTGAGAGATTGTGTCTGATTAACCCCCTGGGCAGTGAGAGGCTCTGACAGCAGCCATAGAAATGCTGGCATCAGCGAGTAACTGTACATGAATGCGCTACCCTAGAGCACTCACTCTTTTTAAACTGCTCACTTTGAACATATTTCATTTACACAATTAAAGATGCATTATATTAAACATGGCAGTTTAGTGAACAATAAAACAAAATGGAGGGTGCCATAACAAGGATGAGAAAAAAATGAAATGAAGAGTGAACGTGTTGGTGAGAGTTCTGAATGTATGAAAAAGGAGCACACTCACATACTTTTCTCTGTTCACATTTCTCTGGTTGACTAATTAGTAACATTCAGGATCTGAGAGTCAGACATTGAAATACGACTTTAAAAAAAGAGGCCAGAGTGTGACAGTGGCAAAGGAAAACTGGGGAAGTCCCTCTGCTTCTGGCTGACAGTGGCCAGCCTTAATGAGGAACATGGTTGATCATATTACTGCAGTGTGTCTGGTCAGTGGATGCCGGCAGGGAGGTCTGATTCTTCTGGTGCAGACAGGCCGCAGAGCTGGACCAGAGAGCCAGGTTGTGTGGCTTGATCAGAGGTTGCATGGATTGCTCTTGTTATGAGTGGGAGGGGTCGGGACATGCCTGTGTTATGGATGGGAGGGGGTGGGGCATGCAACATTATGGGTGGGAGGGGCGGGGCATGCCAACATTACGGGCAGGAGGGGGCGGGTCACGTCGTGTTGTGGGCGGGAGGGGCGGGGCATGCCTGTGTTATGGATGGGAGGGGGCGGGCATGCCAATGTTACGGGCAGGAGGGGTGGGGCATGTCTGTGTTGTGGGCAGGAGGGGGCGGGGCATGTCTGTGTTATGGGCGGGAGGGGACGGGGTATGTCTGTGTTGTGGGCAGGAGGGGGCGGGGCATGCCTGTCTTATGGGCGGGAGTACTCTGTCATGTGTGCCTGCTAAATATTCATTGCATGGAGATACTGCATCCATTTTGTGCAAACTCTGGATTCTGTCCCAGGAGCAATTGAGCTTTATAGAGTTTCAAATGGACTGGGAAGGATTCTTTACTGCCAGCTCTGTGAGCGCTGAAAGGAAAAAAACTGAACTGTGACACATTCCAGGGGTACGAGGTCACTGGAGTCTGTCTTCCATTTTGACTTCTCATTAAATCATTGCAATAACTGATTCCATTTTGAAAGGGTTGGGTCTTAATAGAAAAAGTGATACACAACACAACCAGCAATTTTTAATTTTTTAACCAACATTTTTCCCAACCCAAATTCAGCCAGACGGTTCAGCCTCCCACAGCAACCCTCTCCCACTGTTTGAGAAGGAGGACGCCGTGAACACGACTCCTAAAATTCATATGATGTCAAGCTCTCATTTCCACACTGCAAATGCACCAGCAATCCACACAGTGGATCTCACTTATGGCATCAGAGGATGACAAAGACAGCATATAGTTGGCTTGTGTACTGACCAGCCAGAAGAGGCCACTAGAGAGCATGGAAACCCACAACCTTAAGCAGCTTAACCCCTATCATTCCCCAGAGGGGTGAGGCTAATTGTTGCATTACCAACGCAGATCTCTAGCCATTGCCACTAATGGCGCAGTCACAGAGGTCTTTTTCTCAAGCAGGCCTCTTATTGCATGAGCCATCTGCAGGCCTCAGCCAGTGCTTTCTGCACTCTTTTTTAATGTTAGCAGCACTGAATGTTCTGCAGAAGAATAAAAATCCCATCTATGAGGTCAAAATTACAGTGCTTATGTGGAGAGCTGGAGCACACAGTCTTTGGAGTTATTTATAACTTTTATTAAACAGGAAAAGACTGACTTTTTTATGTCTAAATTTTTTTAATGATTGTTCTGGCTATTCGGAGCCTGCATGCATTCTTTTTCACTATGGCTGGAGTGTAGCTGGTCTGGCCATACTTTTTTGTAAAGTCACCAAATGCTTCTGTCAGGCTGCCCAGCTATTTCTGTCTAGCTACTTATCAAGTTTCCGGTGTTTGTAGCTGTAACCTTTTGCAGTGAAATAAACCCTAACACATTGCCGCAGCTCAATAAAATCCTCATTCTGTGCTTCGGTCCTGTGGGTAACTGCAGCTTTTGTTTTATTTTATTTTTGTATTTTTCATTGTGCTGTGACCCATTCTAAAGCCACAATGACACTGTTGCTGGCATGTGTTGTTTGTCTACAGGAAACAGTACTGGCTGCTCAGAAAACAGCTGTTTTTTTGGCACTCAAAGTAGTTTTGCATACTTGTTTTTCACAAACTCACTGCATATCATGCCTTACACTTCACAAGGACAGGAATCAACACACTGCCAGCAATCTGATTTTTTTTTAGCTTTTGCTCTATTAGCACTAGCATTAGCTTCATCCATGACAAAATGGCTGAAGAGCTTTCCCGGTCTTCAGAAGGGGAAAGGAGGAGTGAAGCAAAGTGTAGTGTGATTCAGTGAGGGCATGCTCAAGTCTGTACTGCAACAATGGGACAGGCCTTCAAATACAACCTATCGACGGTTTCATACCCTATCACCAGGCCTGGGGTTATTGTTATCCTTGTTCTCATGCTGTACCACAAATCACTAAAATGGCTCCTCCATCGAGTGGGGGCACAAGGCTTAATCACATCACATGTCAAACATGCATTTTTAAATATTTAAACTGTTTAGATGTCACAACTAACATGGATCCATGAGCATTTTCCACAGAATATTGTATTAATCAAATTGTGAAATTGTTGAAAATGATATTGAATATTGCGAATACTACTGAAAGCAAGATTCATTAAAATAGGAATATCTAAAGTTACGCTGGCTGTATGTGTAAGAACGGGGACAGTTTTAAAATGGGCAGAGAGATGAGGAAAATCCATGTTAAACAGCAGGATTAGGCTAATGTCTCGGTGACCTAACAATACATGATAAGGATAGGGGAGTTTATCTTCATTGAGGAGTCTTGCTAAGCTGTGCAGTGCCTCTCTGTCTGCCTGTCTCTGCTGCTCTGAGAGACCATCTCATCCCCGCTGTCTGGCAGACACATTCCACTCTGAGCCAAACCTGCCTCCCCCCAAACCCTCAGCCTCTACACCTGTGAGTCTCCTAAGAGCCAAACCTGCCTCCCCCCAAACCCTCAGCCTCTACACCTGTGAGTCTCCTAAGAGCCAAACCTGCCTCCAGCCCGACCCTCAGCCTCTACACCTGTGAGTCTCCTAAGAGCCAAACCTGCCTCCCCCCAAACCCTCAGCCTCTACACCTGTGACTCTCCTAAGAGCCAAACCTGCCTCCCCCCAAACCCTCAGCCTCTACACCTGTGAGTCTCCTAAGAGCCAAACCTGCCTCCAGCCCGACCCTCAGCCTCTACACCTGTGAGTCTCCTAAGAGCCAAACCTGCCTCCAGCCCGACCCTCAGCCTCTACACCTGTGACTCTCCTAAGAGCCAAACCTGCCTCCCCCCAAACCCTCAGCCTCTACACCTGTGAGTCTCCTAAGAGCCAAACCTGCCTCCAGCCCGACACTCAGCCTCTACACCTGTGACTCTCCTAAGAGCCAAACCTGCCTCCAGCCCGGCCCTTAGCCTCTTCACCTGTGACTCTCCTAAGAGCCAAACCTGCCTCCAGCCCGGCCCTCAGCCTCTACACCTGTGAGTCTCCTAAGAGCCAAACCTGCCTCCCCCCAAACCCTCAGCCTCTACACCTGTGAGTCTCCTAAGAGCCAAACCTGCCTCCAGCCCGACCCTCAGCCTCTACACCTGTGAGTCTCCTAAGAGCCAAACCTGCCTCCCCCCAAACCCTCAGCCTCTACACCTGTGAGTCTCCTAAGAGCCAAACCTGCCTCCAGCCCGACCCTCAGCCTCTACACCTGTGAGTCTCCTAAGAGCCAAACCTGCCTCCAGCCCGACCCTCAGCCTCTACACCTGTGAGTCTCCTAAGAGCCAAACCTGCCTCCAGCCCGACCCTCAGCCTCTACACCTGTGACTCTCCTAAGAGCCAAACCTGCCTCCAGCCCGACCCTCAGCCTCTACACCTGTGAGTCTCCTAAGAGCCAAACCTGCCTCCCCCCAAACCCTCAGCCTCTACACCTGTGAGTCTCCTAAGAGCCAAACCTGCCTCCCCCCAAACCCTCAGCCTCTACACCTGTGAGTCTCCTAAGAGCCAAACCTGTCTCCCCCCAAACCCTCAGCCTCTACACCTGTGAGTCTCCTAAGAGCCAAACCTGCCTCCCCCCAAACCCTCAGCCTCTACACCTGTGAGTCTCCTAAGAGCCAAACCTGTCTCCAGCCCGACCCTCAGCCTCCTCACCTGAGAGACTCATAGTCTGAGAGCATCTCTCTCTTCGATGAAAATGAATAAATAAATGAATGAATAAACTGGCTTTTTTCTTTAACTGGAATCTGCTTTGCACAAAAGCTGAACTTATCAGTATACATCATAATTTTTAAACCATACAAAATACAAACAATCCAAAGTACATACATAAACAGTAATGATGTCAATAAAATCTGAAGTGTTAAGAAGAGGTACGTCTCTAGTTCAGAATATTATACGTCTAGGCACATTGTGTAGGAGGTGAGTGCCATTTTGTTTTATAACTCTGCAAAGCTGCACAATAGGAGGATTTTACAGTGTGTAACATGAAGTGGCAGCAAGATTGTGTGATAGGGAGACTGTGAGTGAGGCTAGACATAACTAAAAGGGTGGGGTTCCGGAGGGGGGGGGTGTTCCACGCAAAGCATCTGGGCCAGCAGACAAAAGATTAAATGGCAGGGGAATTCCAAAGCCATACTGAGTTAGTGCCATGCACGGGGACTGGGGGGGTGTGGGGGGTGCCTTAAGGTTTTTTATTTAGTGTTTGTTCGACCCATTTTGTTAAGTACAGGCAGTGGGAAACTGCAGCGCTGTGCGTCTGGGATGCTTCCTGCCTCAGTTTCCCAGGGCTCCACTTCTCTCTCCTTTGCTCTTTCCTCCATGTTTCATTCTCCCGATCTCTCTCCCCTATTCCCTCTCCCCTCTCTCTCTCTCTCTCTCTCTCTTTATCCCTCTCCCTCCCTTCCTCTCACTCTCTCTTTTCTTCTACCTAACTTTCATCACCCCCCCCCACCCCCAAAGGTGCCCCACAGGGCCCAGAGTTAGCCCGCCCTCTCCCATAGAGCTACATTAAACCCCCCCTGAGGTCCATGGCCACACCCCAGACTCAGGGGAACATTGCTCTCAACCCGCCTGCCCTGGGGGTTATTCAAACAAGGCCCAGGCAACCAATCAGGGCCCAGAACCACAAACACAAACAGAACAGGCCCGATCTGGAATGGGTGGTGTCTCTTTATCAAGGGGAACTGCTGTAAACAGAAGGAGTATCAAAGATCAGCATCATTGGCATGGAGTCATTGCCTGCTACACGCCTGCCTTTGAGCGCAGGATAGCATTCTCCATTAGCAGCTCCAGCTGAAGTAGCACTTCCACAGGCTTTGAAATCACGGCAGCAGCTGTAACGTTTCCCCAGCTCCCTGACAGGCACAGGGCTCAGGGCCTCACAGTCACACAGACATGCTTCCTCTGAAAGGCCACTGCCACGACACACACTCAGAGATGAAGGTGATGCTGATTCAGAGCTGATAGTATCTGTGGGGTATGGTGTCCATATCTGTTTACCTTTTTCATTGTAGTATTTACAAAAAAATAAACACAATTACAAAAACAGCATTTGTCATTGTAATTGTAATTGACAAATATATAGGTCAGCTTAACTGTACTTTTAAAGGTACGCTTGTTAGCCTTAAAATTACCGCTGTGTTTAACATTCAAATGCTGAGTACACATTCATGTACACAGCATGCCCAGCCCTGCAAGTTTCCTCCGGAGATTCTAATCTGCCTGCAGCTTGTGGACGCGCCTCTCCACCGATTTGCATTGTAACATGTCTACCTTGCCTTATCCATCTTTGAGTTAAGAAGTCTCTGGCTTCACTGAGCATGTGCAGACAGGGCAAAGGGCTCAAACTTCAGTCTTCCCTCATCACCGTCTGTCAGCGCCGCGGTGATTCATCTGCTCACTCACCTGAGTATGTTTATTAAATATGGGATATCGTTGTTGTGACTTTCTCCCTGCCAGTCTGTCTTACAGCAGCCCTCAGCCCTTGTTCTGCACAGCCGCAGGGTGAGCTGGCTTTTGCTGTTTGTCAACGAGTGATTCATGAATTACGACCGCTGAGTGTGCAGGTAACTCACCGCACCTGGTGTCTAGGGTCTGGACAGGTAGTGGAATTTAGGGTGGAAAAAAAACCTCACTGGCACGGTGGTGGGATCAGGTTTTATCAGCACTGATTGCAGTATCTCAGCCAGCACATACAGAATCTCTGCTGATTTTTACACACTCTACACCTGCACAACTGATATTTATCGAGACAGTCCAGGTAAAGTATCTCTATACCTAACACTGTGTTTTAGACAGGGCTTGATGTGATGCAAGATGTCAACCTGTTGAGCAAATAAAATGCTTCAGCTCCATTCCCACATCCCATAGATGGATAGGGACTGGACTGGCTTTGTACTGGAAAGGTTGCAGGTTCAGTTCGTAAGTGGGGACTTAGAGCAAGGTGCTCAATGCGAAGCTCCCCAGTGAATATCCAGCATGTAATGGAATGTGAAAATATGAGCAGGTGTTAGTCTGCTCTAGACAGGAGCACCTGCTTACACTCACCCTCTGCAGGCAGGCCTGTGGGTGTCAGTCTGAGAGAGGGATGATCAGTGTGTGTGTATCAGAGTGAGTGTAGGGGTGCACGTATCAGAGTGAGTGTAGGGGTGCGTATATCAGAGTGAGTGTAGGGGTGCGCATATCAGAGTGAGTGTAGGGGTGTGTGTATCAGAGTGAGTGTAGGGGTGCATGTATCAGAGTGAGTGTAGGGGTGCGCGTATCAGAGTGAGTGTAGGGGTGTGTGTATCAGAGTGAGTGTAGGGGTGCGTGTATCAGAGTGAGTGTAGGGGTGTGGGTACCAGAGTGAGTGTAGGGGTGTGTGTATCAGAGTGAGTGTAGGGGTGTGTGTATCAGAGTGAGTGTAGGGGTGTGTGCATCAGAGTGAGTGTAGGGGTGCGTGTATCAGAGTGAGTGTAGGGGTGTGTGTATCAGAGTGAGTGTAAGGGTGTGTGTATCAGAGTGAGTGTAGGGGTGTGTGTATTTTGGGGTGAGCCGTATGGGCGGGGCAGCAGAAGGGTGTGATTATTGGGGCACAACACTCTGAGCTGGGGTTGAGGCCTTGGACAGGTGACCCAGGTAGATGACTGTGTGCTTTATGTGTTTATGCAGCAGGGAGCCAGCTTTCCTCCTCCCTCCAACATACCTGAGATACCCAAACCTTCTGCACAGAGCATGTCAGCAATCCATCACTACAGAGACAACGCCGAGGGGTACCACATAACACACACACTTATATGCACACACACACATACACACACACACACGCTCTGCACAACACACACACACACACACCCACACACACACAAACACACACAAACACACACACACACACACACACACACTCTGCACAACACACACACACACACACAAACACACACATACACACACACTCTCACACACGCTCTGCACAACACACACACACACACACCCACACACACACAAACACACACACACACACACTCTCACACACACTCTGCACCACACACACACATACACACACACGCTCTGCACAACACACACACACACACACACACTATGCACAACACAAACACACCCACACACACAAACACACACACACAAGCATGCACCAATCTACAAATACACACATCAATGTAAAATGCACACGCAGTTGAGCACACATAAACATGAGGGTGTGTACACATGGATATACACACACACAGATCATAAATCATTGGTCTTTGGCCTGGTCCTGGAGCACCTCTGAGTTTTTGCTGGTTTTCATTTTCAGAGTAAATTTCACAACCGCTTCAGACCCCCGCAAGGCGAGGTGACTATCTAATCATCTGCTTCCATTGGTCGATTAAGCGCCAGGTTACAACAAAGCCCAGCAGACCATGCCGATCGGCTGGACTGGGGCTGCAGAGTGCTGCCATAAATGTCTCAGTGTGGGCGCCATGGGGCTGTGTGTGGGCACCAGGGGGCGCTGTCTCAGGGTTATATTCGGTTCATGTGTGTGAGACAAAGCCTCCATTCTGTACCCTCTGCCTTCACGGGGGCGTCTCATTGCCGCTTTGCTGACAGACGGGGGGGTCGTGTTCTAATTAACCAGATTAAATGTGCTGCCCCCCCCCCCAAACCCCCCACTGCACACTCACACACACTCACGTGCACATGCATGCACACACACTCCACGGTAATAAGAAATGCAAACACACCAACTCCTTCAGGTCGGCCCGACCTGCTCACAGTCAGGGCAAACGGGCAAAGAGAGAAAGAGAGAAAACAAAACTCAGGCAGCCCCCCCTTCTCTCTCTGCATTCTGGGTTATGGGCCGCAATCTTAAACTCACAGTCTCTCTGGGTTATGGGCCGCGATCTTAAACTCACAGTCTCTCTGGGTTATGGGCCGCGACCTTAAACTCACAGTCTCTCTGGGTTATGGGCCGCGATCTTAAACTCACAGTCTCTCTGGGTTATGGTCCGCGATCTTAAACTCACAGTCTCTCTGGGTTATGGGCCGCGATCTTAAACTCACAGTCTCTCTGGGTTATGGTCCGCGATCTTAAACTCACAGTCTCTCTGGGTTATGGGCCGCGATCTTAAACTCACAGTCTCTCTGGGTTATGGGCCGCGATCTTAAACTCACAGTCTCTCTGGGTTATGGGCCGCGATCTCAAACTCACAGTCTCTCTGGGTTATGGTCCGCGATCTCAAACTCACAGTCTCTCTGGGTTATGGTCCGCGATCTCAAACTCACAGTCTCTCTGGGTTATGGTCCGCGATCTCAAACTCACAGTCTCTCTGGGTTATGGGCCGCGATCTCAAACTCACAGTCTCTCTGGGTTATGGGCCGCGATCTCAAACTCACAGTCTCTCTGGTTTATGGGCCGCGATCTTAAACTCACAGTCTCTCTGGTTTATGGGCCGCGATCTTGAACCCCAACAAAACACCGCGCTGCATTTTTATCAACAGGCTTCATCTTATTTCCATCCATTTTTCATCTTATTTCCATCCAGAGTCTGATAAAGTATGTGAGAATTAAAAAATGCCAGACTGGACTTGGGAGAGGCAGGCATACAAAACATTCACACCACTCTAACCAGCGCAAGGGGTGTGTGTGTGTGTGTGTGTGTGTGCTCTCCAGCTCACCTGAGAAATGTAACCTGTTCAATGGCCAGGTGACCCGCTGATGGATGGGACTGACACATGCAGACCACACTTCAATCTCTGCCCATCTGTTTGGATCGCTCCATCCCCCCCCCCCCCCCCCCTTTGCCCATGCTAAGACTAAGAGCAGCATCACATTATGCTAAGGCTTATGGCAATGCTAACAGCCATATCACCTATTACCATGGCCAAAGGTAATGCTAAGAGCCACACCACCCCTTCCTAAGGCCAATGGTAATGCTAACACATTCACCTCATGCTAAGGTAAATGCTAATGTTAACCACATTGGCATGTTAATCACCATCTTGAGTGTTTAATGTCTAATCAACATAGTTGCTTGTAAAACATGATTATGAAAAATAATCTAAGTTTACATATATTACAAATTATCAATATGTAAAATACACATAAGACATTTTAAATGGTTTTAAATGGTTTACAGTCCAATCCTAGTTGCATAATAATCCAAACAATCAATGTTCTTTGTTGGATCAGTCAAGATTTAAACTTTTAAAGGATGGGTGGGATTTATAATGTCTTGTCACTGTGGAAATGAGCGTTCCCATCACAGAAACAATTATGACATATTAATCAGATGAGATGATTGTCTCATTATTTTATGATGCCAGAGCAATGGAATTTCAACCTCTTTCCAAAACCACAGGATTTGTTCTTTTGTAATAAAACCAAACACAGGACCTACACAGCAATATCTCTCTCAATCTGTGGGAAACTCAGACAGTGAACAAATACCATCCTAAAGAAAACATACCCTGGCTTGGACCCTAAAAACAAACAGAACCTCAACAATAAAAAAACTTTTTTATTATTATTGTTTTGGCTACACACATATCTCTGAATTGTGTAATGAAATTGCTTGCTTGAAACCATCAACCCTGTAGAACAAGAGCAAATAAATCATGCCATTTTTACTATGAATATATACGTATGTGTGTCAGCAGAGTTTTCTGGGGTAGAGTGGGCTGTATAAACGGACTCCGAGGTGCATGTTTGTGAAGAGAGGAGGAAGTGTTTTGGAAGTGAGGAATTAGAGCGCAGCTTCCCATGCGCCTGGCGCAGGGCGGGCCCTCGGGCACTCGCTGAAATCGCACGATTTTATCTGCACGGCTCCTGAAGTCGCAGCTTCACTAAGAGCTCCGGGGGGGGGAGACATCAGAAGGATCCCTCCTCTGCTTATCGCCACGCCGGGCTGGTGCTGCGTGTCAGGACACGTCCCTGTCTTCCCTCTTTTCCGTTATTGTTGTGTCTCTGGGCTGGACAGCCGCTGGAGTGGAGGAGCAGAGACCGGAGGCCTACGGTCTGTTTGCTGGCAACATCCTGCAGTGTTACACATTCAGTTCCAATCCAGCCACACGTCCTTAGGCATACTGTACACACAGGCGTCGCTGCAACTTGAGCTAAACGCACCGACAATGTTTCTGAAAGGTAGTGACGGCTGCTTACTATATCAGTGGCTAATTTATCCAGTTGGTTGCCATTCAGAACAACGTACATCTGTCTACATCCAGTGGGAGACAACAGAGGTCTCAGGCCTCTGTGCCAAGCTTCAAAATCTCTCCTGCCCAGAGTAACATCCTCACATCCCAGCCACGCCCCCACCAAGAAAAAAAAAAAAAACTCAATACCATGTTTCATATTTTTCCTTTCGTTTGCTTTTTTATTTCCTCACACTTTCTAGCACTTTAACTTGGGTTTTTTGTGAACCCTCCATCTGGTGTGATCCCTTTCCATTCTGTTGGGTACAGAACTGGATTTTAAAATTTGGTTTGGGTGCAGTTATGGATTGGTTAGGCTTTGTGTTTCTGACCCATTTGACTATACCACGCGATGTTTGTAGAGGCTCAAACAGAGCTTAAAGAATGCTGCAGGGTCTTCATGAAGCAAAAGGACCTGTTTATCCAGGGCCTAACAGCCCAGCCAGCTGGTATTCTACTCAGCGACCAGACCGTTCTGTACATAGTTATAACAAAATGATATATGTTTACTGTCTTAGCTTTTGTACTGGTCTGTAGCAGCCTCTGTTTATTTTAATCCTCAGGCGGGACGGTGTTTTGCTTTGAATGCATTAATGCTCAGTATTATATATGATCTTTTCCTGTCTAACACAAGTGAAAACATCTCCTTTACAGTAGAATAACACAACATTTCTGGAAGCGTAAATCATGACAGCTTGTAAACCGTGGGCTGTCCACGCTGTTTCGCATCCGTTTGAGGACTGGCGGACCACCACCAACCTCAAGATCAGGATACGTCACGGGACCCGGAGTGGGGACTGAGCGCAGCACACAAACGCAGCTCGGCTCGTACAGCCTTCAGCCTTGCACAGCGTTATCCCTCGCCATCCAAACCCATCTGTTCAGACAGGACTTCCTCTGCCCTCTTATCGGACGCGTTTTTGGCCTGCGCCTGAAATATCCCAATCCAGCGTTCTGGTCTCTTATCTTGATACATTTTTTTGTTCCGCTGATCTTGCTGGTTGGAGTGAACACTCTCTGACAGGATGCGAGGAGCTCCGGGGCACGCGCCGCACTTACACTGAAAACATCATGTTCTGCAGTGTATTTACACAGAAACACGCTGCCCTAAGGCTGCGATGGGGAAATGGAACATCTCCACACTGCACTGGGCCCGGCCACAATTATCTGCCAATCACTGGCCAGGCAGATCCAAATGAAACATTCAGTTCTTTGCAACACAATCGCTGGGTCAAGTCAACGTGTTACTGGATAAATATATTCTAGCTCCACCCATAACTGATGTCATAATGTGTACCGTTAACGGGCCATGAGTCATTAAGATAAACTCCAGCACATTCCCTGCACTACAGCAAACAGGGGGTGATTTGTAAAGAATTCCCAAAACCCAGCAGACTCATGGGAACAGTTTCCCCCCATTTGTGTGCATCAGTTTTTTTACCCTTTTCTCCCAATTTTAAACTCCCAGAGGTCTTCACAAGCTGTGCTTATTGCAGCAACTTGTTCTATTGATCCAGGAAAGCACAGACAGACACACATTCCTCCAAAACATGCAATGTCAGCTGCCACTTGTTGTCACATTACTGTCCACAGATTGAGCTGGCACAGAGGCCAGGTGGAGGAAGGTGTGTGTGGATGTGTGTGTTTGTGTTTCTGTTTGTGTGTGTGAGAGTGTGTGAGTGTGCATATGTGTGTGTGTGTGTGTGTTTCTGTTTGTGCATGTGCATATGTGTGTGTGTGAGTGTGTGTGTGTTTCTGCTTGTGCATGTGCATATGTGTGTGTGTGTGTGTGTTTGTGTGTGTGTGAGAGTGTGTGAGTGTGCATATGTGTGTGTGTGTGTGTGTGTGTGTGTGTGTTTGAGTGTGTGTGAGTGAGTGTGTGTTTCTGTTTGTGCATGTGCATATGTGTGTGTGTGTGTGTGTGTTTGAGTGTGTGTGAGTGTGTGTGTGCGTATGTGAGTGTGCTGTAGGTGCATCGTGGGGACAGGTTTGTTTGCAGGGAATTAACCTGCTGTTTGCAGCCGTCCTGCACTTGCCTCTCTTCACGGTCAGTAAACTCTCTGGTATTTCCAGCAGCCCAGCTGCTTGGGCCCATCCCCAGAGCTGCTCTCACCTCCTCATCCCCAGAGCTGCTCTCACCTCCTCATCCCCAGAGCTGCTCCCACCTCCTCATCCTCAGAGCTGCTCTCACCTCCTCATCCCCAGAGCTGCTCCCACCTCCTCATCCCCAGAGCTGCTCCCACCTCCTCATCCCCAGAGCTGCTCTCACCTCCTCATCTCCAGAGCTGCTCCCACCTCCTCATCCCCAGAGCTGCTCTCACCTCATCATCCCCAGAGCTGCTCTCACCTCCTCATCCCCAGAGCTGCTCTCACCTCCTCATCCCCAGAGCTGCTCTCACCTCCTCATCCCCAGAGCTGCTCCCACCTCCTCATCCCCAGAGCTGCTCCCACCTCCTCATCCCCAGAGCTGCTCTCACCTCCTCATCTCCAGAGCTGCTCCCACCTCCTCATCCCCAGAGCTGCTCTCACCTCCTCATCCCCAGAGCTGCTCTCACCTCCTCATCCCCAGAGCTGCTCCCACTTCCTCATCCCCAGAGCTGCTCTCACCTCCTCATCCCCAGAGCTGCTCCCACCTCCTCATCCCCAGAACCAGTCAGAAGGCCTTAGTTAGAAAGAAAGAAAGAAAGAAAGAAAGAAAGAAAGAAAGAAAGAAAGAAAGAAAGAAAGAAAGAAAGAAAGAAAGAAAGAAAGAAAGGGACAGATAAGGGAAGAGATACTGATATTTGTTGTTGTTGTTGTTGTTGTTGTTTAGGAGTCCCGAGCTTAAAGCAGTAATCTCAGATCAGTGCTGACAGAGGCAGGGTGCTCAGATCTCACTGTTACCTTTGTTTGGTCATGTGATGTTTATGAGCTCCTGGCTTTCTGAAGCTCACAGGTAAAACACAGGCTGGAGGTTTGGGTCAACATAGAGGAATGATGATGATGATGACGAAGATGGTGATGTTGATGATGATAATTAAGATGATGATTATGGTGTGTTTTTTACACTTTCAGTGATACAGGTATGAACAGCCAGGTTAACACTGCGCTTCTAAGCAGAGGGCAGGTAACACAGTATGCACACAGTCGTTGGTGACACAGTGCAGAGTAAGCATGAGAAAAGGCTGATGTGTAGTGTAAATTGGGCACACAGGAAAGGAATAGACAGAGGCCAAAAAGGACACTGCAATATAATCCAGACTTGTTTTTCACATTTGGGTTGTTTTGCCCTCCTTGAACTTTTATGGCTTAGTGGTTTCATAATCCTTATACTCCTCAATATTTCACAATCCACACAGACATGTATATTTTAAAACTGGCCGAGTCCCAACCCAAGTGTGAACTGTACTCCCTGAGAGATTCTCCCAGCATCCCCCTTGCAGGCTCCTGGGGGATTCTGCTGTTGGCTGAAAACCCAAGAAAAAAGACAGATAGAGACGGCTTGGTGCTTATGTGTTCTTAAGTACCTTTAATATCTTGGCTATATGGTGCCTTTCTATCATGCATCGTAACTCCCAGGGGAAGTGGCTGTTCGGAACAGAGGTCAGAGTTCCAGGATATGAGCAGTTTTGTCTTGGCTGCACGTTCTGCATGGCTCCCATATTGAAGGCATCCAGGGGGCGATGCACCGTCACCTCACCTCAACCCCCCGAGCGTATCCCATGCTCCTCGCAGGCTGTTGGGACGCTGATAACTGGGTGATAAAGGGCTGAGAGGTGGCTGTTTATCTGGGCAGAGGGAAGCTGCATTCCTGCGGAGGACGTGAGGTTTTACTGGTGGCCCTGCGGAGTGATAGCCCAGTAAATATTAGAGAAATGTGCGGTGAGATCAGCGGTCCAGCGAGCGCCGGACTCCCTCAGCGCTCATTACACATTCCTCACTGACAGACAGAGCGCTTCCCGCTACAGCACAGAGGCCTTCCCATAGGGCCGCTCTCTGCGCCATGCACACCCCAATACACTGAAAACACCCCTATAAGGTGAAAACACCTCTAACGCACTGAAAACACCCCTAACTGAGAATTTTCATGGTTACCCACTAAAACAGTTCTAACACACTGAGAATATTCACAGGCATTGGCACCCATCACAAACTGCAAACACTCTTAATGCATAAAGCACATCTCTAACTACAACCACTCCCAACTGAAACAACACACCTGACATACTGAGAACACATAATATATTCCTGTTTTCCCATTTCAATGAGCACAGCGTCATTACAGCGACATTAGGTTATTTTGCCTCCTGCTAAACAAATTACATGAAAGTATCCATTGGTGTGACATATTCCGGCAGCGAGTTTCTTCATGTTTGGGTTGGGATCAATAACGCCATGGCAAAAGAACAATAACAGCACAGTGAGGCAGCACATCGAACATTATCTCAGCTGTGAGAAACAGCAGGCCAACCGCAGACTTTTACCATCCACACACACACACACACACACACACACACACACGTCTACTGAATGAGCTACAGCCACTCAATCACTGCGTGAAAATAATACACAGAAATACACACAGTGTTCTCGGACAGACTGAACCCTTGTTGTGAAATAAGATCAGCGAAATCTGTTGTTAGAAACCCCTGACGTCATCGACGTCGTTAGGATGTTGTTGCTAATTGCCACAAAATGAGTGTGGAGTTTCCTCTGGACGGTTTGAGAGTTCTGGGGAACAGAGCGAGCTGCATTATGACTCACTTGAGCTGAACCCAGAACCTGGTTCTCATTCCTCATTTGCAAGGTTGAGCAAACAGCGAGTGTGACAGGCGGGAAGGCTGTGGGAAGGCCCTGTTATGGGGTAACATGAGCGTTTCCAACAACATGGAGCATGTTCTCAGTACAGCACAGGGTTCACTCTTTACCCCAAAATCTGAGACAGTGCCCTGCAGGGAAGACAAATGTTGCTTTATTGGACACATGAAGCGTGCAGCACAAGAATAGAGAAATTAAAGCAGGTTGACCTATCAGCGGCCACTTCTGTAAAGCTCTCAGACTGCAGGGAAGATTTCTATCAGTCTTTCATCATGGTCCCCATGACAAAAGACTGATTCTCTCCTGAGATTGTCCTCACATGAAAAGCATTCCAGCGGAGTAGAGGGCATGTCTTGCGCTCCAAAACTCTGTTTGTTTACAGTCTCCGTATAAAGGGACAGGAAAGTAACAGCACTCATTGAACAAACCACACATCTGCCGAGAAATAGCCTGCCTGTAGGGATGTTAGCATGGACATGCCATGTCACAGTTGTTGCCATAATAAATAGATTGTTGCAGGCAAACCTTGGTAGGCCTTCAATACCCATCTAAACCCTACTCATCCAAACACAACTACTAAAATGTATCTGCAAAACCATACCAGCAAAAATGTTCCAGAGCTTTTTCTTTGCCTTTTACATAAAGGTGAGCATAGAGAGTCTTTTCCCTTCTCTGGATTTTCTGCTAATTGTTTGGTGCCTAAATATTTAATTAAACTAATAATTTAAATTATGCAACATTTTAGAAAAAAGTCTTAAAAGCTTGCAAGTTATGATAAAAAAAATCTTCTTACACAAGAAACTACATAAAAGAAATCTGGAAGATTCAATTTATTGCAGTCCTACCTATGGTTAATTAGCTAATTGAGCCAGAGGGACTGATGTAAGCCAAAAGCATTAAAGCGGCCCTCCAGCAAAGGTGGAGTCCAACCCTGTCCCGGGAAGGGTGTTTTTTAAACATTTTCCTCGCCAGTTTTAAATCACCAACACTGCCTGTAACGTTAGCACCCTGGCCCCTGCGCCCATATGGGCCCTGGCCCATGCGCCCATGCGGGCCCTGGCCCCTGCACCCATGCGGCGTGAGCTACAACTGGAGAGCCCCTCTGATGTGCCTGCATTATTTATAACCCCAGTAGATTTAGGGGTTCCCCTTGCCCAAGGGGAGTATCCTTCTAACGTACCCTCGCCCCATGTTCTGGCTTAGGGGACTCCCCCACGCCGCCCTACACAGAGGGCCTTCCAGTAAACATGCAGGCCTGTGCAGGCCAGACCTGCAGTCTAGACAGGAACCAGTGAGTAATCTGGACATCCAGTGCTCTGCGCTGGACTGTAACTGGTCTCTCTCTGCACATGGGAATTATTATATCCAGAGCTACCCTGTTATATGACACTGCCCTCCCTATCCAGCTGTGAAGCAAAACAAGCATAACGTGATCCCAGAGAGTTTCTTTTTAAGGTTGGTAAGCGATTCAGCTCAATGGTCATAAGACCAGACACCAGGCTTGCCATTGGCCCTTGCAATAGGTCCCAATAACGCAATTACTGGTTATGGCTCAAGGTTTGCAATGGTGAAGCAACAGTTGGCCCAGCTTCACAGGGAAATGATAGAGGGTAAACCAGCTAGTTCCACTGGTCTCTTCACTCTCTAGCGGCCACACCTGGTCAAGCCAGGTACATGCAGATACACAAACTGAGTATATGCTGGCATTGTAATCCTCCAATGACATAGAGAGTATGGAATTATTGGTGCGTCTACAGTTTAGACAGAAGTGGGATTAGACGTCACGAGGAGTAACATGCATACAGTGTTCACCTCCTGATATTAGCAGGAAGTATTGCTAGCGTGGGACCAGTTAGTTAGGTTGAGTCCCGTTTGGGAAAAAAAGTGCAAAAATATTGGGGTTAAATAAATGACCAGGGTCACGAGTGGTTAAATGCTGAACATTCTCTGCCTTTTGAGGTACATGACAGTTTTGAGGTATATGACAAAGTTTTGCTATTAAACTGCAGTTCCCATAATGCACTTGTCCATGGTCCATCACCATCAATGACACCCTAGCCATCAATGACGACAAGATCATGGGTCCAACACAGCTGATGAAAGAAATACTCTTGGTGTTAAATGTATAGTTTATAGTTTATCAAAACTTGTTTCTCTATAGCTGCCTGGATTTCTGTGTCAACATCAAGTGGTTTAACATATAAAATGAATTCTGTGATCTTGTGTGAAGTTCACTCTCGTCTATATTATGAAAGTAAACAGCCCAACCGCTGCTGTCTCTCAGTCTGTCTGTCTCTGTCCCTGTCTCTCTCTCTCTCTCTCTCTCCCTCTCTCTCTCTCTCTCTCTCTCTCTCTCTCTCTCTCTCTCTCTCTCTCTCTCTCTCTCTCTCTCTCTCTCTCTCTCTCTCTCTCTCTCTCTCTCTCTCTCTCTCTCTCTCTCTCTCTCTCTCTCTCTCTCTCTCTCTCTCTCTCTCTCTCTCTCTCTCTCTCTCTCTCTCTCTCAGCAGAGTCAATATTAGCTCTGCTTTGCCCCTTTTACTGACCAGCGAACACTCAGTGACCCCACAGGCCGAATGCATTGTAAATTCTTACCCTGGATTACGTATATACAGAGATAATCATTAAACTTGCCTCCGAAAACCAAAAATTTATGGATGTAATTGGAGTTTTCTGTTCTTTGTTCCTTTGCTCTTTGTTCATTCAGCAAGCTAACCCATCAAGAGAGGGTGATTAATAATAGATTATGGGTAAACCTTAAATTTAATAAAATAATATTTTCCCAACAGACGTTTTTCATACTTGACAGAGAAGTTTATTTGAATCATGTCTGAATCATCTGCCTCTCTGCTTTTGGGTCTATTAGCTCTGTTTATATTTTATTGTTTTTATACTCAAGAACGACAAATTCAGTTCAGTTTTACCTTCAGTGAAACTATGTGGGATGAATTTCATCAAAGGAGAAAGCAACAGTTACATGCCAGCAAACGGTTACCTTCCAACTGCTTTAAAATGAACTTTGCCCTGACAAAGATACCACACAAAGCTGGGTTTTCAAATCAAAGACGCTCCAATTATTCTGTATAAAATGACTATTTTATCATTGAACCAAGAGCTTGCAGTGTCAAAACAGAGCCTTACATCTTAGATTTACAGTCAGCAACTAAAATTTAATTTTCTAAAGGTCAGCGAGTTTTCTTTTCCACTCCTCATCTCAGTGTCGACAGAACCTTTATAAGCTTAAAGTTCCCTGACTTTTAAAGAGTGTGGAACATCCATTTCCTTTGTGCCAAAATGTTGCCCTGCCCCCAACCTTTACAGGATTATCAATTTAATTTCCCATAAAGACCTGAGACTGATACTCACAATGTGGTCCTAGTGCACAAATTACAGTCTGAACAAGTTTGGGGACAAATTTCAGCAAGGGGCGGGGCCATTTGACATGGCAGTGGTGGTTAACTCATTATCCCATCAGCAGCTCTGTCTGTTTGCCTTTTTATGGCGTTTTAAGAAAAGACATGCTGGACCTACTCCATCATTTGCTGACCTCCACCCCTGTCCCAGCTCAACCTCAGAAGCAATTCCACCAACTTGCCATTACTTTGGCACCCCCCATACCCCCCATAAAACAAGCAAATTCCCCTGGCCAAAAAAAAAAAAAACAAAAAAACAAAACAAAACTAAGACTTTGTCCCCAGAGGCATCCAGGACAGAGACACATCACAATTTTCTGATTACATCATCTGACAGCCATTCTATCAAATGTAATTGCCAGAGAACAGGCTGTTATTTGTGATTCATCACAGTCTGTAAGGTAAACAGGATTCCTTGTTTGAATAGAGGAATGCTAATAACAGCTATAGGGCCGGTGCTGCAGATAACAGTCACACAGATACTGTTTTGTCTGGATACAGCAGATTTTCCATATTTTGTCAAAAATGTATAGTCACATGACTATCGTAAAATGTTCCTGGACCACTGGGAAAGATTCAGCTTCCCATTTGGTTTATGAACGATTGTTGTGATAAGAACATTCCCCAAACATCCTTACAACATTATCTTGCTCCAGGTTAGATGATATTCATGGGTCGTCAAGGAAACCAACACAGCTTATGCCTTGAAAACATTTGCCTTAACGTTCTGAGAATGTTCTGGGAATGTTCTGGGAACTAAACACCGTGTGACAGTGAGGAATGTCTGCATGCAGACAGTTACATATCACAGGCCCCCAGATTACAAGACAGAGAAGGGCAGGGATAAAAACCATGGCACAGACTGACAGAATGAGTCTCCTGGTAAAGAGTACACAAGGAGTTCCCAAACTCAGCCCTGGGGATTTCTTGTGCAAACTGGTTTTTGTTCCACCTGATGGTCGAATGCAGTCGGCCCATAATTTTAGCTTGAACAGATTTTAACATCAGGTAGGTTTGGCTCACCACCCAGCTGCACTGTCTTTGAACTATTAATTTTACAGAAACTGTTTTATTTCAAAGACCAGGTGTCCGGGGTTTCTTCCCTTAGAAATGTACTTATCTGAGCTACAGGGTTATCAGTAAATAGAACATGAATGCATCTACTTCCATGATTTGCCATATCACTACAGGAAAATGCTACGCCTTTTTTTGCCTGAGGTCTGATCTGACTGATTTAAAGCTCTTAAATGAACATGGAATATTAATTTTGTGGAACGTGAACATCGGTCTCTGACATAATGAGGCATTAAGAGAGTAAACCATCTCTCAATGAAGATTAATTAAAGTCTGTAATTAAAAACTGTTTATCTGAAGGATCGCTATTATGATTCTAACTAAAACAAGCATACACAGGGGGAAACCACGGAGCGGTGAATTTGTGGAAACTGTGGAAGCCCATAATGAGCTACAAGGAGATCTCAGTCATTGCACTCTCAGAAAAAAAGGTTCCTAAAGGGTTCTTCACTTGTCCTGCTGGGGGAACCCTAAAAGGTTCTTTTTTGATATGGATTTCAGTCATTGGATCTCTGTAGAACCTTATTCTGAGGGTTATATAAAGAACCCCTTAAAGAAATCTGCATCTAAGATGAACCTTTAAGGGTTCCCCCGGCAGAACGAATGAAAAATCTTCGAAGGTGCTAGAAAGCACTCTTTTTTCTAAGATCATGCCTTCTTTGCACAAGACGACGGAGGCTTCACTCAATCTATTTGTAGTGTCTTGAAACTTCATTTTCCCGTCACTGTTCTCGACAAAGTTTCCAGAACGAGAGAGCAGCAGCTGCACGTCAGGAGGGAGGGAGAGACAGAGAGATCATGGCCACACTGGAGCTCCAGCTTCAAACTTAACTAACACACTTCACCGAGAACCCTCCTTAAACTGTAACTCCAAAATAGTTGATGGGTGACTCCAAAAATAAAAGCAATAATAATTGCATTTAATAACAGAGCAGTAGCTGCAGCTCTCCAGGGTTGTAGATCTGGCTCTTTCCGCTGCTGAACTGTGTATTTTTACATGTCCAATTCATTACTATCACATTAAAGTTTATATATTACAGGACATTTAAAGGCATAGTGCATCTTTCTATCTATTTTCAATAGTGAATAGTTGAAAGCCCTAGTAAACACACACACACACACACACACACACAGAAGGAGACAAAGTGAGGAGGCATAAGGGCATGACTCTAACTGTTACAGACAGGTGGAGGTGGGGGTTGGGGGTAGTGAGGATGGTTTTCTTCATTTTGTCTTTTTTTTTTATTTAGACATTCCCATCATTCCCATGCATCCTTGTGGGTCATTGCTGAAAACCCATAAACAATCCAAATCTCTTACAGGAAATGTTGAAATAATTAATAAATCTTCTTAATGTTATTATATGCTGTTTGGTGTTTGTTTTATGTAAATAAACTGGGAAACTGGGTTTGGGTTGAGGGGGTTGGGGGGGGAGGAGGCATTCCCTTCGCTGGGCCCCGGCCACAGTGAACTTTTCCCCCACAGTGTGATTAAGCACGGGGTCGAGCGCAGACAGCTCAATCGCTCCTCTCCAGAGACTGGTGCTCTGATGCTCTCTGCCTTCTCCTCCCAGTGAGGGAGAGCTCACATCATCCGCCTGCCCTGCCCCTCTGCTCTCTGCTGCATGAGGTTATGACTGTATTCTTTCTTTCTGAAGTGTTGCAAAGCAATACCTCTGAATGAGAAGGTGCTGCAATGTTGAAGAGTTCGTCTGCATGTGCGGAAAAGGTTAGAATCAACCTGCACCTCACTGCAGAGCACTTATTCAACCAGGGGAATTGGGGGGGGGGGGGGGGGGGGGGGGGGGGGGTTCAGCAGCCCAGAGATACATATCTCCATACATAATAGATTTTTTTTCTTTTTTTCAAATTTTGCCAAATGGCTTTCCTTTCATGTTTATTTTCCTAAGTTCAATTGGGGATTTTCCTTGAACTGTATCTTCACTGTATTCAACTCTGGTTGTCATTGTCACAAAGCAGCTTCACAAAGATTATAGATATACAACTTGAATCACCCCCCCCCCCCCCCCCCCCCCCCGACCCTTAAGTAGGAATAATAGTAGGCTGAACCTGTAAGACACTGTGTTGAGTCTGAATCTCTGATTTGGTTCCATATCATGTCTGTTTGTCTGATATGTAAACAGTGGCACTGGTTGCAGGAGAACGTTGCAGTGAGTTTACCTTGGAACCGTTACAGGAGTTCCAAAGCTACCCAGCAGAATGATTGTTAGCTGATTTTTTGTTGGATACGTGGTGTCATGTGACTACAGTGCCCCTAGCGTTCTGTGATCAGTGGAGAATTCATTAATCATTCACAATTTTTGTGCTAGTTTTTCTGCAAAACCCAAATTCAGATCAGCTGTTCCACATATTTCCAAACTGTTTCATTTGGTCAAAAACACTGAGGTCTACCATGTTTACAAAGTTGTCTTCACTTAATAAAGGCAATGCCTGCCTTCAGCAGACATGTCACACAGAACTATAAGTCAACATGGATACATCTATGGAAACAGTGCTACTGACGGTTTCATGGCCCCTTTCTGCAGATTTATTCTGAAGTGTATTCAGTACAGAAACTACAACACAAATAATGGTGTATCCATTCACAAAGCGGGCCTGCCCTCCATTAAGGGTTCTTCACCACTGCAGTGAAGTAACCACGCTGAGCAGTGTAAGATATTTAACAGCCATGACAGGGTGCAGTCAGGGCTCTACATTTCCCAGAGAGTCCCAAAGTGACAGCCCCTGTATGAGGTCTTAGTTTCAGCTGTACCTCTGCCAGTAAAACCAGCCGTTCGGTCCAGCTCCCTTAGCAGTCATTAAATTCAGCCAGAATCACTGTGCTCCCGCCAGCATCGTCCCACTGCAGAAAGAAATCCCTTATTTCACTGAAGCGAGTTTCTTGTACAAGCTGATAATGTATTATAAAGTTGTTCCTCTTATAGGAAGATGTAAGAGCCAAAGGTCTGAGTGCACTACAAAAAGCATTCAGTCTGGCCGAAGGGAACGCTGTGGCTGAATGTGGCGTGTTCCTGCAGGATTCCCGGAAATGGGGGCTAACGCACAGTACAGGTTGCTAACGGGGGAGTCTCAGTGATGTGTCGGTGCGTCAGTACACAGATAACTTACTGCTGCTCCCCCTTTATGAGC
Organism: Albula glossodonta; assembly: GCA_019788955.1. Lineage (NCBI taxonomy): Eukaryota > Metazoa > Chordata > Actinopteri > Albuliformes > Albulidae > Albula > Albula glossodonta. Next base: position 185,337 of record JAFBMS010000325.1, on the reverse strand, counting down.
TCATTACAAACTGTGCAAAATTAATCAAAGGCTGCACTACCTTTAAACTTTAACTTTACACTTATCATCCCATACTGTGTCATCACTTATCCCTACAACACCCCCCCACACACACACAAACACACACTCAGAAACACACACACACAAACACGCTCAGAAACACACTCTCACACACGGTCAGAAACACACACACACACACGCTCAGAAACACACACTCACACACGCTCAGAAACACACACACACACACGCTCAGAAACACACACACACACGCTCAGAAAAACACACACACACACACTCAGAAACACACACACACACACACACACGCACAGAAACACACACACACACACACACACAAAAACACACACACACACACACACACACACACACACACACACACACACACACACACACACACACACACACACACACACACACACACACATGCCCAGAAACACACACACGCTCAGAAACACACACACACACACACGCTCAGAAACACACACACACCTTAGGACCACAGCGGAGGCTTTTCTACTTTCTTGTGTTATCCCTGAACTTCCTCTGCTAATGTTATTTACTTCAGTTTCCTTCTGGTGAATAATGGAGGAATCAGAAATTAATATGACTTTCATTCACTCAGAGCAGATTGTCTGTGTAATTTTGCCTTTAAGGCCTCAATGTATAAACAGAAACAGTAGGCTTGTAAGGACAGGTTGTCCTCAGTAATTAACAGTTTGTTGTTTGATCTCATTATACCATGTTTGTTGGCCTTTAATGCATAAGTGTTGCCAGTTGTATTTTTGATTGATTTATTTTTACTTTTGATTATTGTCTAATTGTATCCTTTATTTGGCTTTATTTTTTAGTTTTGTGTCTTCTGGCAGTTTTCTGTAATAAAAGATACAAGATTATCAAAAGCTGCAAGCTGGAAGGTCACACTGTTGGTTTTTTTATGGTTTCCTCTCAAGCAGCACTCAGTTTAAGCTTGGAAATAAGGCATATTCTTTGAAGAGACATGAGACAGCTTTTTATTTTATACTTATTTATATTTAATTTATACTTGCTTTTTATTTATACTTATATTTATATTAATTAATTATATTAATTATTATTATATATTTTTTTAATTGAGTTTATATTGTTTAATTTACAGGGTAATGCTATAATTTAAAATATGATTCCAAATGACTGAACATCTGGCCTAAATTTGATTAATTTGACATTGATCGAATTTAAGGAGTGATCAGGTGTGAATATCATCACATTTGCATCATGACAGGTAATGAAGCGACACTGAAAACTATCCATGTTCTGTCCTGGTATCTAATTGGCTCAGAGTACAAAGGGTGTTTACCATTGACCAATGAAGATATACTTTAAGGGAGACAATTCACATCTAATTGGCTGGAGAGACCGGATGGATTTTCTAAGCTCACTGTCTCACTGCCTCACTGCATTTACAGGTTTCTTCAGATGAAGTCAAGCAAAAATGTGTGGAGACGTGTGTCTAGAAGGAAGAATCCCGAATTCACACAGATTGAAAAATGAGGTCCTGCATGGCCACTGGAGACTCTTAGTGAGGTACCCCTCCAAACACTGACATCTGGGGCCTGTTAATAACTTACACATGGGGCTGGGAGCAGAGGCCTGTTTCAGTCAGTCGTGTCTCTTTAAGCTAAACCTCCTCTGAGTGTGCAGTGTTGTCTCTGACACACTTCCATCTCGGCCTTTAGCAGATCTTATCCATTCAATGTTGAAGGTACTGTCGTGATGTCTGCAGAATCCTGCAGATTCTCTTTAACTGTGTGTTTGCATCTACTCTATGCTGTCAGAGGGTTCAGAGATGTTCCGCTGGTTTATCCTTACTGTAGTACAGTTTGCCTGTTAGATTTCTGCGGCATACATCCATGATGAGTTTATGGAGGTTTACATTATAATGGGATACCCATGCACCCCTTCCCCTATGCTGTTTTAGGTGGACGTAAAAAATATAGTTTAACTTCACAAATGTATGCCAGTGTGTTACATCTAAGTGGTATTGTTTTCTGTCAGAGAGGGAGAGAGATGTTTTTTTTTGTCTGTTTTTTTTTTTTTTTTTGCAAACAGATGTCTAATTTTGGTCTTACCACTCTGGATGGAGAAAGTAACACTGTTGGTCCTCAATCTCTTATTTAGTTAGTTAGTTAGTTAGTTAGTTAGTTAGTTAGTTAGTTAGTTAGTTAGTTAGTTAGTTTGGCAGTTAATAGCGTATTTTCTTTTACTACAAAGGCCTTGGTTTGAGGTTTCAGTGACTAAAAGGCTGTGAGATCATTTCAACGTGTTTAATCAATATTTTATTTTTTTAAAAAGACTTCAAATGTTTACCTTACTTTAAATGCTTTTTAATCATCAAAATACGAAAGATATGTAGAAGAATTTATTTTGTCTAGGTGCGTTTTACTCAAAAGTCTTGGCACTGCTTGAGAGATGGAGAGAGCAGATACAGTTTAGGTCCCTCCCATTAAGCTCCATTAGAACAGCCAGAGGTGCGACACAATGTTTATGTTTCTAAGGTGCACTGATGGCTTCCCTTTGAAACAAGATAGCTACCCCTATGACCCAAAAATGTTTAGCTTTTTTGTTCAAAAGGTCTTATTCATGTAGTCATGTCAAATTCAGTATGATACACGCAATAATCACATCACATACTTGGCTTTGTATTTTTAGGGCTTGGGGAGGGGGGTAAAAAATGAAACATTGGGTAAAAACGACATGCTTTGTTTTACTTTGTCTGAAGCACAGTTTTGTCCTTATTCGTGCTGGTAGATGCTGAGAAATGATTATTCTTCGAGGATGACGTAAAAAAAAGGGTGGAACCTCTTCCTGAGGTGTGGGGGTTTAGCCCCCCGAATAAAACCGTTTTCCCGCACCGCACTCGATCTAGTCAGAAAGACTGCACGGGCGGGGGCTTGCAGTCAGTCTGGGAGGGCAGTCGGAGTAAACATTTGAAAAGGACGAGCAGAGACAGCCTCCATTAAAGCAGAACATCAGCGCGCCTTCTCGGTCTTTTGTTTGTATATATATATATTTTTTTATCATTTGTCAGGGGTACCGAAAAAGCAAGCCCCTGGAATTAGACACCCCTCAAAACAGACTCTCTTTTCTTTGCAAAGTTTCACAATGACGGGTAGCCCGTTTACGGGGTTACTACTTGCGCTCTGCGTCTGCAGCGGTGTCCGCTGTATGCCGAAGAGCGCAGACAGAGGCAAACGCCAAACGCCTCAGGAACAAGTTTATCCTCACCTCCAAGAGGCATCGTCTACCCAGCGAGTTCAAGGTGAGTTTAACTGGTTTGTTCTGCGTCTTGAAATGTAATGTAGGGCATTAAAAATGAAAGGCATTAAAAGATGAGAGCATTTTTGTATACAGTGTTTAGAAGTTCAACACATAGTCTGGAAGTTCATGTCAGCTAAGTAAATACGATTTCCCCGGCCCATAATGGGCATTGAATTAGGTGCGTTATACGCGCCTTTCCGCCATTAAACCTTTTTTTTTATTTTACTAGTATAGATACGCTCGCCTTTATCGCTAGTAAAATTGTATTGCATACTCACATACTGCACACATCTATACAGACCAAAGTCAAAGGTATAATAATCACAGTGCATAATACATGTATTTTTATATTTGGTAAAGATTAGATCATCGAAGGGAAAGTGGTATTGCTGAGGATGATTATAATGAATTGCATTGTATTTTCTGCTACACAACTGCATGGTTTTGCTACACTCTGGTGATTAATATTAAAAGTGCGCTGTGCCGCATTGTTAAATTTCTCTCCCCACAGAGGGCTGTATGGAGAACGGTCGGTTTTACAGAGTTAATGACCAGTGGGAGAGATCCTATCTGGGCAGTACGTTGATCTGCACTTGCCATGGAAATGCTGGAACTAAATGTAAAACAAAACCTGAAGGTGAGCGTTGGATTGTCAACGTTTAACTGTAATGGTTTTGTCCAGTTATTTTTTCGTTTGTTTATGTGTTTCTGTTGACCTGTTTTTCCTCAGTAATTTATAGAAGCGAACATATGTAACTGACTACAGATTTAGTAATATAATAATGAAATGTCGATTCGTTATTGCCTTCCAAAATGTTGTAATCTCTTCAACTGTGCAAGACGTTACTTTGCGCTTGCTATGAGCTTGGCGACCTTCTCGTCTGTACCTGTGGCTCACTTAACGATAGTCAGCTTAACTATTGCTTTGCCGCTTTTCGCAGCCGAAGAGACTTGCTATGATAAAACCTTCATGCGGTCGTACCGGGTGGGAGAAACCTATGAACGGCCGAAGGATGGGATGATCTGGGATTGCACGTGCATCGGGTCCGGTCGTGGCAAGATCAGCTGCACCATCGCAAGTGAGTGGATGGTTTAGATCCCCGTGAAAACAATTCTGTACGCGCGAGGCGCTTGGGTTGTCGCTCGTAATTCAAACCTTGACCTCCCTCGCGCATCTCTCTCAGACCGCTGTCATGAGGGAGGCCAGTCCTATAAGATCGGGGACACCTGGAGAAGACCTCACGACACCGGAAGCTATATGCTGGAATGTGTCTGCCTGGGGAACGGGAAGGGGGAGTGGACCTGCAAACCTGTTGGTAAGAAAGTGGGAAAAGTTGGGAAAAAATTTTGTGACGTTATTACAGCTTCAAACATCTGTTATAAGGAATTGTAACTCCAGTGACAGGCTACTGTCCCTCTTCTGCTCTGGAAACAGGGTGATAGTGGCATCACAGGATATGTGCAATTGATGCAAATATTGACAGTGTCCCCATCTCCCAAACCCAGGCATTAATCAAACACTCTAAGGAACACAAACCCTGATGCAATGTTTTAACTAGCACTGCTGGTCTGTCGAAAGCAGCTTTTCCTGGAAAAAATGTTGCTTGTTTTTTGTTTTGAGACCAATGTGGAGGTCCAGTATCAAAGAAGAGGGTGACAAGCCCACAAGCTATTGGGATCCCATCCGTGTGTATGTGTGTGTGTGCGCGTGTGCATGTGTGCGTGTGTGTGTGTGTCAGTATGTGTGTGTGTGTGTGTGTGTGCCCGTGTGTGTGTGTGTGATTTAGCCATTCCTTCACAGGTAGAGTAGCATCACTATGACATCGGCTAACCTTACACAATTCATCTCTCCCTCCCTCCTTCCTTATGGTAGCGGAGCGTTGCTATGACAATGTGGCGGGTACGTCATACCTGGTTGGGGAGACCTGGGAGAAGCCGTACCAGGGCTGGATGATGGTGGACTGCACCTGCCTGGGGGAGGGCAGTGGCCGCATCACCTGCACATCCAGAAGTAAGCACCTACACCTACACCTTCACATGGCCAAACCGCAAATCACACTTATCAATTGCCATTGCTCTCTGTAACACAGTATTATGATTAGTGTAAGTCAAGGAGTCTTGAAAGGCAGATGAAGGCTCCGCCCATTGTGAGATTCATGAACCCTCTCGGCTCTGTCTTCACTGTGCCCTGCCTTTATACAGCATAAGGATAGCCTGCTGGCTAGCGGCCCCATCATTTCCCAATACATATGAACCTACTGTCTTGTTTGCTTACTAACAAGCTAGCTGGGTCGCTCTCCCTGGCTTTTCACAATGCTTTACAACCAGAATAGGTAGGATTCCCCGATAGGGGAATAAATTTGACGTACAAAGGTTTCACTTAAGCCTTCATTTTTTTGAATAGGCATGGAATATTCATTCTTAAAGCACTGAATTAACTGTCCTCTGGGGAAAATATTCATATAAAAAAGATTATGTTTTTGTGGCTTTCGGATGATGACAAGATTTCACATTTGCAAGTCGCTGCTTTGTTTGGTTTGGTTGCTCCAGTTCCCCTCGGTGAATTTTTTAAATGTTGCAGGCCTTTGGCAGAGGTCTTCTCATGTCCCGCCAGATGTCTTGCCTTATCCTGTAAATATTTTCTCTCCACGCCTTGATGACATCATGCTTTTTGCTCTCCTGGGGTGGGGTGGGTGTGTGCGTGTGTGTGTGGGGGGGGGGGGACACAGCTGCTCTGGAACACTGGGTGGGGAGTGACCACATGACCACATGCTCCTGCTCTTCTGAGAGAGCCTTCTAGCTTAAGGCATGCGGCGGCGGGGGGGGTGGGGGGGGGTTATCATGCAGAGTGCACATCACCACTCTGCACAGAAAACACTCATATCCTGAAGGAAAAGCAACGAATTAGAACCAACAAATGAGCCAGGACCCGTTCCAAGCTGTAAGGACATAAGAAACACGCTATTTTATGATGATGAGAACAGGGTACTCGAGCCCGGTTAAGCTCACGGTTTACCTGCAGTTTTGAGAGTATCCAGCACTGCATCAAGCCTGGGCCGAAACACCCCAAGGGTCTCTGCCTCCACTACATGACCTCACAAGCTGCTCCATGCATTGATTACTCTCTAACTGAAAACAAAACTAATGTCTGTACAGAGTTCTCCTTTAACAGAATGGTTATGCAACAGCAATGGCACTGAAGGTATCTTGTGTGATGGCACTTTTTCCTCCCCGTATAATTTATGTTAATGAGCAAGGCACCTCATTGGTTTTCTCCCAGCCACAATGTGACCTCACTCTCACTCACTTCTCCCCCCGCAGATCGATGCAACGACCAGGACACGCGGACCTCATACCGCATTGGCGACACGTGGAGCAAGGCCGACTCGCGCGGAAACATACTGCAGTGCCTGTGCACAGGGAACGGGCGTGGCGAGTGGAAGTGTGAGAGACATGCCTCCCTGCACACCACCGGCTTGGGTGAGACTGAAACACCTGTAGTATACACACCTACACACCTGCACGCCAACAGTGTAGGTGAGCACATTCACACCTGCACCATGCCTGTATTAAATATACTTACTTACCTAGCACCAGCAGCCCGAGTGATACCCTACACCTGTGTTGCACACACCTACAGCCAAACAGCATGCAAAAGTCATGTAAAAGTGCCACAGCTACTTTTGGTCAAGTGTAGTTGTTTCTGTTGCGTGAAACACAGGCAGCGGGAATCGTGTGGTGACCAACATCCAGCCGAGCGTGTACCAGCCCCTGCCCCACCCGGAGCCCCCACTGGAGGGAACCTGCAAGACAGACTCGGGCATGACCTACTTTGTGGGCATGCGCTGGATAAGGACCCAGGGCAGCAAGCAAATGCTCTGCAAGTGCCTGGGCAACGGCATCAGCTGTGAGGAGTGGGGTCAGTACACTAACCTTTAACCTTTAGCCTTTAGCATGTTCAGCAGCCATGAGGAACATGCTCAGTGTGTTTTTATGTTAACACTAAAGTTGGTGGTGCATACAGACATGTTACTGAGTACAAAGTCAAACATTTTTTGTTTCATTTCTAAGTGATGAGTCATTTCTCTTGTTCCCTTTGTGTTGGTTTGTTGGGTGTTTTTTTAATGATGAATGCATGTCACTGAAGTTGTTCTGCATTGAGTGGTTTTGGTTAGGTTTCTGTGTCACTCTTGGGTTGAGTCTTTTCTTTTCTCGGAGATAACTGTTTTTCTTTTTTTTTCTTTTTGTTTGAAGAGTCGATGGCACTGTGTTTGTTCTGTGTTGAGTGGGTTTTCAGTGGTGTCACTGTGTCCATTCTCACCTGTAAGAGGAAGCCTTGCTCTGTGTGTTTGTCCCGCAGAGGGACACGGGCAGGTGTATGGAGGCAACTCCAACGGGAAGCCTTGCGTCTTCCCCTTTGTCTTCAAGGGAAAGACCTACTACTCTTGCACCTCTGACGGCCGCAGCGATGGACAGCTCTGGTGCAGCACTTCCTCCGACTATGAGACGAACCAGGAGTACTCCTTCTGCACAGCCAAGAATGGTGAGCCACCGTGGGTGTGGCGTGCATTCACACTAATGCTCCTCTATCTGACATAGTGAGGTGCATTCACACTAACCCTCTGCTATCTGACACAGTGAAGTGCGTTCATACTAACGCTCCGCCATCTGACACAGTGAAGTGCATTCACACTAACCCTCTGCTAACTGACACAGTGAAGTGCGTTCATACTAACGCTCCGCCATCTGACACAGTGAAGTGCATTCAAGCTAACCCTCTGCTATCTGACACAGTGATGTGCGTTCACACTAACGCTCTGCTCTCTGACACAGTGAAATGCGTTCACACTGGCACTCTGCTCTCTGACACAGTGAGGTGCGTTAACACTAACGCTCCACCATCTGACATACTAAGGTGCGTTCACAGTGGCACGCTGCTCTCTGACACAGTGAAGTGCGTTCACACTGGCACTCTGCTCTCTGACACAGTGAAGTGCTTTCACACTGGCACTCTGCTCTCTGACACAGTGAGGTGCGTTAACACTAACGCTCCATCATCTGACACACTAAGGTGCGTTCACACTGGCAGGCTGCTCTCTGACACAGTGAAGTGCGTTCACACTGGCACTCTGCTCTCTGACACAGTGAGGTGCGTTAACACTAACGCTCCACCATCTGACGCACTAAGGTGTACTCACATGCCTGTTCACACTCACAGATGCAGTGAGGTGCGCTAACGCTGACACGCTGCGCTCTGATTTATTGAGGTGTGCTAACGCTGACACTCTGCTCTCTGACGCACAGAGGCAGTGAGGTGTGTTCACACTGATACGCACGCCACACAGTTTGTGGTTGCACAGCACCTCATCCTCCATCCCGCTCTCACTACCTGCAGTGGCTCCAGCAAGAGCAGTATCAGTTGTAGCTGACATTGGCTGCCGATTGGTTCATTCGTGTCCACAGTGCTGGTGACAACCAGAGGGGGGAACTCCAACGGCGCACTCTGCCAATTCCCCTTCCTGTACAACGGCCGCAACTACACCGACTGCACTGCCGACGGTCGCCGTGACGGCATGAAGTGGTGCGGCACCACCTACAACTACGATGGCGAGCAGCGCTTCGGCTTCTGCCCCATGGCAGGTGAGAGTCTGAGCGTGCCCGGAGCCGCCCCGCGTTCCTCATTGGCTGACACAACTGAGGGAGACTGGGTGGAGTATCCGGAGCCATTCTGATTTGACATGTTTCTGATATGCTAAAACCAAAATGAGCACCGTCCCTGAAGCATGTTTTGAAAGTTTTGATGATAAGCACTCATAACCTGAGAAATATTACATCTAGATTTGACATCCAGACATTTATTGTCCTTGGATTCCTGTGGATGTCATACGTATTCATTTCCTTTGCCTTCATGAAATGTAAAGTAGTGGACCAAGTTTCAGAGGTTCGTCCTGACGCATTTTGAAATGTTTCCGCTCCATATCTGAGATGTTTTATGCAAGAATTTCAATGACAGGAGTATTCAGAGCATGTGCGCTCTGGATATTTCCTGAAACGTTTCCATTCCAGAGATAACTTTCAGCCCAGTGAGAGTTCTGCCAGAAAAGCTGGTGGCAGAAAAGCAGGGCTTATATAAACCATTCAAATGCTAGTCTTGCATACCAGGCTTCTGCATCTCTGCAGAATATATGCCCGACCAAAGCATGGAAGTTCAGATGAACCCGCCTGCTTTTTGGCAAGTAACAGAGCTCTTCACACACCCAGTAAGTGGAGGCAGATCTTAGGTCATGGTGGTCATCGCAATTCAGACATTAAAATGAAAGGAAAGAAGGCTCTTGTGAACTTCGTCATCACGCATCTACAATCCTATAATCTGACCAATGTCTGAGCTTAAAACGTCCCTCACCTGGTGATCGCTGTTCAGGTAAGTGCTGTGCCCTGACGGTAAGGTGAGAGTGTGTTCAGATCACTCAACATCTTAGTGTTCATGGTGCGAGACGCGGTAAAGTCCATCATCATGCAACAAACTGGTGATGAAGCCAGAGTCCTTCCATAAGGAGTTGTTATTTCTGAGGGGAGGGTGGGAGAGCTGGTGGGGCTTTACTGATATTCAGAAGTATTTTTATGTTAGACATGTGGTCAGAGTTAGTGGAAGTGTGGCATGATATGTAGATGTATTTAGATTTAGCTTGTTATTTTATTGAGTGCAATTACTGTTCGGGTGAATGAGACTGTAACGAGCCAATGAAAGCGAGAGCGTTTAAAAGGGCATGCGGCGCGGTCTGAGGGGTTATTAAGCGAATGGGGAATTAGCCTGAGAGGCTCTGCGCGGTAATGCGGTTTATAGCGGCGGTAATTGCTCCGGCCCCAGGGCTGGGGCGATCTGACCGTTGGGAGCCTGGCGGAGAGGCTGATGGCCTGGCTGCGGTCCAGAGACGGCCTGGCCGCCAGCACGTCTGGCCCTACCCCAGAACGCCACCGCTCCCCTTTAACTCTTTCACCATGCGCCGCAAAAATATCAAACTTTTAAATCATCAGCATCATAAAAATACTTCATGGGAGAAAAAAAACTGCCTTTATAGGAAATGAGATAAAACTTTTCTAATATTACATTATGTCACGTTAAGCTTTAGTTTCACAGTTATTGAGCGCATTTAAATTTGACACCCAGCCGTGTTTAATTTGACACAAATTTTTACAGCACACGGTGGATGATGCAAGCTTCCTTTTCAAACTCAAATTCAAAAATAGAAAATTTAGAGGTTTATTTGTTAACATCATTGGATAAATGTAGAATCTCTTATTCTCTTTTTTTAAGTTCAAAAAGTTTGTTTACATTTAGGTTTCCATAACAAAAAACATAGATCTAAAAGTCCAGTTCTCGAGCAGAAATGAATGAAAAACCGTAAATTATGGTTTCACATAGTGTAAGAACATAGTTCTTGGGACATTTGGCCAGCTACTGCAAGGCCTGACTAGGACTAACCGTTTGGTATTAAAGTCAGCGACACTTAAGGACACAAGGACCTCTCATCAAAGTGGTCCTGTTCCTGCTTGAGAGAAAATCCGTTAGTTACTCAGGTATACAGCAGCAATTTCTTGCCTTCATTTCTCCATGCCAATAGTATTCCAATCATTGAAACAGGTCTACCTCCCCCAACTGCAAATTCACTAATGCAATACATTGATTGGTTATATTGTATCATGTGACTCACTGCAAAATGGTAGGATTAACGACTATCATTGGCTACTTTTTAGCATGTGACTAACCTCCTTTAGAGTGAATTCAGTGCTGTGGTTGGTTACATTGTCTCACATGATTCACTGCAGCTCATGAGGAGGTGTGCACCACCAGCAACGGGGTGATGTACCGCGTTGGCGACCAGTGGGACAAGCGGCACGACGTTCTGGGTCACATGATGCGCTGCACTTGCTTGGGGAACGGGCGTGGCGAGTGGAACTGCATCGCCTACTCACAGCTCATGGGTGAGACCGAAGTGGTAGACCGTGTACCTATGACTAGCAGTAGAAATAAATGGCGTGACAGCTGACAGAACAGAGACACCATGTCTTTCTGGCAAGTTCCTGGAGAAGACGAAAACACAAAGACACCCAACTGCATTTCAGCTGCCAGAATGCACTCCCATATATACAGACTGACGATAGTCACTTCATTCAACCTGACCCTCTTAGTAAGGACTCACAGATGCAGACAGCCCATTTGCTCCTGGCTGAAATATTTCCTGTAGCCTGATATAGAGTCTGTCACACGATGGCCTCCTCTCATTGTGACGTCACTTCCTGTTCCCCATGGTATGAACACAGACCAGTGCATTGTGGATGGGCTGACATACGAGGTGAACCAGACTTTTACTAAGAGGCATGACGAGGGCTACATGATGAACTGCACCTGCTACGGGCAGGGACGGGGCCGCTGGAAGTGTGACGCCATCGGTGAGTCCACACCCCACTCTCCATTTCACAGCCAGCCAGACTCAAAAGGGGAGGTACCTACACACCTGACAATAGCTTTTTGCAAGTGCTAGAGGAGCAATATAGGTGAATAAAAATAGGAACAAACTCCATGTCACAACTGATATGTTGCAAACAACATTGTCTTACTATTAATGAATAAATATGGTGCTTTTTGCGGTAAGCAGTGGTTGTGTGGACTTTACTCCTTTTCTCAACATACTGCCACTTACCTGAAGGAGGCTAGCTTGTGTATTACATGCATGTACAGTTACCACATGCTTGTGCGCAAGCTTCATTTCTCATTGGTTCATTGTTCTTTGATTATTGCAGTTGTTAAATGAATTCATCTCTGATGCGCATTGATGACTGAAGCTCCTGTATGTGTGCCTTCCTATTGCACTGCTCTTTGGTTTTTTAAGATCTCTGATCAGAGAATCGCAATTTGGTGACCGATGTTTTTTTTATGCATTGATTGCTTTTTGGTGTTTCGACTTAACCCCTGAAATGAAATATATTTAGAACTACAGTTCTCATGGGGCAGGAGGGAAAGTAAGAGGACAGATTTAAGTTGCGTGAGAGCGTCTGCCAGGCAAATGGATTATTTGAAGGAATATATATATATAATAAAACCTAATTTTAATACATGTAGTATTAAAATGCATTGAATAGTTAAAATGGTGGTGTGTGTAGTAATGTAATGGAGTGCAGTATTTGATAGTGCCGTATAATGTATGATGTCATGCTAGGGTGCAAAATGAATTCTGACCTGTTTTGGGTTTCCAGTCCAGCCTCTGCTTTTAATTATGTATTTCACCTTAATCCTTTATTTGATTTGACGTTTTTGCTGAAGTTATGAATTGCAGCTGTAGACTGCGCGTTTTACTCTTGGCAGAAAGGTTTTACTGTTTTCTGATATAAGTGTGAACCAACATTTTAGGACAGCTGTGTAGAAAATTAAGCCAGAGCAATTGGTTGGAATGAAGGCCAGCATGTGTGCTGACCCTGTGGGAATGGAGCTACACAGTCCTTATGTTATGTAATGCCATGTAGTGTAAAATATGTAAGGACCAAGCAGATGTGCTGCGCAGTTATGTGGTCTCAAGGCAAAGCTGTATATTACTTCTGTCCGCACCTTCACTTTAAAACACCCTCTTGACCAATCAAAATAGAGCATTTAAACAAGACATGAGAGACTGAACATCTGGAAAAGATGCATCAATGTCTCTGGCATCAACTGGCTGATTGGCCCTCAGATTCCTGAGGGTGGATTTGATTGGCTTTTGCACATTCCAGCTGTGAATGGCTACTTCCAATTGGACTCATGGCTTTAGAGCATTCCAAAGCAGGGAGTCCTGAAGCCACAGTGGAACTGGAGTTAGTCAAGCTCATAACGATGTGATTATACGGTGTGATACATGCCTTTGGCTGGCTCACTCTGCAAAGATGATCAAATAGAAAGCAAGTCTGAGCCCTAGGACTGCGAATTCCCATTCCAGCCACACCATTGCTGGCTAAGGCCGGAGGTTTAAACTGGTGAGGCTAAAACTGGCACAGCCTAGCTGGGAATAGTGTAGTGTTAGCTGGCTGGTTTCGTTGGGTTCCGCTCCCCCTCTAGCGCCCACTGCTGGTCAGGCTGGGCAACTGCGGATGTGTGAACCGAGTACATGCTGGCCTTGGAATAAATAGATAAAATGGACAGTAGGTGATGGGTCTTGCTTTGGCGCTGTGGAGAGGAGTGAGATCGGGTTGATTTGGAGGGATCACATTTCTTTGGCTCTCTCTGCCTAAAGTCTGCAGGGGAGGGTTACTAACAGGAGATCAACAAGTTCGGTTGAGTTTGTGTTGTTGGAGAAATCAGGGATAAAAAATGTTTTAAAAAGATGATGTAATGACTGATATTGCATCTGTCCTCAGACCAGTGCCAGGAGCCGCAGACCAAGGTGTTCTACCAGATCGGAGAATCCTGGGACAAGGTGCTCAATGGCATAAGGTACAGGTGCCGTTGCTACGGTAATGGAATCGGAGAGCTGAGCTGTGAGCCACAGAGCTACCCAGGTAAGCGGGGCCGTGTACCTTTGTGATCGCCAGCTGTGCTCTGATTGGCAAATTAAAGTATGCTGTACAGTTTTGTTTTTTTTGCCGTTTTGAGGATTCTCAGGTGCAGAGAAGGGGTGTTGCCAGGTGTAGCATTATGTCATTAGGCTGGTATGAAGGGCCAATCAGAAAAAGGCCACAGCTGGAGGGGGTGAAAAGCAGGGACACAAAGTACAGTATATGCTTCCAGTGTGAGGTGGATCTCTCTGTGAAGGGAACAACCAATTGGAAGCTCAGCTGCTTTTATTATCATTATTATTTCAATGGCTCTCTTAGTGTAGGGGTGTAGCCCCCACCCTCGCCCAGGGCAGTGATGCTGGTCTCTCTATGGTAGAGTGAGGCATTCATGCATTAACTCTCCCACCACCTCTCCCTATTATCACTTATTCTCTCTCTCTCTTTCTCTGGTAGCAGCAAAGGGGTTGTGTGTGCCAGTTCTTTTGATGTCCTAGGCATTCTTAAATAAAGTGGAGCAAAGGTCTCTCTCTCACTCTCTCTCTCTCTCTCTCTCTGCTATTGCAGCCCTGTTCTTAGGGCTACCTGTTCTCCTCTTCTGCAGAGTACCCTATTGCATTGTGCATGTGCATGTATCATGACACTTTTGGCCTACAGCGCCACTCATGGTTGGGTTCAGAACTGCAGCATGCACCTTTTATTGCAGTTGGGCCAGCGAAAACTTTCTTTGAGCGAATCGCAAGATGTGACGTAGTTAACTCAAAGGGAACTACCGGTAGTTATTTATCTGAGTAGTTCATTGTCTAGTTTCCAGTTTCTTTGTTGCCAGCTCATCTGTGAAGCCGCACACACTTTAAAGTTTAAAATCTTCAAATAGTAAGTGTGGTGCACAGCGAAGCTCCAGGTTTGCCGTGTCAGTGAGTCAGAAAGCTGCCCAAAAAAGGCTGTGGTGTTTGTTTCCCTGCGCGTATGTGCCGTGGTGCGATCCTTCATTCTGCATTTCCCAAAGGCCTTTCCCAACATGTTTCAGGCTTTCATGGGTATAAAGAAAATGGAGATTTTTCCCCTTTTTTTTGGTGGGGGGTACCCCTTAGCTTAATCCCTCCCTGCTGCAAATGACAAACAGCTGCTGCGTTAAACGTCTGGGAATCTGAGGGGCGTGGGGGTGGGGGCGTGGGGGGGGAGGTAATGCCTGGATAAGTGGAATTTAAACAGTGCACAGAATCCACCTGGTCTGTGGGCTCTCAGGCCTGTAATTGTGAGAAATTGAGAGCAGATTGTGATGGGGGCCGGGGGCACCCTGTCCCGGCTGAGGGGTAACCATGCACCCTCTCTCCCCAAGCCTCCCCCCTTCTCTGTGGGACCTGAGCTCCACGCTCCCTGGTTCCAGCCTAATGGGCGCTGGCTCTTTTGCACAGCGTCTGGTGAATGTTTTTTTTTTTTCTCACGCCTCTAAACCGTGCGATTACAGCAGTTTAAAAAAAAAAAAAAACATTTTTTGGTCTAAAATTGCTCCAGCTGACTGTGACCCTGAGAAAGCAAGACTGAAATTAGCTTCGGACCGTGCCCAAGTTTAGAGGGAGTGGTCGATACGACACAGTCCGACTTATGATGAGGGCAGCAAGTTTATTACCTCATTTGATCTTTTATATTTCATGAGTTTTAATTCAAGAGTTTTTAATAAGCTTGGACCTGTCGTACCTGGTTTTGGTTGGGTATCATTGGTTATCACAGGGTCTGTGACTATTAGCCCAGTTTAGCACAGCAGAATGCAGCACTACAGAGCCATGAGTGCGGCACCACTGTGCAGTTTAGGTTAGCATACCTAGGGTTTACACCTGTCTTGTAAAGCTATGCCGTACATGTGAGTGTAATTTTGTTTGTTAAGCTGGGGGGTGCTCTCATTGTAGGGGATACTGCTTTGTTATTGTCGTTGTTGCTATGTTATTTTATGTCATGGATGTCATAAAAGTTATAGCGTTTCCATGGCGCTGGAAAAGGGTTTCTCCCTGAATCAGACTTTACATTACAACTTTTTTTTTCATATAGTGTTTTCTATTTTACTGCAGACAAGAAAACATTTCCGCTACAATGTGTTCTTTTCATGCTGAAATAGAATAGCATACGCCCATTAAAAGGCTCAGCTCTGTGATTGAATAGCATGTGCCCTTAAATAGCCTGTTTGTTTTACTGGGTCCCAGTCATTATACTCAACTAACAGGAAGTGGCACCCAGCCTGTTCACAGTGATAACATTCTGACAGGCGTCCTACTCAAAATGATAAAGCATTGTATACAATGCAGAGTACAAGGAGGAATGACGGTTCTAAGACTCGCCACCCACCCACCCACCTTTTTCCCAGATGGAAACCGACCAGTCCAGGTGATCATCACAGAATCGGACAACCAGCCCAACTCCCATCCCATCCAGTGGAACACCCCGCCCTCCACTCACATCCTCCATTACATCCTCATGTGGAAACAGGTGAGCTTCCTGTTTCCTGTCACATGACTCCCCAGTGATTCTTAGCCCAGAGCACCCTTCCATCCACCTGTCTCTGCTTAAGGTTTCTCTGCTCGGCATCCCCCCTCTCTCCACAGATATGATATAGCCACTGGAAACGATGGAAACAATGCATAACAAGAATGCATGCCAACATTTTTCCTTATTAATTATGCAAGACTGATTTTATACCATAAGTGTTTCTGGGGCCACAAGTATGTGGCTTTATTACTGAACATTCTCTTCTGCCACCAGCTGTAAAAGACATGTCTGTGATTAGGACAGACCGCAGGTCTCTTTGAGGTTGCTACATTTAGGGTCTAAAAATTCATACCAATGAGGAAAAATCTGGGGAAAAATGGCTCCCCTGCTAAACATTCGAGAGAATTTTCATCAATGTTCATTATCTGCCTCTCATCAAGGGTTTTTTTTAATCTTGTTTGTTGAAAGTGACTTGGGGGCTTACCACAGCAGAGGTTATGCAAACATTTACCGAAACGTTTGCGTAAACAGGAGGAGAGGGGCATAGCGGGTAGCATGTAAACACACTGTCTGATGTCACTGACCCACGGTGCTCCAGCTCAAATATGCTCCACATAACCAAGGTCAGACCACGCAGCGGCCCTACATTACTCACCAAGCCCCCAGTGTGAGGCTTCACCTCCCCAGGAAAGACTTCATTTATGGCCCTTCACAGTTTATTTCACACCGGCTTGTCTGGAAAAAAAAATACCAAACAACATAAACACAGAGTGGACAGTATCAGACAGAAAAGAAATTCATTAGGCTATTGTCCTTTGTGATTAATGGCAGGTAAGTATGTGATGTTTAACTGTATGTTACATCCATATATATGCATAGCTAGTAGCACATTCTTGGTGGTTAATGTTCCAGTTAAAGTGATGATATAAAGAGGGCTCGGTCTTCTCATTCACAGAAAGCTTATTGAGCTCCTTTGTGGCTTAACCCCCTCAGAAACACACCAGCTCAGCCTGGCAGCAAGTGACTATCCCCGGCCATCTGAACTCCTACACCATCAGCGGGCTGAAGCCAGGCCTCACCTACGAGGGTCAGCTGATCAGCATCCTGCGCTACGGCCAGCGCGAGGTCACCCGTTTCGATTTCACCACCACCTTCGGCTCGCGTGAGTGCCCGTGATCATTTTTAAATTCACGTAGAAGGCTTACATCACCTGGATTTCTGGATTTGTGCCTGCTGAAGTTCATTTAAAGCATCATAAGCCTGTGCTGGTAAAACACCTGAAAGTAAGGGTCCTGATCCGATATCACGTTTCCCCTGTTTATACTCTAACTTATCTATTCATGCCTAGGCAAAATTGATCCCAGGCAATCACTGTGACTCTGAAACGCTTCATTGGTATGGGCCCATCTGTCTAAACTTGTCAGTATAATCAAATATAACAGTAAGCTCTTCCAATTACCAGAACTGTTGTGTGTTGGGATTTGCTATCACATGGAGATGTGTTGATGATATAGCTCTGTAAAGCAGGCTGTTAAGATGGGGGATTTTTATGGGGGATTTTTAAAAAGGTTGGGGGGGTGATGAGCACACTCTGCCCCCCTCCCCTGCAGTGGCGCCTGCCCATGGGGAGACCACCCCGCCCCCGGCCGTGGTGGACACCTCCGAATCGGTCACAGAGATCACCTCCAGCAGCTTCGTCATCTCCTGGGTGTCGGCGTCAGACACCGTGTCTGGGTTCCGGGTGGAGTACGAGCTGAGCGAGGCGGGATCGCAGCCTGTCGTACTGGGTCAGTACCAAGCGGCGTGGGTCAGTGCTGGGCACATAGCATCTGATCTACTCCACAATTTCAGTCAGAATCACATGATCTGGGTCTATGCCATGTAACATGGGTCAGAACTAGATCTGAGTCATGTGACCTGAATCAGAATTCAGTCAATACCTGCATAATTCTCATTATCTTACTGAGATGGTGTTGAATAAGAGTCACTTGCTTATTAGTTGCCCTTATTAATGTGCGTTAATTACAGGCCCACCCCAGCCTTAATTCCTCTTTAAGATTTATGTAGGATTGAAAAGAACTATTTGTAAAAGTAACATCCACCTAATTTGTGGAGTAACTATATGAATAGGAAACAGAAGTTGAGGAAGTCAGTAAATGGACTCGAATGGCTGAAATTTCAGACCACAGGGCGTGGTAAATGAGCTGTATGTCAGAATGAGTCTGAGCAGGTGTTTAACCTGAGCGAATCTCTGGCCTCCAGACCTGCCGCGCACCGCCAACTCCGTCAATATCCACGAGCTGCTGCCCGGGCGCAAGTACACCGTCAACGTGTATGAAGTGCCTGAGCAGGGCGAACCCAACCTCATCCTGACCACCACTCAGACCACAGGTGAGACACCGCCTCCACCCTGCCCCACCCCACCCCACCCCACCCCACCGACTACGATTTTTTATTTTAATCCTAATGTTTGATAATGTCCAGATTGATCATCTGGTATTAATTTATCCTAATCCCCCCCAGCCCCCGACGCACCAACCGAGCATGAGGTGGAGGAGGTTGGAGAGACTTCCATGGTGATCAGCTGGTCAAGGCCCCTGGCACCAATCACAGGTGAGCTCTCTATGTCACAGGTTGCCATGGAGACATGACCTTATTAATGTATTTGTTTGTTTATTTATCTGGCAATACACAAAGTCTAATTTCCAGTGTCTGTCAGTGGAAAACTAGGTAAATCAAGAAAAAAGAACAAAAAGAAAGAAATATATTTAAATTGTAAAAAAACAATACAAAACATTTCCATTCAAATTACACCCACTTTACACCGAAACACTGTGAAAACTAAACATGACCAGGTGTAAACTGCATTACAACAATAGATATTAAAGTTTCTGAAAGATAATTAGTGCATTAAAACACTGTTATGAGTGATCGGGGTGTTTGGGTATTAATGTGGGTGTTGACCTCCTGACTGCCCTGCCGTGTGTCTGGGTGCGAACAGGGTACCGCGTGGTCTATACCCCGTCAGTAGAGGGCAGCAGCACAGAGCTCACCCTGCCTGACACCGCCACATCTGTGACCTTGAGCGACCTTCGACCCGGCCTCCTCTACAACATCAGCATCTACGCGGTGGAGGAGAACCTGGAGAGCGAACCTGTCTTCGTGCAGGTGAACACCGCTGGAGAGCCCCTGCCTGGTATGTACCAGCGTGCACTACGTGCCACGCCCACTTAAAGCTCTGCTCTGCCTCTTCCTGTATCCTAGCTACACCTAAATATACGGTCCCTAAATATAAGGTAGATACAAAAAATTATAATATATTGACAGATTCTTCAATCTTTAACTTGAGGTAGTACAAGATGTATTCTGTGCATTAGTTGATGTATTTCATAGTCTGTATTGGGGGTGTTATTTATGTATTCTGTGTTGTGGAATGAATGCTGTAGCTGAGCCACATCGTTGTGCATTCATTTGGCTAGGGGGTATGTATCGGGTGGGGTACCGTGCTCCAGGGGTAGAGCAACCAGTTCTTTCCTTGGAGCTGAACCTACAGTCTCTGGGTTACACTCCCAGTTGCCTAGCCGCTATACCACACTGCCTCCTCCCTCCCCGCAGAGCCTGCCAGAGCTCCCACAGACCTGCAGTTCTTCGAGGTGTCCGACATCAAGATCACCATCACCTGGACGGGGCCGTCTGGTGACGTGTCAGGGTACCGTGTGACTTACGCCCCCGTGGGCCCCGGGGGTACCCCGCAGCAGCAGCTGGAGCTGCCCCTCACACGCAACGCCTATGCAGAGGTGACCCCACTGCTGCCTGGAACCCTGTACCGATTCTACATCTACGCCATCCACAGGGGTGTCCAGAGTCCACCCCTGGTGGGGGAGCATGCCACCAGTGAGTCCTGGGGAGGGGGGGGGCTGAGGGGTGGGGCTTAATTCAGAGACCCAGATATTGTCTTCGTGCCTCTACTTTGTCCCCTTTGTCTCAGTTGGGGGGCCACAGATGTAAGCATTTCATGACATTAAAATAGCATTCGCGCCATGCTAAGTGTATTCCATTGTACTCCAAAGCAGTTTTTGAGTTTCTGAGCTTTGTTGTTTTTTATTTCAGTTACATTTAACACAGTACTGTCAAATCCATTTGATTATGAATATGAATGGCCTGAATATGAATGTAAATTGCTAACGTGCTACGTGGATTGCCTCAGAACCCGATGCCCCCACCGACGTACGCTTTAACAACGTGACCGATGAGAGCGCCCTGGTAATTTGGGGGATCCCCAGAGCCGTCATCACAGGGTACCGGCTGTTCCTGACCGTGGAGGGCTCCAGCCCCAGGCAGTTTAGGATCCCTGCACCCCACTCCCAGTACCTCCTGGAGGGGCTGCACCCCGACACAGAGTACACGGTCACTCTGCACTCAGAGAGGGACAACACGGTCAGCGAGGGGGTCAGCGGCATCTTCACCACCTGTGAGTATCCTCAGCTGCTGGCTAACTGCATGCTAATATGCATGCTAACTGCATGCATGTGCTGCATATACACCAACCACGCTAACCACGTGCTGCATATACACCAACCACGCTAACCACGTGCTGCATATACACCAACCACGCTAACCACGTGCTGCATATACACCAACCACGCTAACCATGCGCTGCATATACACCAACCACGCTAACCATGAGCTGCATATACACCAACCACGCTAACCACGTGCTGCATATACACCAACCACGCTAACCACGTGCTGCATATACACCAACCACGCTAACCATGCGCTGCATATACACCAACCACGCTAACCACGTGCTGCATATACACCAACCACGCTAACCATGCGCTGCATCTACACCAACCACGCTAACCATGCGCTGCATATACACCAACCACGCTAACCACGTGCTGCATATACACCAACCACGCTAACCATGTGCTGCATATACACCAACCACGCTAACCACGTGCTGCATATACACCAACCACGCTAACCATGCGCTGCATATACACCAACCACGCTAACCACGTGCTGCATATACACCAACCACGCTAACCATGCGCTGCATATACACCAACCACGCTAACCACGTGCTGCATATACACCAACCACGCTAACCATGAGCTGCATCTACACCAGCCATGTCCTGCCAAACACATCCCATACCGTAACCACTGGAGAATATGGCAGGGGAACTGCTAGTTTACCTTTTTCCTCCCTGAAGCGAAGAACGTGAACACGTTGCACTGTGCATGACTGGCATCTGTTGTGTGTTACACCTCAGCTCTCACAGTTGAGTCATGACACTGAAAGCATATCTGTGCCCCCCCTCCCCAACCCCAATACCCCTTCCTTCCCCTCTCCCAGCCCCACCGATAGGAAATACCCCTCGATTCAGCACCGACGTCACAGACACCTCCATCGTCATCTCCTGGACGCCTGTGCCCAGCTTTGGCTTCAAGGTCAGATTGCACCAGGCAGCTTTTTGGGTTCTACCGATCTGCACACTCTCAGACACGTCACGCCAAACCCCTGAATTTACTCTCCCTTACAGAAATACAATATGCTGCAATATACTGGAAATGAATTTTTAAGAAATGCAATGTTTTTTCATAGAAATATGTTATATATATATATATATATATATATATATATATATATATATATATATATATCAAGTGTTGCAATATATAATCTAATCATGGTAATATTTTGTTTCAGTTCTTTGCCAAAGGGCTTGCCCTTTGACCTCTGACCTCTCTCCACAGCTGACAGTCAGGCCCAGTGAGGGTGGTGAGGCTCCGCGGGATGTGACCTCTGAATCAGGCAGCATCTACATCTCTGGCCTGACCCCGGGAGTAGAGTACACCTACAGCGTTCAGCCAGTCATCAACGGCCAGGACCACGGTCCCACTGTCACACGCCGTGTCACCACGCGTAAGAGACCGATTACACAACTCTTAACAGCCCCCAGTCAAACGGCAAACATGGTAGACCAATTACCCCACTAGCCAAGCAGCTAACTGTTAAAAGTTTCTCTATTTAAGAGTGCCAGTTAAATGTCGAAATGTAAATTTACGTTTCTAACATGCTGAGTGGATTGATTAATTCGACTCATTGCTATTTAAAATATGTTTGTTAGTAAAAGTGCAGCATCATTTGAGTACACAGGGAGTGAAAATGTCCTGTAGTCTGCACATGCTCACAGTACATGCTCGTGTTCCTCTGCCTCACAGCCCTGTCTCCACCTACCGAAATCACCACGCAGTCCAACCCTGACAACGGAGAGCTGACGGTCCATTGGACTGCCCCCTCAACGCCTGGTAAATACACACTCTCCACCCCTTCCTGTTTCACTCTGCTGACCTTCTACTTCAACAAGGACTAATGTCCCCTTTTGCCATATTCAAAAAATGTGTTATTTTTCCATTTTATCTCCTCAGCTAAATAAAGTATCTGCCAAGTACAGCAATTACAAATGCAGTTTTAATATTAAACCAGTTTTTCTCTTCTTGTAGGATTGCTTTAATTGGAGTACCTGCCTACACTAAATGGAGTACCTGCCTACACTAAAACACTCTGTTGTATCTTTTGCCCCATTGTTCTACCTATACTCTCCACTTTCTCACCCCTCCTCCTGCCTTCTCTCTCCTCTGCTGTTCTCCTTCACCCCAAAACCTTTCCCTTCCCCATCTCTCTCTCCTCCCACTTCTCCACCCATTTTTCCTCTACCTTATCCCTCCCTCTCTCTCTCTCCTCCATCCTCCCTTCTCTCCCCTCCCACTCTGCCATCTTCTCCTCCTCCTGCCTCCCCTGTTGCCCCCTGCTCAACACCTGTCCACTCTCCCTCTCCCTATCCCTCCACCCAGACATCACAGGTTACCGGGTGACCAGCGCCCCGACCGGAGGCCAGCGTGGGAACTCGCTGGAGGAGATTCTGACGTCGGACCAGACCTCTGTGGTCCTGGAGAAACTCAGCCCGGGAGTGGAATACAATGTCAGTGTGTTCACTGTCAAGGGCCACCTGGAGAGTGGGCCCATCTCCACCACTGTCACCCCAGGTAAGCCTTCACCTGGGCTCCACCTTGGCCTGTCATTCTCTGAGATGTGTGCGAAATAAGTGTCCGGTGCCTCCAGCACTGACCCCCTCCCCGGTACCTTGCAACCCAAGAGGAATTTAGGAGTAACCCAGGAATAACCAACGAGTAGGTCATGAATAACCCACTGCTAAATCTTTTACCTTTCCGGTTCCTCATTCTGTACAGCAGGTAAATATAGGTGCTTGAAGAGAAACTTTAGGCACAAGGTGACTTCCAAAGAACTCTCTCACACTTCAAAATTTTGTCAAGTAACTTCTTGAGATAATTTTGCAAGTTAATCGTTTTATTGTACAAGGGTATTCCTTCTTCTGCCATAAAGAGAAGATTGAATGTTCTTATACAATAAAAATTGACCCCTCTGCACCTCTCATGGCAGAGGTCCTACTCTTGTACATTGTTCCATAAACATTGCCAGCTCAATGCCAGAATCAGGGCTGCCCATCCCAGCAGCCCTCAGACTGGGTCCTCCACCTTGGTCACATTCCAACAGAGCACATTTCACATCTTTGCATCATTGGCTTGTCTGTGTGTTAAATTCTGCAAAATCGCGCCATTTTACTAACATGTTCACTCGCTCAGTTGCATCTGCACTCAGTTGCTCACGCGTGCAACTGCAAATCATTAAAACATTGCCCTGCTCCAGGATCCCCAGGGCCTGCTTCACCAGCCCAGGCCCCCAGTCATCTAACTCCTGCACAGTTATTATGGTAGCTGACGTGGCTTATGGGCATTTTACATGGTTTTACAGCATGGCAGTTTAATTAAGAATGCTACTCATGCAGACTTCAGTAATTGCTTTTTTTGCAAAGTTTTTTATGGGTTGTCAGAATCACTTGTGCTCAGTAATCATAGTCATTTAAGAAAAATGCTCTGGCGATCATAATTTTTGCCAATGCCAGGTAAATGAATACGGAATGCACTAATTAATGAAGCTGAGGCTGTTGTCATAAACCATCCTTGTGTCATGTGATCTCATGGCTTGAATGATGAATGTGATCGGGTGCTTCATGACTCTGTGTGATTCATCACCATCACCGCTTGTATGTCTTGTCTTTGTTTTTTTGTTGTTTTGTTTGTTTGTTTGTTTCGTCTGGCTGTCCCAACTGCATTTCTAACCCGGTAGAGGTGCCCACACTTACTGACTTCGACTTTGTCGATGTCACCAATGAGACCATCTCCGTGAGGTGGACCCCCTTTAACTATACCGCCATCACCGGCTACCGAATTACGGTAGTGGCGGCAGGGGAAAGCATCCCCATTTTCCAAGACGTGGTGGAGCCCTCTACAGGGTATTACACAGTATACGGACTGGAGCCTGGCATCGACTATGAAATCAGCATCGTCACCATCACTGAAGGGGGAGAGAGCGAACCCACCACACACACCAAGCAAACTGGTGAATGCACACTTTGGCTTTTTTTCCAGTGGGGGAAGGGGTTCTAAAATGGAGTAGAGGTCCTAAAATGGAAAAAGGGGTTCTGAAGCACAGAAATGATTCAGAAATGGGGAGTGGGTACAAACAAGGTTCAAAAGGACGAAAGGGATCAGGTCTAAACCAGGTAAGAGTGATAAGATGGAGAAAGGGTTTAAGGTACAGAGAGGATTCTAAAGACCAAAAGAGGTTCTAAGATGAGAAAATTATTTTAAATCACAAAAGACGGTTTTTAAATTTGAAGGACTTAGTTGAGGACAGACTTCTGAAATACAGGACCGGTTCTTAAATAGCGATACAGAAATGGGGGAGGGGGGTATATGTCATAGAGGAGTGGCTGTAAAGTGGTGAAGTTTTAAACCAGTGAAGTGATTCTACAAAGGAGTGGAAGTTCAGAGGAACTGCAGAAGTGGTGAAGTGGAGGAGTTCTTGGCCGTGGAACTGGTTGTTAAGTGTGAAAGAGGTTCTACAGTGCTAAAGGTGCCCTTCAAAGAGGAGATGTTCCATTATGCAGAGGGTATTTAAGGTGATAAGGGTACCTGAGTAGCTGCTAACTGACCCCCTGGGTTTTACATAATTCCCTGTATACTACAGCCTTAATGGGTTGATTTTGTAAAGCATTTTGTTGTCTCTTGTCTTTCTAATGTAATCATTGTAGGGGAGTTAAGGTAAGACTTTCATCTGCCATAGGTTCATTTCACTGCTTCTGTCAGTGTGTCGGTATGGAATGTTCCCTCTGTCCCAGTAAAGAGAGGTTAATAATTAGCACAGTGAGGCTCCAGCCTGCAGCCAGGTCCATGGGTCAGGTCTGTGTGTGTGTGTGTGTGTGTGTGTGTGTGTGTGTGTGTGTGTGTACGTGTGTGTGTGCACATGCGTGTGTGTGTGCATGTGTGTATGAAGTCAAGTGTATATGTATGTGTGGATATGTATCTGTGTGTGGATGTGCGTGTGTGTGTGTGTGTTCAAGCGTGAGTGTGTGTGTGAGTGTGTGTGTGTGTGTGTGTGTGCCAGTGTGAGTGTGTGTGTGAGTGTGTGTGTGTGTGTGTTCAAGCGTGAGTGTGTGTGTGTGTGAGTGTGTGTGTTGAAGCGTGAGTGTGTGTGTGTGTGTGTGTGTGTGTGTGTGTGTGCGTGAGTGTGTGTGTGTGTGTGTGTGTGTGTGTGTGTGTGTGTGAGTGTGTGTGTTGAAGCGTGAGTGTGTGTGTGTGTGTGTGTTCAAGCGTGAGTGTGTGTGTGTGTGTGTGTGTGTTCAAGCGTAAGTGTGTGTGTGTGTGTGTGTGTGTGTGTTCAAGCGTGAGTGTGTGTGTGTGTGTGTGTGTGTGTGTGTTCAAGCGTGAGTGTGTGGTGTGTGTGTGTGTGGTGTGTGTGTGTTGAAGCGTGAGTGTGTGTGTGTGTGAGTGTGTGTGTTGAAGCGTGAGTGTGTGTGTGTGTGTGTGTGTGTGTGTGTGTGTGTTGAAGCGTGAGTGTGTGTGTGTGTGTGTGTGTTCAAGCGTGAGTGTGTGTGTGTGTGTGTGTGTGTGTGTTCCTGCATTAATGTGTGTGAGTGTGTGTGTGTGTGTTCAAGCGTGAGTGTGTGTGTGTGTGTGTGTGTGTGTGTTCAAGCGTGAGTGTGTGTGTGTGTGTGTGTGTGTGTGTGTGTGCGAGCGTGTGTGTGTGTGTGTGTGTGTGTGTGTGTGTGTGTTGAAGCGTGAGTGTGTGTGTGTGTGTGTGTGAGTGTGTGTGTGGGAGCGTGAGTGTGTGTGTGTGTGTGGGAGAGTGTGTGAGTTGAAGCGTGAGTGTGTGTGTGTGTGTGTGAGTGTTGAAGCGTGAGTGTGTGTGTGTGTGAGTGTGTGTGTTGAAGCGTGAGTGTGTGTGTCTGTGTGTGTGTGTGTTGTGAGTGTGTGTGTGTGTGTGTGTGTGAGTGTGTGTGTTGAAGCGTGAGTGTGTGTGTGTGTGAGTGTGTGTGTTGAAGCGTGAGTGTGTGTGTGTGTGTGTGTTGAAGCGTGAGTGTGTGTGTGTGTGTGTGTGTGTGTGTGTGTGTGTGTGTGAAGTGTGAGTGTGTGTGTGTGTGTGTGTGAGTGTTGAAGCGTGAGTGTGTGTGTGTGTGTGTAGTAAACAGTAAACAGGGTTTGACCTGCGGGCCAGTGCCGTTTTCCCTCTGACTGACTAAGCGGTCGCTGTGGCGGTGTCTCCACCCCCCTCCAGAGCTGGACTCACCCACGGGTCTGGACTTCTCTGAGGTTTACACAAACTCCTTCACCGTCCACTGGGTGGCGCCGCGTGCTTACATCACTGGCTACAGAATCCGATACCAGGCGGCCACCGGGGGCCACGCCAAGGAGGACCGGCTGCCCCCATCCCGTACGCACTACACCCTGACAGGCCTGGTGCCGCAGACCGAGTACATCATCCACATCTACGCCCTCAGCGGCTCTCTGGAGAGCAGACCCCTCACTGGACAGCAGGCCACCAGTACGAAACTCCCCTCTCTTTCTACCCCTCCCTCCTCTCTCTATCCCTCCCTCACTCCATTCTTCTTCCTCATCTCTGTCTACCACCTTCTTATCTGTATCTCTCCCCATTTCTCTATCTTACTTCTCTGTCACTTCCTCCTCTCTCTATCCCTCCCTTCTCTCTGTCCCTTCCTCCTCTCTCTATCCCTTCCTCCCCTCTCTATCCCTTCCTCCTCTCTCTATCCCTCCCTTCTCTCTGTATCCATACCTCCTCTCTCTATCCCTCCCTCTCTCTCTGTCCCTTCCTCCTCTCTTTATCCCTCCCTTCTCTCTGTATCCTTCCCTCCTCTCTCTATCCCTTCCTCCCCTCTCTATCCCTCCCTCCTCTCTCTATCCCTCCCTCTTTCTCTAACCCTCCTCTTCTCTTTCTATGCCTCCTCCCATCCTTTCTTCTGAAATTCTGCCTGTCAGGTGACCGAAACTCTCTCTGATGTTTGTTCTCAGTTTCGGATGTCCCCACTGAGCTTGAGGTGACCTCCTCTACCCCCACCAGCATAACTGTCCGCTGGGATGCTCCCCCTGTCACCGTGAGGTACTACAGGATCACCCATGGAGAGACTGGTCAGTACAACACCATACTACTGTAACCATGAGGGCCCTGTAGTATGGTGTATTTTTAATTTGCTTACATTGAATGGATGTGTTTCATTGAATGTGTTTGTGTTTAAGTGTGTGCATAGACAGGAGTTTGTTTGAGAGCCTCTAAGGTTATTGAGGTGCTGATGGTGTGGAGAGTGTCTGTTAAGTTAACTGTGCTTACTGTCGCCCTCCTGTGGCAGGAGGTTACACTGCTCCGAGGGAGTTCACCATCCCAGGCACCCAGTCCACTGCCACCATCCACAACCTGAAGCCCGGAACAGACTACACCATCACTGTGTACGCCGTCACCGGGAGAGGGGACAGCCCCGCCTCCAGCACCCCGATTTATGTCACCCACAGGACTGGTAAATAGTGAGCCAAAATACCTCTCCTCCCACAGCCCCGCTTCCTCACCACCACACCATGCTCCACCCCACACCAGATCCATGCAGCTCATCCTCACCACCACACCATGCTCCACCCCACACCAGACCCATGCAGCTCATCCTCACCACCACACCATGCTCCACCCCACACCAGATCCATGCAGCTCATCCTCACCACCACACCATGCTCCACCCCACACCAGACCCATGCAGCTCATCCTCACCACCACACCATGCTCCACCCCACACCAGACCCATGCAGCTCATCCTCACCACCACACCATGCTCCACCCCACACCAGACCCATGCAGCTCATCCTCACCACCACACCATGCTCCACCCCACACCAGATCCATGCAGCTCATCCTCACCACCACACCATGCTCCACCCCACACCAGACCCATGCAGCTCATCCTCACCACCACACCATGCTCCACCCCACACCAGACCCATGCAGCTCATCCTCACCACCACACCATGCTCCACCCCACACCAGACCCATGCAGCTCATCCTCACCACCACACCATGCTCCACCCCACACCAGACCCATGCAGCTCATCCTCACCACCACACCATGCTCCACCCCACACCAGACCCATGCAGCTCATCCTCACCACCACACCATGCTCCACCCCACACCAGACCCATGCAGCTCATCCTCACCACCACACCATGCTCCACCCCACACCAGACCCATGCAGCTCATCCTCACCACCACACCATGCTCCACCCCACACCAGACCCATGCAGCTCATCCTCACCACCACACCATGCTCCACCCCACACCAGACCCATGCAGCTCATCCTCACCACCACACCATGCTCCACCCCACACCAGACCCATGCAGCTCATCCTCACCACCACACCATGCTCCACCCCACACCAGACCCATGCAGCTCATCCTCACCACCACACCATGCTCCACCCCACACCAGACCCATGCAGCTCATCCTCACCACCACACCATGCTCTACCCCACACCAGACCCATGCAGCTCATCCTCACCACCACACCATGCTCCACCCCACACCAGACCCATGCAGCTCATCCTCACCACCACACCATGCTCCACCCCACACCAGACCCATGCAGCTCATTATATTTTGGGCATTTTCCCCTTATTGGCCACACTCAGCTGAACTGTTAAGTCTCACACTACAACCCTCTCCCACCAGCTGAGGAGGAGGCAGCTGTGAACACATGACTAAATCATGTGACGACGAGCCCTCACTTTCCTCCTCACTGTAGATGCACCACCAATCACATTTAGCCCACGCTGTCAGAGGGCTGAGAAGTCAGCACACACTCAGGTGGTGCACTCACAGTCACCCTCTAGACTCTAGTATGGGCCCTGTGTCCCGAGTATAACCGAATATAGAGTCTAGAGAGCAATGAGACTAACAGACTTTAACCAGCCCTGCAAACCTGAAGCCATAGCCAGTAACGGTGTGACCGCGACCTCCAGAGCTCACACCTGCTTCCCAAAAATAATGTCTTTCCCCCCGAGCCATCTGGAGAGCCCGTTAGCAGGTCCTCTGTGCGTTAGACCCTGTGCATCAAAGCTACTTACCTCCAGATTCTCAGGCCTGGCTGTGGGGCAGACTGCAGGCTTGGGGGCTGCGTAGTTTTTATGGGTTTGGGTTTGTGTCTTCACTGCAGCCCTCTAAGCGCTGGATTTGACAGCCCTGATCGACAGGATCAAACTCTTTCTCTCCGTTCTCTCTGTAGATATCGAGTCCCCCCCTGACATGAAGGTAACCGATGTGAAGGACAGCGCCATCACGGTCCGCTGGACCCCCGCCAAGGGTCCCATCAGTGGGTACAGGGTCACTGGGGTCCCCAAAAATGGTCAAGGCCCCACATTCACTGAGGTGGTTTCCCCCGGTGAGTTCGGAGAAGAAGATGCGTCCCATTTCTGTAGGCTGGGGGAGGAATGAAGCGCAGTGATCTTTGTGCATGAGTACAATTTGATATAAAGGACTAGTCATCGTAAAAGATAGAGAGTTACCACCGAGGTGATGCATCTTCAAGTGGCAGGTGATCCTCCTTTCACAATTAGCACGCTCGTCAATGATGCTAGGGTCACTGGACACGACTGTCCAGCTGAGTGCTGTGGTCAGTCAGCTCTGGTTACTCCAGAGTGCCGTGGTCATTGAGCTCTGGTTACTCCTGAGTCTGTGGTCTGTGAACTGTACTCCATGTTTAAGTAATAATCAAATTAAAAGTATACATGTTTCTTAATTCACATGGCACACCATTGAATGTTTATAATACAGCTGTAAGGTACCTTCCATCCACACTGACTGCTGTGGTCAGTGGTCAGCACTGCAGTCAGTATGCTGTGGTCAGCATTGTGTGCTTTGGTCAGTACTATGGTGCCTGCCTTGCTGAAGATGGTGCCATAGTCAGTCTCCTGTGCCTTCCTCCTTGCTGCAGATCAGACAGAGTTGACGTTCTCAGGCCTGATGCCCACGGTGGAGTACATATTGAGTGTGTACGCCCTGGGCACCAATGGGGAGAGTGCACCAGTTGTGGAGACCGCCGTCACCAGTGAGTCACCCTCATCCACACACACAGAGAAACTCCACAGGGAAACCACCACACACACAGAGAAACTCCACAGAGAAACCACCACTCACACAGAGAAACTCCATAGAGAAACCACCACTCACACAGAGAAACTCCATAGAGAAACCACCACACACACAGAGAAACTCCACAGAGAAACCACCACTCACACAGAGAAACTCCATAGAGAAACCACCACTCACACAGAGAAACTCCATAGAGAAACCACCACTCACACAGAGAAACTCCACAGAGAAACCACCACACACACAGAGAAACTCCACAGAGAAACCACCACACACACAGAGAAACTCCACAGAGAAACCACCACACACACAGAGAAACTCCACAGAGAAACCACCACTCACACAGAGAAAGCCCACGGAGAAACCACCACACACAGAGAAACTCCACAGAGAAACCACCACACACACAGAGAAACTCCACAGAGAAACCACCACACACACAGAGAAACTCCACAGAGAAACCACAACACACACAGAGAAACTCCACAGAGAAACCACAACACACACAGAGAAACTCCACAGAGAAACCACCACTCACACAGAGAAAGCCCATGGAGAAACCACCACACACACAGAGAAACTCCACAGAGAAACCAACTCACACAGAGAAACTCCACAGAGAAACCAACTCACACAGAGAAACTCCACAGAGAAACCACCACTGTCCTGCCCTCATCTTCCCCCTGTCCCCCCCTGCAGCTGTTGACCATCCCAAAGACTTGACATTCTCAGACGTGGACTCGACCTCTCTGCGGATCTCATGGGAGGCCCCAGACGGGGTGGTGACCTCGTACAGGGTGCTGTACTCCAGCTCCGAGGAGGGGGAACGTGAACTCTTCCCTCCACCCCGACCAGACCAGGAGACTGCCCAGCTGTGGGGCCTCCGTCCCGGCACAGAGTATACCGTCAAGGTCATCGCCCTGCACGACCGAACCCCCAGCCCCCCGTTGGTGGGCACTCAGGCCACAGGTACACCCCGCTCACCTGAGACTGCATCCCCAAATGTCTAGCACACCTAACAGTCCCCAATTAACCTTAACCACTAAAACCCATATACTTTACAAGAACTTCACCTCATACAACATACACCAAAACTGAACTTGTAAATAAGCTGTCGATAACATTGTAACCTCTCTGTATATAAGCTGTCTATAACATTATCTCATTGTAAATAAGTTAACAACATTTTAATGAGCTTTTGATAAGGTGAAAATAAGCTGTAATATCTCTGAACCCCTCCCCCCCACCCCACCCCACCCCAGCCATCCCTGCTCCGACAAATCTGCAGTTCTCTCAGGTGGGCCCCTCCAACTTCATCATCTCCTGGTTCCCCCCCAACGCCCGCCTAACTGGCTACCGTGTGGTGGTGAACCCCAAGACCAAAACTGGCCCCGCCAAAGAGATCAACGTGGCCCCAGACACCACACAGGTGTCTGTACCTGGACTCATGGTAAGTGAGGCCAAGACAGCCGTTCCTCAGAGTGTCCCTGCCTCTCTCCCCCTCTCTGCTGTTTTCCCAAACACAGTCAGTGAATGGGATTCGCTGCCAAACACAGTCAATGAATGGGATTCGCTGCCAAACACAGTCAGTGAATGGGATTCACTGCCAAACAGTCAGTGAATGGGATTCACTGCCAAACACAGTCAGTGAATGGGTTTGGCTGCCAAACACAGTCAGTGAATGGGATTCACTGCCAAACACAGTCAGTGAATGGGATTCTCTGCCAAACACAGTCAGTGAATGGGATTCGCTGCCAAACACAGTCAGTGAATGGGATTCGCTGCCAAACACAGTCAGTGAATGGGATTTGCTGCCAAACACAGTCAGTGAATGTGATTTGCTGCTCTGAGGTAATTAGAGGCAGAGGGTTGGCGGCGGTGTCGGTCCCACCCTCCGGTGTGGGTTCACAGCAGCAGAATTCCCTCCGGTGGGGAAGCCGCTGTGGTGGGGTGCTCGTCCGCAGCCCTGGGGTGGATCAAAGTGTGAACTCGCTGCCCAGGACTTTCATCTGAGAAATCTGAGAAGTCACACAGCATGCACATGCTTTATTTAGCCTCTTCATCTTCATGTGAATGGTTCCTCCTCAGTCCTCTGCAGTGTCCTTCCTTGCCAGTGTTACAACTATTCCCCTGTTTAGTGTCCCTCTCTGATGATGTCATTTCCATGACCCCGTATAGGTGGCCACCACATATGTGGTGCAGGTCTATGCACTGAAGGGAACGCTCACCAGCCGTCCCGTTCAAGGAGAGGTCTCCACCGTGGACAGTAAGCCCCCTTTTCCTTCTCCAAAAAAAATCACCAATACAATATTGTTTATGACAGTGTGTGCACGTAATCTCTTAATATAAAAGTGAGCTTTATCAAAGGCGTTTGTCTTTTTGTGGCCACGAGTTTCCCCTTTGTCTGAAAACAAAAGGCCATATTCCCAGCTAATTCTAAACAAATGTGGTCAGAGCTGTTTTTCATGCATCCTCTGTTGTCGGTACATGCGTAATGCTAAATAGCCTGATCAGACGTGTTTTAGCTGCATCCTCCATTGTTTGCGAATGTGATAACTGATCTAAACGATGTTGCCCCAGACATCAGTCCTCCTCGCCGGGTGCGTATCGCTGGTGTGACAGATGCCTCTATCACACTCACATGGCGCGCCAAGACCGAGCCCATCACCGGGTACCTGGTGGAGGCCACACCCATCAACAAGATCCACCCCACAATCACAAATACCATCCCAGCTGATTCACGCTCCTACACCATCTCTGGTATGACAACTGCTCTTATATCTATATGTGTGCTATTACCATGTAATTACATGTCTTAAACCGCCAGTAATGCTATTGTTACACTGATATTCAGTTGTAGACGTTATGTTCGTTTTGTTTAGATTGCTTTGATTGTTTCATGTTTTGTTTTTGTTATTTTTTTGTCAGGTTTTTCAGTTTTTGTAAAGTTCTGTACGGTTTTTGCCAGGCCTTAGCTCGGCCTCTGTCAGTTTTCTGCTGATGATTGACAGTTGACTGTCCCACAGGTCTGCATCCAAACACGGCTTACACCATCCACATTTACACCCTGAACGGAGCTGGCCGCAGCCCGCCATTCACCCTCACTTACACCACAGGTACGCCCTTTGTGCCCGCCTTTCACCTTTCACCTGCATCTCTACCCAGCATTCCATCTGCTGAACCCCTCTTTCCCCTCACCATGACTGTGAAATTTTACTACATAACATATAATACTGGTATTTAAATATGAGTGTCTGCTGAAAGCTTAAATGTTAACTTAAGGGGGTTAAGTTTTCTCTGTGCGGAATAATGTACAGACAGTCCTTGACTTACAATGGGGTTACATTACAATAAACCCATCGTAAGTAAGTGAAAAATGCATTAAATACACCTAACCTACCAAACATCATAGCCTAGCCTAGCATAACCTTGCATGTGCCTAGAACACTTACATTAGCCTATTTTATAATGTGTTGCAGAGCGGAGTGTTGAATATCTCATGTAATTTATTGAATGCCGTACTGAAAGTGACGCTATCGCACCATCATAAAGTCAAAAAATCATAAGTTGGACCAAAGTAACTCGGGGACTGCCGGGGAAGGACGTTTAAATCTCCTCCTCCTGTTGCCCCATGTTTTTTTGTTTTGTATTCTGCAGAGAAAGCACTGGTGGAGGCCCCTACCAACCTCCAGTTCACCTCCCTTACGCCCAGCAGCATCTCCTTCATCTGGACTCCCCCTCGAACCCGCATCACCACCTACCTCATCACCTACGAGGAGGCAGGGGGTGTCCCACTGCCTCTCAACCCATCGCCCCTCCCTGACAGCAGCTACGCCACCATCAATGGTACCCATCCCACCTGTGTGTGTGTGTGTCTGTCTGTCTGTGTGGGGTATATCTGTGTGTGTGTGACATGCTGTTTTTGTGTTTTCAGGTTTAAAGCCAGGCACTGAGTACATCATTAAAATTGTCGCCGTGCAGAACACCCACAGAAGCACACCTCTAGTGGGCAAAGCCAGAACTCGTGAGTACAGGCATGCAACTACACTCACACAAACACTTACATCTTTGACCTTCCTGTATCACTGCCAGAAGGACATGAGGTTGTTAAGGTGCAGCTGTGTGGTCTTTGAAAGCTCACTGATTGGTTAAGGTGCAGGTGTATGGTTTTTGGAAGCTCATTCATTGGTTAAGGTGCAGCTGTATGGTCTTTGAAAGCTCATTCATTGGTTAAGGTGCAGTTGTATGGTCTTTGAAAGCTCACTCATTGTAACCCCCCAGCTCTAGCCTTTAGAGCGTGTCCCAGAGTGCTCTGACTTTTGAACAGCTGTGAAATTCAAAAGGAAACAGTGGGAGACTTGGCAACAATCTCTGTGATAACACTCACCCCCCTGGATCCACGCTGCCATTACTAGGTGACCGCTAACTAGGGCTGGGCAATAAAATAATTCAATCATTTACCACATTTCATTTTAAAAATATTTTGATTATACTGTCATACTGTGATATTGCAGTATCCCTTTTGCTGCCCAAGGTCCGGATAATGAATGAAACTTCTGTTGTGATCTGTAATTACCTTTCAGAATTTTCTGATACTTATACAGTGATATTTATTGATATCAATATCTCAGATAGTTATCATGATATTAATTTATATTGCCCAGCCCTGCCGCTAGCATAGCGGGCCTCGCTCCTGGCACTAACGCTCCTCCTAACCCATCTTTCTGCCAGAACCACGGACCTCTCTGCTGGTGCCTGAGCTCCCGGTGCCCTTCAGGCCCGGCCCCGAAGTCCTGGACGTGCCCGAGCTGGAGGTACCCAAAACCGGTATCCACGACAACCAGGTGCCCATAGGGGGCACGAACGGGCAGGGCTCGGTGGGCCAGCACATCTACACGGAGTACCAGGGCAAAACCGTGCCAGGCCAGCAGCCGCTGGGGCCCCCCCAGCTGCGTGAGCCCCAAATCTACATCCCCCTGGCGGGGCCAGACGGGGCGCGCGTGCCCGTGGTGAAGGTCAACGAGAGGCTGTACCCGCCCATGCCTTACGGGTTCCCCGACAATGACACGGGAATCCCCCAGGAGGCCCTGACGAGGACCAGCATCACCTGGCAACCGCAGCAGCACACCAACGAGTACCTGGTGACCTGCCATCCCATAAACTCCCCCGAAGAGAAGACGTTCCAGGTGAATACATACACACATGATCACTGTGCATCCACGAAGGACTCACTGCGTACACAAGTATGCACACTCACTACACATACAATACACACACACACACACACGCACATTCACTATACATGCACCAAATGCATGTGACTTGCACACTGCACACCAATTGCACACACATCGTGCATGCAAACTGTGATCATGCTAAACGCACACTCACTACTCGCTACACACACAGATTGCGCACACATGCTGTCCACACAGTTGCCTGCTACTCACAATGCACACATAGATACAAGACAGCTGCAACTGTAAAACCAGAGAGCACGAAAGGCCACACAAGGGCTGTGTTCAGTATGATTCACTCATTCACTAATCCCCATACTGTATTTTCCACATAGTAAGCTATCTAGGGGAACGAACAAAAGAGTGTTTGAACAGTAGATTCATTAGTGAGTTCACTAAATCCATCATAGGGAACGATTTCAAACACAGCCAAGGTGACACAAACCCCCACTGTTCCCATAGGCCCAGCTGCCTGGGACATCTAACGGAGCCACCTTCATTGGCCTGACCTCGGGGGCATCGTACAGAGTGGTCGTCGAGGGCCTGAATGGAGCTGACAAGCAGAAGGTGTTGGAGGAGGTTATCACCGTTGGCAACACAGGTATAGTGTAGGAACAGAATTTAGACCTTAAGCTAAGCCCAGATGTTAATACATTACTATGTGGCTGTACATGCAAATATTCCAAAATCCAAAAAAAGCCAAAATCTTAAACACTTCTGGTCCCAGGCATTTCGGATAAGCGATACTCAACCTGTAATGTCTTGACAGATTCATTAAGTCCTTTTGCCTTCACTCTCCCTGGTCCCTCCTCTGTTTCTTTCCTCCTCCCCCCCTCCAGTTTCAGAGGGCTTGCCCTCCCAGGACACGTGCTACGACACCTTCACCGCCACGTACCACCAGGTGGGGGCAGAGTGGGAGCGTATGTCTGAGACGGGCTTCAAGCTGTGGTGCAGGTGCCTTGGACTGGGCAGCGGCCATTTCCGCTGCGATTCCTCCAGTGAGTGGCTTAAGCTTTAAAATCAGACACCTTGCTCCAGAAGGCTTTTTCCCTGTTTTTGTATTAATATTGCAGTTTCACAGAGTAGAAAGTCAGACTTAGAGCAATAATGTATCTGTAATGTAATACAATAATGTAATACCTTTTTTTAAAGGACTCTTTAATTACCGGTAAAATCAAAAGCTGCTAAGTGTGTTAACTAACCAAAACACACAAGCGTAGGAAAGATACATTTTCTTCTGATTGTCAGTGAAACTACGTTTCTCTTAAAATTGACAGTAATATGACATAAATGTTAGCATTGTTGAAAGGGTTAAAGTATTTCAGCAGTAACTGACCCTAAGGTGAGGGGGGTATTTAGTGAAGTTCTGCTCATGCTAGCCCCGCCCCTCTGTGACACGCTTGTGAGCTCAGCCAGTCATGTCGCTAGTAGAGGATGAAGGTGTGGTTCAT
Source organism: Albula glossodonta (assembly GCA_019788955.1). Taxonomy (NCBI): domain Eukaryota; kingdom Metazoa; phylum Chordata; class Actinopteri; order Albuliformes; family Albulidae; genus Albula; species Albula glossodonta. The sequence continues at coordinate 147,749 of JAFBMS010000325.1, read as the reverse complement.
AGGTCTGCATTGTCAGTCATTCACCAGATGATGCAAAAAGCTCAAAAACTTCACCTCGAAAGCAGTCACACCTGCTCCATCCTGAGTGGTGACATCATGGGTCATGTGATAACATAATGCATGGTCCGTAAGAGGGATGAATTGACTGTGCTACAGCACCCGCTGCTACACAGAGGTAGTCTGGGTAATGCGTGACCTCACTTTAGGCTACTCTGGACTGTGTACACCCATCCCATACTGCTCCTCTTCCTCTCTGTTCCCCCACCCCCCACCCACTTTTTCCCAAACAGAGTGGTGTCACGACAACGGCAACAACTACCGCATCGGTGAGAAGTGGGAACGGCAGGCCGAGAACAGTCACATGATGAGCTGCACCTGTCTGGGCAATGGGAAGGGAGAGTTCAAGTGCGAGCCCCGTAAGTTCCACCCTCCTGCATAATGCTTTAGCATCAGCCAATCGTCTGATTCCTATCCAATCATTGTGAACATAATCCATGTAAGGCCCGCCCAGTTATATGACAACTGTCTAATTATTTTTGATAGTTTACCAGCACTGCATCCTGATTGAGCTTTAGATTATATGATTGGTTAAAAATCTCTCCTCTCGGCTCTGCAGATGAGTCAACCTGTTATGATGAGGGGAAGGTGTACCAGGTGGGGAACCAATGGCAGAAGGAGTATTTGGGAGCCATCTGCACTTGCACCTGCTATGGTGGACAGCAGGTAAGACCTCCCCCTCCATGTAGGACATGTCCGTAGCTTTTACCTGTGTGACAGGTATCTAGATATGGTGTGGTGCTTTACCTGGGAGAGCGTGACAGGTGTGTAGAGGTGTGGTGCTTTACCTGGGAGAGCGTGACAGGTGTGTAGAGGTGTGGTGCTTTACCTGGGAGAGCGTGACAGGTGTGTAGAGGTGTGGTGCTTTACCTGGGAGAGTGTGACAGGTGTGTAGAGGTGTGGTGCTTTACCTGAGAGAGCGTGACAGGTGTGTAAATCTGTCCTCTCCTCTCAGGGCTGGCGGTGTGAGAACTGTCGGCGTCCGGGCGGAGATGTGAACGTGGACGTCATGCAGCCCGTTCACACAGACGTGATCAACCGCTACAGAGACAACACTCTGCGCAAAGTGGTAGGTCACCTGACATTACCACATTAGTCCAGAGCTAAACAGCTGTAGAATTAAAACAAAAGCATTTATCACAGAACAAAATATGTATATTTAAAATAATTTAAATTTACTTGAAATCTCAACCATAAACCCTACATAACACAGTTATAAGTATCACCCAATGCCTTATAACCAGCTATGTCATGGTATTACCACTAAGGCCAATGACTACTGTAAGCCAGCTGCTGTTTTTACAGAAGAGATCCATAGTATTATGACATTGATCATAAGCTGCAATTAACTGTCACAACTGCTGATAACAGTGAGTACGTCACGCTTATGACAGGTCATAAGTGAAGATAGTTTAAGCCTTACAATTAAACACACATTATTTTACAAGATATTTCCAAAATAAGAAATAAACAGAAACCAAAATAAGTAAGAAACACTATACTTGTTGGATATAAAAGTTTATGTACAGTAATTTTAGTGATCTTGGCTCAAAAATAACCCTACTTGGGTAAAAGTGAAGGATATATTGTATGGTTTTATTGAATTGTATGAACTGATGGAGCGTTTCTGTTCTTCTGCTGCAGAACATTCAGTGTCCTATCGAGTGCCTCAGACCAGAGCTGCTGGCAGACGCAGACGCACACAACCCTCGGGAGTAGAACCACAGCCCTGCGGCTACGCCAGCCTGCGCTGACCCCCCCCCCCCCCCCCCCACCTCCCCTGGGACACCTGAGTCCCGCCACTCTCACACCCCACCTTAACCTGATCTCACCTGATCAAACCCTGATCTTACCCTGACCATACCCCGCTAAACCCTGACCACAACCAACCCCAGCTGACCGTATCATGACCCCTTCCTGACCCCTGGCTAGATCCTGGCCAAACCGTGACCATAGCCTGACTAAATCCTGGCCAAACCATGATCACAACCAGGCTCAATCCTGACCACATTGTGACTAAAATCTGACCAATATGACTCATCCTACCCTGACCACACCCAGCAAGTCCCTTACCACACCCTCACTAATCCCCACTGAGTATACACACCCCTCTGCAGTATCACCTCTGATTCCCATAAAGAGCTCTTATGTTAATGTTTTTCCTGTTTTTTTTGTCTGTGTTCTGTCCCTCCTTTCAGACACCGTTAAGAAAAACAGAATAGACAGTCCTGTGTAAAGTGTTCCCTGTGTCTCCACCCTAAAGCCCAGAGGGTGTTGAGTTTGGGAGACTCACGCCCCACAGGGACCCCTGAGAACGTTTGGTAGCGTAGAGTTTGGGGGTACCCAGTGATTGGAGAATGAGATATCAAGACATCAAAAATGTGCCATACAGTCACCATACACTTCCTGTAACGCAGTGATTCGAACAAAATCTTTAGGGGTTTTAAGGGGTGTAGTGGACTTTAGGGGTGCCCCTGTGGATAAGGGGTGTAGTGGACTAGGGGTATCCCTGTGGGTATGTGACTGGCTCCCTGTCCCTGGCATTATTCTGAAATATAATGATGCTACTTTGAGAAGCGGCTGTCCAGTGTTATTATCGAGATCTCTACTGTAAAACAGAACCTCGGAGGAGGAACAGTGTTTTGGCTTGAATTCCATAAGTGTGTGTAAAAGATTGCACACAGCGAGTTCTCATGCTGTCATGTCCTTCTCCCATCCGTGTGCTCGTCTGTCCTCAGGAAAGGGGGCGGAGCTCTTCCCAATGTTTGACACTCATTGATTTAGACTGATTTGTGTTGTAATTTTGTTCGAAAACCTCTAAATCTTTTATTTATCCCTTTTTTTAATTCCAAGCATTTTGTTTGAAAAGCAAATTTCGTTACGGGGTGTACACTTTTTGTTTTTGTTTTTATACTGTAGGTGCAAAAGTCTTTACTACTGTGGACAGAAATCCCCTTTTTAAATAAAGTTTTACAAAGAACCCGAGAATGGGTCTGAAGTGTCATTTCTCGCGATAAAAGTGATTGTACCTGCTGTGTTTGTTTGTCATAAAAATCAACAGGCAAAATGGGCGTTTGAGAAGTGTGTACTCAACGAAGGCAAATAATGAAAAAATAATGGAACAAAATACTATTGATAGCAGAATAATATGAAAACCAACATAAAACCAAACCAATGTCAGAAGTCAGATTCTGTATTCCTCTTGAACAGGGGTCTGACACCCTGTGTAGACCTTAGTTTCCAAATTAAACAAGGAACACAAATAGCGCCACCTGGTGGGTTTTTATTATTACAACAGATTATTAACCCAGGTCATTGGGTAGTCTTAGTCAGTTCTGTATGTTATAAAATACCTTTATTGGTATGTGTTTTCAAAGATATCTGTATAATTCTATTCATATTACTACATTTATTAAGGTTGGTCATACAACATTATGCAGCGCACTTTCTTAGCTGATAGGTGTAAAAACTTTCTGGAGAAGTTTATAGAGCCCACTTATTGCAGGCTGTGTCACCAAATCAGCTGCCTAGTTTGTGATGTGGGTATAATATGAGCATGTGCACCTCTGAGTTTAGGTTGATAAATGAGAAGCTGAACCTATTTGGGGTGAAAAATGCTGCGCAAGATAAATATGTATTCCAAAGTATGATGTTTAAAGTTTAAGCACTTGAGGGGAAAAAAACCTGATTTGGACTACAGAATGAATGTAATTCAATCATTTTACAATGATTTCATGATAAAGACTTATAAATTACTTTGATAATAAATGATGAAAATAATCTAAAAAAAAAAAGGGAAGAAAACAAGAAAATTAAGTCAGTCCATAATCTAACTATATCACCGCTTTGCCGTTCCTCCAAGCTGGTCCTCTCTGGGGCTCATGGGATTTGTAGTTCTCTGGAAGGCCTCCTAGAGCTGGACCTGGGAGATTTCCTGTGAGAACAGACAGAACCTGCTTTACAAGCTGTAAGGTATCATACCAATCTCAGAACATAGCCCACAGACAGATAACATACGGAACAACACGTACAGGTGTTCTATGGTTCAGTGTGCAGTATAGGTGTAGTACAGGTGTAGCACAGGTATAGTACAGGTGTAGTGTAGGTGTAGTACAGGTATAGTGCAGGTACCTGGGTGAGGAGGGCGGCAGGGCAATGGTACGGGGGCGGGCTGTCAGAAGCAGTTCACCCAGGAAGGCCTCGGTCATCAGGTTCTGCAGTGTGTTCAACAGCACATCCTCCACCAAGTCAGCAAACTCCGGCGACCTGAGCAAGAGCATGGAGCAAGCGCATGAGCAAGCACATGGGGCAAGCGCATGGGGCAAGAGCATGGGGCAAGAGCATGGGGCAAGCGCATGGGGCAAGAGCATGGGGCAAGTGCATGGGGCAAGTGCATGGGGCAAGTGCATGGGGCAAGCGCATGGGGCAAGTGCATGGGGCAAGGGCATGGGGCAAGCGCATGGGGCAAGAGCATGGGGCAAGAGCATGGGGCAAGCGCATGGTCACACACATACACAATGCATACAAACACTACACAATGCATGTGAAACCATTAACCCAATACACAGACAGTTTAAAAAGTTACCCTCTGAATGTTCAGAAGAATCACTTTGAATAATTGGAAACTGAAAACTACAATCTGTCTGAAAGTCTTGATACCCCCAATTACAGTTCAGTTTTTCATAAAAAAAGTCCTATTCCTATTTAATAAGTAGTAGCATAATAATGATGAAGATGACGATATGAGTATTTATTGGGTGCTTGCTGTAGCCCTGCTCACCTGCGGATGGCGCTCTGTACACTCAGGTGCTGCTCCTGCTCTGACTCCTTTAATCCCTCATGGTGGAGCTTTGAATCACTCAGCGTGTCCTTATGGAGTTGTGATTCACTCAGTGTATCCTTATGGAGTTGTGATTCACTCAGTGTACCCTTATGGAGTTGTGATTCACTCAGTGTATCCTTATGGAGTTGTGACTCACTCAGTGTATCCTTATTGAGTTGTGATTCACTCAGTGTACCCTTATTGAGTTGTGATTCACTCAGTGTATCCTTATGGAGTTGTGACTCACTCAGTGTATCCTTATTGAGTTGTGATTCACTCAGTGTACCCTTATTGAGTTGTGATTCACTCAGTGTACAATTATTGAGTTGTGATTCACTCAGTGTATCCTTACGGAGATGAGAATCACTCATTGTGTCCTTATGGAGCGGTGACTCACTCAGTGTATCCTTACTGGGCTGAGACTCACTCAGTGTGTCATAATGGAACTGTGACTCGTTCAGTGAGTCTTTATGGGTCTGAGACTCATTCAGTGTGTCCTCATATGGCTGTGACTCAGGCCTGTGGTCTAAGGAGCGCTGGGTCTCACTCCGTATCTGGGTAAAATAAGGCACAGGGTCTGCAGAGGTCTCCACTAAAGACTGGTGAAACTGGGGGTCATCAAGGAGGCTCCTGTACAAACAAAATGTGTAAGTATTACACACACACACACACACACCCACACACCCACATACACACCCACACACAAAACACTCATACATACTCACACATATTCCTACACAAAAAGCACACATGCGGATACACAATCCCACATGCACAAAGACACAAATACATGTTCACATTGGCATATATACACACCCACACCCACACCCACACACACACACACACACACACACACACAGACCTGAGGATGGAGGAGACGACATGAGTGATGATCTCTCTCTCGGACTCATGGCTGAGCAGAGTGCTGTCTCTGCACTGAGGACGGCAGGGTGATGTGGGTTTCCCAGCTCTGCAGCGACATTCATAAAAATTAGTAATGAAATCTTTTTTTTTTTTTTTATCAGATTACTTTACAGAAACATTGCTGAGCCTCATTCATAACACCACAATACAGTAACGCACACCTGAGCCTTACTTACAACATCACATGACAGCATAGCACAGCTGAGCTACAGTCAGCCATGTTTTAGACTGAGTTATGCACCGGGTTCACCTGTGTAAATCGCACAGTGAGAGGTTACCTCTGTAAGCAGTGTGCGGGTTACCTCTGTAAGTAGTGTGCGGGTTACCTCTGTAAGTAGTGTGTGGGTTACCTCCGTAAGTAGTGTTTGGGTTACCTCCGTAAGTAGTGTGCGGGTTACCTCCGTAAGTAGTGTGCGGGTTACCTCCGTAAGTAGTGTGCGGGTTACCTCCGTAAGTAGTGTGCGGGTTATCTCTGTAAGTAGTGTGCGGGTTACCTCTGTAAGTAGTGTGTGGGTTATCTGTAAGTAGTGTGCGGGTTACCTCCGTAAGTAGTGTGCGGGTTACCTCCGTAAGTAGTGTGCGGGTTACCTCCGTAAGTAGTGTGTGGGTTACCTCCGTAAGTAGTGTGCGGGTTACCTCCGTAAGTAGTGTGCGGGTTACCTCTGTAAGTAGTGTGCGGGTTATCTCTGTAAGTAGTGTGCGGGTTACCTCTGTAAGTAGTGTGCGGGTTACCTCTGTAAGTAGTGTGCGGGTTATCTCTGTAAGTAGTGTGCGGGTTACCTCTGTAAGTAGTGTGTGGGTTATCTGTAAGTAGTGTGTGGGTTACCTCTGTAAGTAGTGTGCGGGTTACCTCTGTAAGTAGTGTGTGGGTTACCTCTGTAAGTAGTGTTCGGGTTACCTCTGTAAGTAGTGTGTGGGTTACCTCTGTAAGTAGTGTGTGCTGAAACGGGAGGGGAAGCAGCTCTGAAACTCCTGGGGGGAGTGGGAGCGGGCAGTCACCCCCAGGTGCAGCAGCGTGGGGCGGGGCGGCTCCGGTTTCCTCCAGACCTGCTCAGCCTCTCTCTGGGCACGCCTCTCTGCCCGGCTGGGCCTGGCACAGGTTACCCCCACCAGAGCAGTGCTGCTACTGCGGATAGGGGGCAGCGTCTGGGGGGGGGGGGGGGGGGGGGGGGGGCAGAGAGAGAGAGAGAGAGAGCGGGGGAGGGACGAATTGGGCAAAAGAAAGAAAGAAAGGAAGGGTAGCAGGGAGAAAAAAAGGACAAAATAAGGGGCTCATTCCTGTAGTTTAAATCAAGGTAAGGGGGTTAAACTCAAACTGAGCACCCTGCTGGAACTCATTGCCAAAGAAGATTTAAGATACTAACCTTGTATTTTCTGATTGTCTTCCCTGGACCCTCTGCAGGTGCCACACACTCCTGCACCCAAATGTAAACTGATATCAGAGACTCGTACAGCACACAGTCAACACATCACATGAAATTCCTGTATGATACAATTTTCAGATAAAAGGGTTACAAGTGTAAGGAAACTCTTTCCCTGGAAAAGGGTCCGAAGACAAACTATCTGTTTAAGGCACACCAGTGCCAAGGTGTGCCCAGGTGTGCTCTTACCTGGGTGCTGCTCTCCAGAGGGGTGTGGCTGGGCTGGGCTCCTCCCTCTGTGATGGTAAACTCCTCCCTCTGCCTCTCCCTCTCCTCCTCCCATTGTCGCAGGTCCTGCTCATAACGCAACACTGCTCTCTCTGCTGTCACCTAGCAACAGGGCGCATGCTCAGTGACATCACAATCCCACCGATCACACAGGAATCAGATCATGAGTTTACCTGAGATCAGGGAAGGAGCAATCGGTCAGTTCAACAACTTGTGAGAATGTTTGTGTTTGACTATAAGTATAGGAGGGCAGGGCTGTTCTCACCTGGCAGGTAAGGTCCAGCAGGTAGAAGCTGGGGCAGCCTGAGGTGTGCAGGGTGAAGGTGCAGAGAGCGCTCTCTCCTGCAGCCAGCTGCCCACTGCCTGGAACCATCTGGACCTGTGCAGAGAAACAATAATCTTAATACACACAAACACACACCTGTACCTGTACAGAGAGACCATAACCTTACATACACACACAAATACACACCTGTATCTGTATAGAGAGACCACAATCTTACACACATTGACATACACACACACACACACACACACACACACACTTTCTCACACTCTCACACACAGACCTGCTGGCTGTGGTGGGGGGGAAGGTTCCAGGTGTAGAGCACTCTCTCATTGTGAGACACATTGGTGAGGAAGAGGAGGCGTGTGTTTCGGGAACAGACGGGTATATCTCCCAGGGAAATCCACTCCTCCGACAGGAACACCAGCTGTGCAGACACGCACGCATGCACGCACGCACGCCCACACACAAACACACACACATGCATACGCACACACGCGCACACACACACGCACACAGGGAAGGTAACCAGTCAAAGAGGACATTTGGGGACAGGCAGTACACAGGACAGCATTACTCTAATTACACAGTGTCACATCACAGTAAAATGTGTTAAAAAAATTTGATTGTACATGTCACTCTGATAGAGATCTTGTGATCCCTCCAGAAGAACCAATAAACTTTAACAAATACTTTATTGTACAGAGATATAATAATCACAGAAGGTGGGCGTTCTCACCTGTCCAGGTAAAGGCACCCTCTGGGTGCTGGGCACAGGCTGGAGGTGGGGTGGAGGGGCCTCTCCCGCAGTGCGACTGTCCCAGCCACGCCCCACGAACAGCACCAGCGCAGAGTCCCCCTCCAGCACATGCACCGGGACGTCCACCTGTGAGAGCGAAAACATCAGAGATGTGCAGGGTGAGACGGACACAGAGGCAGTGACACAGGGAGACACTTACACCAATAAGAATACAGCACAGGGGACCACATTAAGTACCACTAGATGTTAGTAGAAAACACTGAAAAACATCCATCCTACAGCAACAATGCCACACCGAACTACTGCAGTCATGCTGTCACAATGAGGATATAACAATGCTCTCAAAATAAAACTTTACACTAAACACAGTTACCATAACAGAGAGGGCACCACATTCTACATTCGACGTGGTGACTCCTCTTTAGGCACTGTGGCTTAATTTAGGATAAATCTGCGTGTGATTTGTGTTTCGTTGTTTTGATCTTTTCTTCCAGGTCGACAGTAATACCATAACTGTTGTGGGTAGAAACTGAGTGGAAGGGACAATCGAATGTAGTAATTAAAAAAGAGACTGTAGTTATCACATGACTGACCTACAATAAATACTGCATTTCTGCTGAATGTGGAAGGGGGAGAACAGGGGTCAAAGGCAGTGAGTCAAAGAGAGTTTCAAGGAAACATAGAGAGTCACAGAAATTTGAAGGGAGTTACAAGAAGACAGAGCGCTACAGGAAATTAGGAAACACAGGTCATGAGGAGACACAGATACAAGAAGTTATAAGGAGTCATAGGGAGGTAAAGAGAGTTATAGGAAGTTTGAGAGAACCACAAGGACACTAAGAGAGTCACAGGAAATTGCAGAGACACAGAGTCAGAGTCACACAGATACACCAGGAATCACAGAGTGATGGGTGAGTAACTCACGCTGTATGTTTTTGCCTCGAGGGGGGAGAAGATCCACTCCAGGCAGGCCGTGTGGCCAGGGTGTACCTCTCCACGGGGGGTCAGACACTGGAGGATGGGGTGTCCGAAATTATCCTCCTTCAGCTGCTCCAGGGGTGCGGTGTCAATGTGGTACCTGACAGGGACCGCCCCGCCGTTATACAGTTCATACACCTGCACGGAATAACACACCTGCATTACAGGGCTCACACACCTGTACATAATGATACACCTGCATTACAGAGATCACTCACCTGCACAGAGTGACACACCTGAATTATAAGGATCACATGTCTGTGCAGGATATACACCTCTGTTATTCAGCCAAAACACCTGTTCAGAATAGTACACCTCTATTATCATACACCTGTGCATAATAACACACCTGTATTATCATACACCTGTACAGAATAACACATCTCTGTTAAATTACTCATACATACTACTAATGCAATAATGACCTAAGCATCGGACAGAAACAGAAGAGACTTAAGGAAGAGACTGGCTTTTGGAAGTGTTGACTTTCAGGTCACATGTTAAACTCCTGCTCTTGTTACTCTTGTTTCGAGGTGTGGTTGCTCACCTGCTTGGGGGGGTTGAACCCTCCAATAGACACAGGTGCGAAGGTGTGGCTGCTGGAGGCGAAGTGAACATACGGCCTGTCCCTCTCCACCGTCACCCCCACGAAATTCAGCTGGGAGCAGAGAGATCAGACAGGGACAGTTCACACAATATACTGCCTTAATTATGTTGATAACAATTAAAATCCTGTGTTTTTATAGGAAGAGGAGTGAAACTACATCTTAAAACATAATACATCTACTATTAATGTAATATGTGGTAGAAAATAACGGCATTGAAGGGCTGTATGAGCCAGCCTGGTTCCAGCTCTAGGGTGGGGAGCTGGCTCTCACCAGGATCGCTCTCCCATGGGACAGCTTCAGCAACACCGGCAGGAGATCAGTTCCAGCAAACGCATGCCTAAAAGAGAGGAGATTATGGCTGTTTTTTTTTTTTTTTTTTTTACATCAAAATGGTTAGTGACTTTTGAACACTACAGACTGAGGTATTACATTTTTACTTCATGCTGTATGTGAGGGTGTGTGTATACGCAGAGTGTGTGTTTGTGTGTGAATGCACAGAGTGTATGATTCGTCTGTGTCTGACCTGTGAGTGAGCTGCACTGCCCTCTGCTGGCCGGGCTGCAGAGTTCCGGAGCGGGGCGAGGCAGTGAACAGCCGGTGGTCCTGCACCTTCATGTGCTGCAGGTCTGTGGGGCTGAAGTCCATACTCTCTGCCCAGCACTCCAGCTCCAGCTGCTGGTCCTCCGGGAACAGGAGGGCCCTGAGAGAGCGCGGCACAGCTATAATAATAATGAACTGCTTTTGCATAGCGCTTTTCACGCTATGATCTCATGGTGGAGCATAATGGTAAGAGATGTGGGATTGTGATGTAGAGGGTGCAGGTTTGAGAGAGGGCAGGGTTAATCTGTTTTAGACACAGTAAGCCTTAGGCAGGTTGCATTCACATACACACTGCACTGTACACACACACACACACATACACACTAACGCTCTTTCTCTCACACACACACGGTGACCCACCAGTCCACGGGGATGCTGCCTGGGTTCTCCAGCACCAGCAGCACAGCAGACGGGTCTGAGCCCAGCGGCGCGGCACTGAAGTTAAAGTCTAACAGAACTGGGGAGAATGACGGAGAGCCCTGCAGACTGCAGAGAGACACGGCATGAACCAAGAGCACTTTTACACACACACACACACACACACTCACACACTCACACACTCACACACTCCACTATGCACATCCATAAAACTACAAATACAATATGAACCAAGAGCACTTACACACACTCACACTCACACTCACACACACTCACACATACACACACACATCACTATGTACATCCATAAAACCGCAAATATGTTTCTGAGCTGGGTCATAATTTCTAGCTTGTCACAAACTTGTCAACTTCAGGACACTTGATAGTGACCGTGTTTATCCAGCGTCTGCTTCATTTTGTCCAAAAGAATGGCCGCCAAACTCCTTTTGCATGTGATAAAATCACAGATGAAGCAGGTACTATAATCAGCTGTAAATGAAGTGCCGCTGTGTGTCTGCATAGCCCTCCCTGGGCTGCCCTGTTTAAAGGAAGTGAGGAACAGTGGGTGGGGCTGGTGGTTGGTGCCAGTGGGCGGGGTTACCTGTCTTCCGGAGGTACCCTGTGAGTGAGCTCAGGTGGGGTGGGGTCCCGTCTCAGGTAAGAGTTGAGGGCATCCACAGAGAACAGCCCCCACAGCTGCAGCTTGCTCAGGTCCTCTGCACCCCTGCTCCCTCTAATGTCTGTCACCTGCAGCACTGGGTACATGCCCTCCGCCTTCACCTGGCACAGGTACTGCAGCCCGCTCAGCTCTGAGCCTGCAAGAGAGGAGCACCAATCAGAGCTCTGAGCCTGCAAGAGAGGAGGACCAACCAGCTCTGAGCCTGTGGGAGAGGAGGACCAACCAGCTCTGAGCCTGCAAGAGAGGAGCACCAATCAGAGCTCTGAGCCTGTGGGAGAGGAGCACCAATCAGAGCTCTGAGCCTGTGGGAGAGGAGGACCAACCAGCTCTGAGCCTGTGGGAGAGGAGGACCAACCAGCTCTGAGCCTGTGGGAGAGGAGCACCAATCAGAGCTCTGAGCCTGTGGGAGAGGAGGACCAACCAGCTCTGAGCCTGTGGGAGAGGAGGACCAACCAGCTCTGAGCCTGCAAGAGAGGAGCACCAATCAGAGCTCTGAGCCTGTGGGAGAGGAGGACCAACCAGCTCTGAGCCTGTGGGAGAGGAGGACCAACCAGCTCTGAGCCTGTGGGAGAGGAGCACCAATCAGAGCTCTGAGCCTGTGGGAGAGGAGGACCAACCAGCTCTGAGCCTGTGGGAGAGGAGGACCAACCAGCTCTGAGCCTGTGGGAGAGGAGCACCAATCAGAGCTCTGAGCCTGTGGGAGAGGAGCACCAATCAGAGCTCTGAGCCTGTGGGAGAGGAGGACCAACCAGCTCTGAGGCTGCAAGAGAGGAGCACCAATCAGAGCTCTGAGCATGTGGGAGGAGGAGGACCAACCAGCTCTGAGCCTGCAAGAGAGGAGCACCAATCAGAGCTCTGAGCATGTGGGAGGAGGAGGACCAATCAGCTTTGAGCCTTTGGAAGAGGAGGACCAATAAGCTCTGAGCCTTGAAGACAGGAGGACCAATCAGTCCTAAGCCTGGAGAAAAAGAGCACCATTTGCAGCTCTGAGCCTGGTGTGGTAGAGGAGCACCAATCAGCTGTGAGCATTGGGGGAGAGGAGCACCAATCAGCTCTGAGCATTGGGGGAGAGGGGGTTAGGGAGCCAACCACATTCCTGTCTTTCCCAGCCACACAGAGCACAGAGTCAGACTTCCTGTCTCTCCCAGCCACACACAGAGCACACAGAGACACTTCCTGTCTTTCCCAGCCACACACAGAGCACACAGAGTCACTTCCTGTCTTTCCCAGCCACACACAGAGCACAGAGTCACTTCCTGTCTTTCACACAGTGTCAGGCACAGAACTCTCCAGTACCAGATGAGCTGAGGATCTGGTAGCTGATGGTCCAGCAGTACCAGGCTCGACGGGGAAGTCTCACTGTGGACCGCATCACCATCCTGGACCGGGCCGGCACCGTGCCTCTGTGAGACTCCAGCCGCAAGACTGAAGGGGGACAGGAGAGGGGTTAAAGGTCACAGCTAAGATTAGCATACACAGACACCTTGAAATCATTTAATCATATTACAGACATTTAACAGCAGATACCCAAATTAAATTTACCAGGAAAGAAATGCAACTATTGGCTTGTGGGGCCACAATGCAACTGTGATACACTCACCAACTGGGTCTTTGTCACTGTCCTTCTCCCCATGCCCGTGACCCACAATGCACTGCTTCACCTCCAGGGAGAAGCTGAGGGTGCAGGGCCCATTGTTGATCAATGGCAGGTCACATGACTGACAGCTCCCAGCCAGCACCTGGCCCAGGTCTGTCACTTCCTGCTCTGCCTAAAACCAGTCACATGACTGATAATCAATAATCAATTCCATATCTGTATTTTTAAAAAATATTTTGAGGACAGCAGAAAGTGCTTCATGATAAAAATACAAGACAAACTAAAGAGTCACAAAAAAGTTCAAAGCAATGACAAAAAAGAAAAAAGGCAATTACATATGAAAATGAATTCAGTGCAAGAGAACATGATCAAAAGCAAGATTCATCAAATACAAAGATAAAGTGTGTTATTTAGAAAGGTTTCAGGAGCCCTTCATGCCTCTAAAGATGCATCTGTAATTTTTAAAATAAACTCCGGAGGCGGCAGACACAGAGACCTGAATGGAGCCCGTGGAGGCGAACCCCACCACCTGGAGGAAGAGGCGGGACTTCCTGCTCCCAGCTGCCTGGATTGGCCAGAAAGTCAGACTGGGCCTCAGGGTGTACAGCATTTCAGCCAATGGGGAGAAGGTCCATGTCAGAACCTAGGACCAGCAAATCATTGCATAGTTTACAGGACTAAACCACAGTGTGTCTGGGAACAGCCAGTCACAGCACAGATTACAAGACTAAACCACAGAGTGCCTCACTGTTGTAAATCACAGTACTGCTTACAGAATTAAATCACAGAGTGCTTTGAACCAGCCAATTACTGCAAAGCTTACGAGCCTAAACCACAGAGTGCCTGCAAATCATTGCACAGCTTACAGGACTACACCAAAGCATGATGCTTCTGCAGTTGTATTCACAAAGACAATGAACAAACTCCCTCCACAAACTGCAACAGGGGTCACATTAGTCAGCCGGGGGGAGAGTACAGGGAAGACAGGAAGTACTTTCAGGTCCTAATGATGACGAGAACCTGAGTTTGTCAGAAGCACCCACAACAATAGCATTTTGTAATAGCAGAAAAGAATGCTATTCAGAGATTAAGCCAGTAATAGTAACAAAACACAGCCCTAAAAGGCACCCAACCTGGGCCTCGTTTGGCTGCAGGATGCCGCTCTCTGATTGGACGGAGAGCACTCGACCATCGGGGCTGGAGATTTGCCAGCGGAAGTGCAGGGGGAGGCGGCTTGTGTTCTTCAGCATCTGGGAGCGGGCGGAGCTGGAGCCCACCGCTGTGGGTCTGAAGAACAGAGAGCCGTCCCCCTCCAGAGCCACCCGCGGCTGCTCCACAGCACTGACCACCGTCAGGACCTGGGCCACAGACAGGCACAGCCAATCACAATACACAAACACACTCACTCACAATCACCACACTCAACACTGACCACCGTCAGGACCTGGGCCACAGACAGGCACAGCCAATCACAATAGACAAACACACTCACTCACAATCACCACACTCAGCACTGACCACCGTCAGGACCTGGGCCACAGACAGGCACAGCCAATCACAATACACAAACACACAGTCACAATCACCACACTCAGCACTGACCACCGTCAGGACCTGGGCCACAGACAGGCACAGCCAATCACAATACACAAACACACAGTCACAATCACTGCACTCAGCACTGACCACCGTCAGGACCTGGGCCACAGACAGTCACAGCCAATCACAATACACAAACACACACAGTCACAATCACTGCACTCAGCACTGACCAACGTCAGGACCTGGGCCTGACCACAATGGTAGTGACCAGAAGACACAGAAGCACTCAAAGAAACAACATCCTGGATCACTGAAGCACTCAGAAACAGACACACAGATTTGTGGTACCTGTGTGTGTTTTGGCGATTTGTGGTACCTGTGTGTGTATTGGCGATTTGTGGTACCTGTGTGAGTTTTGGCGATTTGTGGTACCTGTGTGTGTTTTGGGGAGGCATTAAGCTGCAGGGAGAGAGGTAGCTCCAGGGTGCGGCTCTGGTTATCCTGCGGGACACCCCTCAGCGTGAGGATCTGATGAGACCCGGGGGGGACCAGGCCACTGGGGGGGCGCACGGTCACGGAGGGGCCCCCCCCAGAGTCCAACCTGAAGCTGAGCGGCAGGTCCCCCTCATTCTGGAGGAGGACTGTCCTGTAACACACCTGACCTAGAGCTGGGAACACCTGGAGAAGGAGGGAGAGAAGCAGAGCAAGAGAGGAGAGAGAGGGAGGAGAAGTGAAACAGGAAGAGACGGATAGAGGAAAGTACAGGGGCGTAGGAGAGAGAGAAAGGAAGAGAAGGAGAGAGACAGGGAAAAGAAGGAGAGAGGAGGAGTGAAAGAGAGGAGTGCAAGGGAAGAGGAGACAAAGAAAAAGAAGTTGTGAGGGAGAGAAAGAGAAATGGAAGACAGGGAGAGAGAGAGAGAGAGAGAGAGAGAGAAAGAGATGGGGGAGAAGGGAAAGGAGAGGAAGACAACAGGACATTAGGACTCACAACTTTGCCAAACAAGCGCAGCCCTAAGAAACCCAGATAACTTTGGCACCAGACACAACCACAAACACTGACACTCACCACCAGAGGGCGCTGCACAGAGAAGCGGGGGGTGAAGTGTTGGCGGCCGGGCTGGAAGGAGTGGCCGCTGACCAGGACGGTGACGCACCAGGACGGGCACAGTGTGCGCTCGTCCACCTGCCGATGGTCCCTCAGCATCTGCACAGGTACAGGTACACACAGGTACACGACTGCTTCAGCATGTCACACACAGTCCAGCTTTACATCTCATCCTCTCACACAGCCAGGTATTTACACACCAGTCATTTACATTATCCATTAACTCCGCTGGGATGTTAAGCCTTCTTCACAGATACACCTGGGTTTTTATTTCAGATTAACACATACAGCTATTAACATGTCCACCTTATTCATCCACTTCATACTCATATAGAAAGGTATGTATGCCTACTTCACTCATATAACTGGCTATTGAGGGTGTATGTATACACTAATCACTCATAATGCTGTCTCACACAGGTGAGTATCTATACCTTATACCAATGTGGTATTTATATTCACTGTTAGCCATGGGTTTTGCCCTGTCAGTGCCCCAGGTTAGACTCTCTAGCTGCAGGGGCAGCAGCTCAGTACCTTATAGAAGGCGAAGCACTCCAGCTGGGCCCCGTGGAGGGTGTTGGGCTGTGTGGGGGTGTAAGTGACCCGGAAAGAGGTGCTTTTGAGTGGGGACAGCTCGCAGGATGTGGGGGAGATGGAGAAGGGCGAGTCGGAGGCGGAGGTCCAGACGAGGGTCAGCCTGCCCTTGGTGTGGTTGGTGATGGAGAGGGGGAGGGAGCTAGCCTCGTCCTGGAAGAGGAGCTCGGGGGGGTCCACTGTGACGTGAGAAGAGACCCCCATTTTCATGGGTATGTCCAGTGCCACAGCCCCGCCCCCCCAGAAGTACTCCTCCATGGGAGTGCTCTTAGGCAAAGCACAGTCTGCCACAGGGGGGCGCTCTACCACTGCCTGCAGAATCATGCATAATCACATTCTCAGTCTGATGCACATACACACACGCACACACGCATACATTCTCAGACATAATGAATACATCATATTTTAGTCTGATTTATAATACACAGAAACAGTTCCTCACACCAACACTTACATACACACTCCCACGTACTCTCAAACACTTTCTATGTGCACAGAGTTTATACTGCTATACTGCTTACAGCCGTGGTGCTCACACTGATCACTGACCTCTGCCAGCGTGAGCGCCCCCTCCTGGTCGAGCTGCATTTTCCCCTCTGCCAGCATGGCGCTCAGGATGTCGGGGGGGTAGCAGGTAAGCCCACGGGCCAGGTGCAGGTGGTACCTGTCCAGGTGTTCTGGCTTCAGGATTGCTGGTTTCTGCTGCTCTGAGTGACAGGTGCCAATCATGTCCAGGAACAGAGGGTCCTGAGGAGGAACCAATCAGACTGTTCTCAGATCAGTTGGCAGTGAGGTACAGTGATTAGGGACCTTGAACTGAAAGGTTGAATGTCCAGTTCACAGGTGTGCCAGTGCCGTTTTAAACTTCACCAAAGCACTTCAGCCAAACTGCCTCAGCAAATATCCAGCAAAATAAAACTTACTGGGCGTAAAAACGTAAATGTGCAAGTAAACGTGCAAGAGACACAGATCACTGCTGGAAATTCAAGGGGAGATGCATAGAAATTCATTTTAAAATATGCTAAATGTCATTGGAAAGTGTTAACCGCAAGTGAATAACAAATGAGGTCCCAGTGGTGAGGTGGTACAGTGTCACAGTCACAGTACAGTTATTCAGCTGCAGTCTTTGACTCCAGTTTCAAAGCGCATATATAAAGCATCTCAGTAATTCATTGTATATATTTACAAAATATTTATTGGTATGCAAAGCCCTGGTGAGTTCTCGTTGAAGTACTGTTCTTTTGCTTACCCCACCCAATCGCTGCTTGCACTTATACTTCATATAGCGAGCACTTGTATTTTCATATTGCATATGATACACACCACTGTGAGGGTGTGGATTTGTATTTTCATATTGCATATGATACACACCACTATGAGGGTGTGGTGTTAGAAATGCTGCCATGCTCTGGCCACACCCACCCTGTGCAGCAGCAGGCAGGGCGCCCTCCGGTGGTGGGGGATAGGGTGCTGCGGACAGAAGCGCACTCGTAGGGTGAGGTGGCTGTTGCCGGGTAACGTGCCGCAGGGCGGGGTAACTGTAAAGACGCTGTGTCCCGTGGCATCTGTGTCAAACTGGAAGCACGCTTCCGCAGCTCCTGAGTTTGAGATTTCGATGGTACGCCACGCCTCCCCGCCCAGCGGCACACAGCCGAAGTCCAGCACCGACGCGCTTAACGACACCTCCGGCCCTGGGAACAAACACACGAGGGAGAGAAACGGAGATAAAACACTGCATTTAAAACACCGTCTGTTTAATACAGAAATATCTCCCTTTTCAACAATGACAAATAAACTCTATTTCCCCTTTCTCAATGTTATTGTTGCTGTGAAGCATCTTGTGCTGTAGGCTGAAAAAGTGCTGCATAAACAAAGTTATTCCTATTACTATTATTAGTACTATTATTATTTACTTTGTTTATTCAAAAAGCTTCACAACATCAATAAAACGGGGAAATGAATGAATAAATGAAGCTACAGTCACCCTGCGGTGGTGATCACTGTGAGCGGAGGAAGTCTCACCTGAGCAGGTGCCATGGAGTCTGAGTAAGGTCTTGCTGACTCCGCCCTGGCAGGTGAGAGAGAGGTACTCTATGCTGCTGCAGTCCACCGTCTGGGGCGAGAAGCACACGGGCACCCTCACTCTGCCCCCCGGGGCCACACGCCCCTCACGTACCTCACACCCAAAAACTGACCCCCCCAGAGGTACCTGCCCAACGCTGGCCAACCTGTAGGAGGTGCTGACCTGTCCGGGGGGGCAGGGAAAGAGGGAGAGGGTCTGAGTTTGACCGTGAGAGTAATTTATTTATTTAAAGTCATTTTATTTGAGTTTACTGCATCAAACACAAGTTCTCTGGTCATGCAGAGGAACGGATTAGACTTTGCACTGAGGACTTCTGAGAGTCGTGTGAAGTGTTACACAGGTGTGTGCAGGTGCACAGGTAGTGGGTCTCTCACAGGGGTCGGGTTGTAGATGTGGAAGTGTCTCTCCAGGGTTTGGCCCACGGGCACACAGCCGAAATCCACCACGCTGCCTCCCGCCTCCTGCTCTACCCCACACAGCTGAAGGTGGGGGTACTTGGCTGTGGACGGAGGGAACACAGAGCTAAAAGTACAGGCGTATTGGTTGTTAGGGTGGCTGGTTTTTTCTTCAAACTAAATGTTTTCACCCAGTTCAGCGGCGTGAAACTGCTTACACTGTGCTGCCACAGTACTGCAGCCCGCAGAGTGAAGCAGGAGAGAGAGGGACGCTCACCCAGGCCACGTATGAGAACTCCACAACGGTTCTCCCCCTTCTCCCCAAACAGGCAGCTGGCCTCCTCCTGGTACACCAGCGCCCCCTGGGGTCTGAACAGCACCGTCACCGTGCACTCCTCCCCCGGCTCCAGAACGCCGCTCTCCGGGCACAGCTGGAACGGGCCGTTCACCTCCCACAGGAAGTGTGTGCGTAGCTTGCTGACAGAGACAGGAAGTGAATGTATAGGTTACGGAATGAAACAGGAAGGGCCAATCCTGTTTTCAGCCCTCATATACTTCGCTTCTACCTCACATACAAATGAACTAGAATGTTCAGTCATGAGTCAGTCGTGAGAATGACAACATTTCACACGTTACTGTGAATCGCACGCTTTAGCGTTTAAAAATGCTATACTGGGCTCTACCCTGCAGAAGTCCTAAACATGATAGCCAAAAGGCATTTTCATTATTGATCATGGTTGAAAACACTTTCTTTGGCATGTTTTGATTTTATTATTACATTTTTGATTAAATATCTATCATTGACATGGTAACGTTCGCCTCATCATAAAAAGTGAACAACACAGCGTCCGGTGGGTAACAGCGCATGCAGCTCACGAAGCCCGCTCTGGTCCCAGGTGAGCAGACCCTACCTGGAGTTGCGGAGCTGGAAGGGGGCATGGGAGCTGTCCAGGACGGCACAGGGGGGCACCAGCACTGATTCTGGGACGACTAGGGCGTGGCAGGGGAGGGTGGCACGCAGTGACACCCGAAATGTCCCCATGCTGCTGTGGAACTCGATGCAGTCAGAGTATTCACGCTGCCCAGGGGGAAGACACACACACACACACACACACACACAGCAAGCAGAGGTCACACTCCAACAGAGAAATCAGTTACCTCTGTTCCCCACCTGTATAAGCGTATATGCATATTATAAACTAATCATATATGTATGTACGCTATAGTATAGTATACATGTAAGTATGTGTAATCAGCAGCAGTATCAGTACTGACCCTGGATTAGCATAAGTAAGACACATGCACACAGAGCATTCCTCATGCTCAAACACAGTTAAGACTGTTCAGTACTGACCCTGGATTAGCATAAGTAAGACACATGCACACAGAGCATTCCTCATGCACAAACATAGTTAAGAATGTATTTACACAGTAAACGGCATTAAGACTATGTGCTGAGGAATGTACTGCCATTATAAACACAGGTGAGGCTGTGCTGCCAGGTTGGGTGTGGGTGCACTGGGGCCGTTACCCGCTCCAGGGGCCGGAAGGTTATGGGCAGGGAGGCGGTTGTTCCGGGGCTCAGAGTGATGACATGGGAAAAGGGCATGGAGAAGACCTGCGAGGCAGGGGGCCTGGAGGGACACACTCCTGAGTTAATACATCACTAATCAGTTATTACACATTCCACAGCTCTGCTACAGACGGCTGCTCGATTCTGACTGGCTGAGAGGGTGCTTGTCATTTCTTTTGGCTCACCTGAAGCGCAGTTTCTGCAGCTTTCCATGCACGTTCTTCAGCTGCAGAGCCTTGGTGAACTCCCTTCCCAGCTCCCAGCTGTCCCACACAAGCTCCGCCCACGTCTCCACCCCCAGGAAGCAGCTGCGCTGCGACGCCCCCCTCCGCTGCAGCTCCCCGGACCTCCTCGACATCGCCCCCTGCAGGACACGCGCACAGCGCTGAAACCCCTTAGCCGAAGTCACAGGCTGCACTGAGGGGCCTTCCTCACATACTGCTCTATTTACAAGCTCAGTTTTGTACTGTTTTATTTACAAGCTCAAATCTGTGCATTGGAAGTACAATGATAAAGAGAACTGGACTTGTAACTCAGAGACTGCAGGTCTGATTCTCACATGGAACACTACCACAGTACCCTTCAGAAAGGTTATGTGCTGCAGCAGGGAGTATTGCAGAACAAAAGGGCTGCATGTCCAAAAAACGTAAGTTGTGCAAGTCGCTCTATATAAAGGTGTCTGCTAAATGCCTGGATCGTGATTTAAGCGTGCGAGAAGGGAGGTGGTCCCGGCCCATATTTAGCTATTTGGTCCCCGTAATATCTGTGAAGTGTAAAAGCAAAGCCTTGCCAGTTTTATTGGAAACATACCTGACATCTATCCTGATAACTGCTGTTGGTCAAAGGTATAAGCAACCAAGAGCAAGAGCTTCCAAATATGTCATGTGACCTCAAATAGCGGGAATTGCACTAAGGAAATTAATTTGGAAATTAATTCAAGTATGGATATACCTTTCCTGGTATGGAAAAGAGAACTTAACGAAACAAACTCCGGTTCATTTTTAAAGTGAACTCCAACGCAAATCATTTTAAGTGAACCATATTTGAAAAGTACCTTAAGACACTGGCACAGTCTCCCGATTAATCATGAGACCGTTATGACACTGTAGTGACTGCATACAGCCACCAGAGGGAGTAATGAGATCAGTTTAAGGCTGGAGCCGCTTGTCGATGTGACCGTAAATAAAACGGTTCAGAGTGGACCTCCCTTCTCTCACAGTCTGGCGGTACTGATGAGAACAGACCTGGGCAAATACTTCATTATAAATACTTAAACCCCTAATTCTTAAATTCTTAAATGCCTGTAGATTAGAGACAATCTTAAAAGTCTATCTAATGTGCTAAAAATGTGTGCGTACACTTAGAAACATAGAACTGCAAGGGGAAAATATACATGGTACAAATGTACACTTGATACGGTGTCTTAAAAATGAATAAAAAATCAAATTAAGACAAGTCTTGGTTATAAAAAAATAATAGGTAAGAAAATCAATTTTAAAATCATAAAAAACAATAGATATTGTCTGAATTTAAGTTTATAATACCCATTTAGATTTAGTTACATTATTCTAGTAACATGACAACCCCAAGAGTCGGGGTACAGATCCACAGGAACTAGTGATCCCATAAGCATTACCTGCCCATTTTTGGTGTAGGATGACCTCTGGAGGATGTTCGAGGTCAAAGGGTTCACGGGATTCTCTGCCAGCATCACAAATCTGGACAGGCAGGCAGACAGGATTAGGCAAGAGAATCCTGTGCTGTACAGCACATACACATGCTGTCGCTGCACTGCAAATCGGCTTCTCAAAAGGCTTCAGACAGTCCGTTTTCCACACGTGTAAATGTTCATCCAAAGCAGCTCAACAAACACATCCCTAACATTTATGTACCATCCTCACATTTAGGCCACTGCCTTTGTATTAGCCAATGTAACGGCCTTACATCTTACACAGTAAATATGGTTAATGTTTCAGTTTACACAGGTAAATATATTCCTTCATATTTGCACTTTGATGCACGATCAAACTTGCATTTCCCCTTTATCTGGGTAAATCTTACATTTACACTCTGATATGGGTTAAGTTAACACATTTACGTTTACTCCCTGACTGGTCATAGATCTTTACTGTTTGATGAAATGCGTTTTTTTTTTCAACCCAGTTTCCACTGACATGGAGGTTTTCGTCACCTCCCATAAAAATGTCTCCGCTAACATAACCCAGTATTCAAACAGTTACTCCTCTTAATAAAGTGTATTACCAAAAACCTGGCCTTTTCCGGGCGTTTGTAACAGCGGTTAAAGTCGGACAGATGTGAATTTATGGCCTGCGTCGCTCATTCCTTTACCTTCCCATTAACTTAAGTGACACGACACGGTAGGGAGAAATCCCAACCAATAAGGGTGATTACTTAAAAAGATCACACAATCTGTTCATATTTCCGTAATGAGGCTGACATTCTACTGATTGATTAAACTACAGAGTGTAAATATTTTACAGGGTCGTGCCGCTTAAGTTATTGTTCTTGATTTATAATCTGACAAATTGAAATATACATATTTATTTATTTAACTATGAAATGAGCCTTTCTGGTAACCATTTAGAGCGGAGGAGTCGTTCGGGTCATATTGACCGTGTGGGGTGACTTCAGTAATATACAGCCGTCGTAATAGGCAGCGAAACATATTTTCTATTTTAAACACACACTGACTCGCACATTGCTTTGGATCATTGCGATATTGGTTTAAATAAGCACGGCGCGTCAGCACTTCTGTCAAGTCCGCATCACCAAGATATCCAAAGCAGCATTAATACAGAAAGTGTACTATTTGCCGGGAAATGTCTTCGCAGTGGCAGCTGCGTTCACCCCTACGGCACGGCTTTAAATTAATTAGGGTGCTTAGTGTCTTGTATTATCATTAAGATCATAATTAATTCAATTTTCCAGATTGACTGTGATAAGTGAGTGAATAAGCAAATTAATAGCCTACGCTACAGCAAGCCCAGCTGAGACTGCAGCCTGCACCTACCTGCACACATCTTTGACTCCCCTTCGGCAGGCTTACTTACACATTAAACTTAAACAGCGAACAACAGATTAGGCTACTGCCAGCTAATTCCTGCAAGTAACTCACCCAATTGAATGTGTAATATCAGTATAATAAGCCTGCCTGGAGATTACACTTTTACAATGGTTACGCTACTGCAAACTCATATTCAAGTAGATAAAAAGTTAAAATGCTAATGAAGCTAACTGTGTACCTAGCTAAACACACCTGATTAAATCAGCTAGCCCCGGTAATACTAACTAACCAGACGCTATTTTCAAAGGGGCTAATGTCACCTGAAAACCCAATTAATTTATTTCCTTGGTCATCATTTAAACATACTGGTGCAGTGTGAAAATACCCAAATCAAATTATTAGCTACAACTTATCGGTAGTATAAGCGGTGTTTTAAGAATGCTAAGTAAAGTTACAAACCATTCGACAGAGAGTGGGACTGCCAACAAATGCCCCTGTTTCCATAGCAATACAGAATTGTTTCTATAGCGCATACCCATAGCAACCACGGCAGCCTCACTTGGACATAACGCGCGAACGGCCCGACATGAGCAGTCAGCACTTTTTTAAGCATCCGTTTCTTACGTTTCCGGTTTAATACAACTGTGTCTGTTAAAATTCCGCAACATTTTAACAGGAACCTTCTTCTGCTGGCCTCACTAAGAGCGACCAATATTGTTTCATTTATCTGTATAATGGAATACACACAGAATATTGTATTAAAGATTTACTTGAAGGCATAGCAGTACCATATATGAAAAAACACAATTCCCATACATAAAATAATTTGCATGTCTGAATATGTAAACTATTTTGAATTGATATTTATGTTTCCTCAGATTATGTCTTGAATGCGCTTGATATGAAGCTGAAGGACTATAATGAACTGCATTATTTTGAGGGTGGCTAACCCTGGTCCTGTGAGGCCACATGGTATGTTGGTCTGCATTCTTAACTCATGGTCTAACTGATCACTTAAAGTAGTTGATTGCGCGGTTTCCCGTCTCACCAAGTTTCTTGGGTCTGAATTATACTATTCAAAGCAAATCCATCAGCAGCACTGTAGCCCTCTGTTCCATGGTTAGCCACCCTTGCACTATGTCATGTCAGGTTTGCATTATGATTAATTTACCAAGATTTTCTTTTTAACTATCTCCAGTCTTAACATCCAGTAAGTCCAATCAAATGTCATTTATAAGGGAATAGACTGTAGTTTTTAAAATGAAAATGTATATTTAATAAACATAAAAAATCTTATATTTTGTTTTCCTGAATTTTGTTGCTTCAGTTCAGGAAATTAATAATCAGTAGTGCAGCTCAGCTAAGGTTGTGTACGTGTGCTTTAACATTTTCAAAGACTCAGGCATATGAATGAATTCATCATGCAAAGCTGTGGGCGCCATGTTATTTTCATGCTTGATTCAAGATTTACTAAGTCATGGATTTGCACTAAAGCACACACAAAGTGTAATCTAGTTGAATTTCACCACCCCCACAAAAACAATATAAGTCCAATATTGTAATCATTATTTGAAGTAAAATATTTAAACTGGAATGCTACAGATCTGCAGAGATTTAACTTGAAACTGAGATTTGATTATCATTATAATGATTATCAATAATTAAAAAGTAGCAATTTCCACATCCCCAAACACACCCACACACACACACACACACACACACACACAGTTTTCTCTCTCTCTCTCTCTCTCTCTCTCTCTCTCTCTCTCTGTCCTCTGCCTCACCTTCCCTGTCTCCCCTCCCCTCCTCTGGCTTATTGTAATTATCATTCAGTAGGGAGGTTTACAATGGTGGCCCTTTGAGCAGGTCTGTGCTATCATATCTAAATGGAGGGGTGAGAGATCTTTGTGATGCATTCTCTGCAGTGGACAAACGGCTGCAATGTCTGTACTGGACAAATAGCTGTGCAGAGTATGCATTGGCCAAATAGCTGCGCAGTCTCTGCAGGGGGACAAACAACTGTTGCTGGAGCCTCATCTTCTGCTCTGGACTGTAACTTTCTACAGTCTTGCCGCCAGGGGAAATAAAGGGTTGGCAAGGGTTACCACACGGGGGCTCTCTGAAAACCCGGGGCACTCGGGTACAAGAGGGTACCGTACTGTTCAGCACACCTAAAACGTATAGTAAAACTTCTGGGTAAACATTTTCAAGCAGGGACAAGAATTTTTACGATGGATATTTTATATGCAGGGACAGAGACAGAACAGCTGTGCACAACACCATCCGATGTGCTTTCAGAATATACGGCCGGACCATCACAGTCTCTCTCCCCAATGTTAATCTTCTGCACATTACATCTCCTCCTGTCTCTGACTCTGACTTTGCCGGCCCAGCAATGAAAACGAGGCCTCCATCAGCTTTCATGTGGCAGCGCGGCTTGAAATCCGCTAGTTAAAAATACATTTAATCACTATATAAAGATGTAGCCGGCACTGGTGGAGGAGTAATGCTGTGTCTCCTTCTCTTCTCATATTTAATCATTGCCCTTACACTGCCGCCCAGTAAACTTCCTCTCTCCTGGTCACGCTGATCATTTGGTTTTTTCGCAAATTAAATGGGCTCGGTGACATCACCATAGGAGACTGATTATTTTATTTCCCATTCATTAACTTAATTATTTGCCCATCAGTAAACCTGCCTTAATAATTCATATTTGAGAGCTTGTGAGGCCGTAAATAAGGACGGCTCGCTTGGTAATTATGCACTGCCCAATTCAGCTCCCTCACACGTTTTAGCCCGCCTTTTCTCTCCACTGCCAGGAGGCCAGAGGGAAGAGAGAGAGAACAAAATGATGAAAGTTTAAAGGTCTGCTTCACTCATCCTGAGCTTCATCAGTGACATGTCCTGCACTGATGTGTCCTTTCCACAATGATCCATCAAAAAACAAAAGTATGTGTATTTTGGCATTAAAAGTCAATTTTCTGACTTCCTTGTGAAATGATTTTCCATGTGCTTTTGACGCACATTGTTTCCTATATTGCAGATGTGATGCCGCTCTCTTGCGTGTTGTCAATGAGCAAATGAGGGGTCTTACTTTTTCAGTATCTCCTATCACACCTCCTGCTTCGATTTTCTGAATATCGTATTTCTTCAAGAAAAATCAGGAAGCAAGTTTAGCCAGAGTGGGAATTTAAATATTTTCCTCCAAAGAAGGATAAAAGAGTACGTATTTGAACCATGTCTCCAAAAATCATTTTTCTTTAGATAAGTTGTCTTCCCACTCCCTACTGTGCATATAAAATCCCTTTAGTGTAATTCAGTGGGCAACATTCATACCACAGACACACACCTTAGCCCTGTTTCCACCCCCAGTGGACAAGGTTCTATCTCTTCACTCATTGGACAAGTAAACTCTCCCAAGGTTCTATCTCTTCACTCATTGGACAGGTAAACTCTCCCAAGGTTCTACCTCTTCACTCATTAGACAGGTAAACTCTCCCAAGGTTCTACCTCTTCACTCATTGGACAGGTAAACTCCCCCAAGGTTCTACCTCTTCACTCATTAGACAGGTAAACTCTCCCAAGGTTCTACCTCTTCACTCATTGGACAGGTAAACTCTCCCAAGGTTCTACCGCTTCACTCATTAGACAGGTAAACTCTCCCAAGGTTCTACTCTTCATTCATTGGACAGGTAAACTCCCCCAAGGTTCTACTCTTCATTCATTGGACCAGTAAACTCTCTCAAGGTTCTGCCTCTTCACTCATTGGACAGGTAAACTTATACAGTAGAGATTCTCAGAGGAAACTTGCATTATGAACACAGTTTGCTTGCCTTGTTTGAACCCTCTTTTTCTATTTTCCTATCACTTTTCTCTCCAGCAATTCTGGTTATATTTATGTATGAAAGGCACTATGCAGTTAAAGGCAGTATAATTACTGAAGCGTCTTCATCTCAGCCATTCAGTGAGATCCTGCGTGTTACCCCACCCCACCATGTTAGATGAAACTGTTCCCCAGTACCTGGCACCTAGCCCCGGGCCGGAGTCTCAGAGAGAACCCCAGCCCTGCCTGATTGCCGGCTCAGTGATCTTTGGCTCTGAGGAAAATCCATGGCACTATATTTAGCTTCATTGAGTGGCTCTGCTGCATAAAGTGTCCATGGCCTATAGGCCATAGTTTCCATAAAACAAATGGTTAAATGTGGCTGGACATGGCTTAGATTGTCCTTGGCTAAGAGATGGGAAAATTAGCTTGCTGTTGAAAGTACTGCTGTTGTGCCAGTAGGGGGCAGTGTTTCATTCAGAAACCCATGTCCTGGTGCAATGGAAGGGTCATTCTGCTGAGGCAAAGACCATCCTGAGAAGGACATTTTAAAATGAGTGGTCTTCAGTCCTGGACTTGGAGAGTCACATGGTGTCTTGTTTTTCTGTTTACCTTCATCAACCAGTTCAGATGTCAGAACGCATGAAAGGTGACTGTGAAATTAAACATTTTGATTGGTGAGTAATGTGCTGTGCAGGAAAGAAAACTCCCTGTGACTCTCCAGGACCAGGTTGCTAAGAGAGTGTGCTGTAGGAATGTTCTTTATTCTCAACCAATCAAAGAAAGAGTTCCTGTGCACAGTGATGATGAAATGCATCCTGGGAAAAGAACCCAGGGTCCTGTGACTCACCAATCCCCAAGGTTCATCAAACAACACCACACACAGCTCACTAACCAACACCCACTCACCTCCAGCATGGGTATCTCATCCACCTCTGGCACTCACTGTTTATATAAACACCCACAGCACACTACAGTTTGAGCAAAGGTACTGAGACGACAAAGAAGTCTTCACTCACCAGCCTCTGTATCAGGGTGTGCAGACTGCAGCTCCCCAGGGATACTGCGCCTGCAGGTTTTTTGTGGTTTCCCTTCAATTAGCTGCCAATCTATGATTTAGAAACAATGTGCATGGACTCTTTCACCAATAAATTCCTTCAGTGACTTCGTTAAGTGCAGAAACAGATCAAAATCAGCAGACAAAAGGGGCAGAAAAATTACCTAATGCTTGGCTGCATGTTTGTTTTGAAGCAAACGATGAGCAATATTGTGTTTTTAGACGATTTATTAATGATATATGATGTAATGAATATGATCTACTGCTGTCCTATGATGTAATACCAATTTCTTTTCAAGTGCATCTTCTCCGGAGACCAATTTTAACCATTTTGGCAACTTTTAGACCACTTTGACTGTATTATCCTTCAGGTAATACCTGGTGGAGGGCCAGTCTCAGTGCTCTGTCTGTACCTGGATGTCAGACTCAATATTCATCTCAAGCTACCTGGGGAGGAAATTTTTACACTGCGCTTTTAACAGAACACTAAACACCACCACACACCTTTATTCACTTTCTATGAGGTTGCATTCTTCCAAAATTTGGTTTGTTTTTATTTTTTTGTTTTCTTTTTTTCCAACACTAACACAGACCAGCCAACAGATAAATACAAGCATTTTTAGATCTTTCTTTTCTTGACTTTTCTTTCTTTCTTCAATGCAAATAAATTAGATAAAATTTAAAATGGTTAAATAACATCAATATGCATCAACAACAACAATAAAACAAAAAGCAAAACTTATGAACTAAATTTAATTGTACAAACCAAATGTCCATTTGAAATCTCCCAGTTTCAGTTTCACTCTTGAAATGCAGTGGGATGGTGGGGTCCCATCTCACTGACCGGCAGTCTAGTGGGTGGGGTTATCTTATGGAGGACTCATAGTTCCTGTCAAGGCAGTTTGCATCGTGCAATGCACAAACCCACCTTAAAATGATAAACCCAGTTTCAATACTGTCAGATAAAAACAGTGCAGGGAATAGCACAGAACACAAATGCAGAACAGTATAATGTGAAATAAATGCCCTTTTTTGACAGCTATCAAAAAAAAATAAAATGAAATAATTAATGACCAAGAATGTACATATAGTGGAGAGTTATTTTCCTGTTTAGGTGTGTGAAATCATTAGCCTGTGACAAAGGCTATTGTGTCAAAAAAAAACAAATGTGTGTGTGTAAGAGAGAGAGAGAGTAAGTGTTTGAGTGCATGCAGTTGGGTTTGGGGTGAGCCTGTTACATAAAGACACTTGGTTCGGGTCAGTTTTCATTGAGTTTCTTGTGTAGTATAAGTCATCATTGATATCTGTGAATATCTTGGCCAGCTATGAACATATGAATTCTATGATTACAGCTTAACTCTATTTGGTCTTCTTTTGAACAACACATGTCCACCATATATTTCAAGGTGATTCAGTCCTGCAGACATGTTCTATAAAACTGAAGTTAAGGCTACATGTGCCATAAACCAAAGACAAATGTGTAAAAAACAGAGGTGGCTCTAGCTTAAACCTGATGAGTTATGTCAGCACAGTTACATACACACGTCCTCCAAGTTTAGAGGGTACAGTCACTGGTTCCAGTTCGCTGCCATTCCTTCAGGTAGCACCAGTCACATATTAGTTCTCAAAACCATGATTTGCATCCTTAAGGATCCTTGCCAAAACATGTTCCCATAGGTGCAAATGTTTTGGAGAAAACAGTACCAGTGAGGCTCTACTTCTCTTCTGTATACATATACATGTACATATTTAAGTGCACATTGACATATGAATGGTAAGACTGGACTTGATTTCAGATGAAGTCTTAGATAAACACTGAAAATTGACAGCACTCACAAATATACATTACAGTGGTAATACATTTAATATTTTTTGGAGTTTGCCTTGGAAGAGTCACTATCGATCTGAGCTGTTTTTCTCTGGAGGCAAAAGAAGTCTTCTTTTATTTTTCATTCGTCAGCCTCGGGTTGCTCACAGAAGGCATTGATTTCTCATGTGTCTCTTGCTCCTCAGATAGCAACTCATAGCAACGCTATAGCAGAGCATTAGCATTCCTTACCTTATCTAAGAAGAGCTAGCATAGATGCAGGCTTTTCTTTTAGACCTGTGCTAAAACACTTTATTCAGCTGATTAGCTAATCATGGTCTTTAGCTGAGTCCCTCATAAGCTGAATATGGTGTTTTCGTGCTGGGCTAAAACAAAAGCTCCTGCACTGGCCCTGGTCCTTCTCAGATAACTTTGGGGTCTACCTATGCTATAGGAGGAGTGGCACACTATCATGTGACCACAGTCTGTCTGCCACTTCTGAAAATGAGGACCCATCACTCGGATTTTGTGGGTCAAACATGACCCCCCCACCCCCCCCATCCCCCCCAGCCCTCTCACAACCCCGCCCCGATTTTCCGATCCCCCCCAACCTCTTCCAGATCATCCTCGGAGTAGGGGCTGTGGGGGCTGTAGCTCAGCTCCGCCGTATGCTGCAGGAAGTCAGAGGGGCGCGGCAGGGCCACGCCGCCCCCCATGGTGACCGCAAACTCCCTCCGCATGTCCTCCTCTTCCTCCTCCCCCTCATCCTCCTCCAGGTCGTCATCGTCGGGCTCCGCCCTCCTGCCGTCGCCGGATTTGCTGTCGGCCAGCTTGCTGCCAGCCCCCCTCCGCTCCCCCTCGGCCCCCTGGGAAGCCTGCTCTTTGGCCTTGCGGCTTCTCTTCCACTTCATCCTCCTGTTCTGGAACCAGATCTTCACCTGCACAAAAACATACACAGCGACACCCAGCTGTTACTAACCACACCTACACCTGCACCCACCTGGCCAACAAGGGGTATCAACACAGGGACAAGACAGTATTGTCATCACCTCACATGTAGAAAACAGAAAGGGGCTCCACCAATCAAATCGGGTGTTAGAGTCACCAATAGATCAACGATGATTGTGATTGGTGGATGCTTTATTGGTATGCTTCCCGGTAACGTCCACGGGAAAACAGCAGGAGATCTATCAATCACTGCCAGACTGACAGTGATGCAATTGCATGTACGGAAAACAGCTCACAGTCACTACCACACGAGCCTCACTTGTCAGATTTGTAACTTCAGACCAAGCTAATTTCGGCCCGACGTCCAGGGATTTGCTTTGCTAACAAAGTGATTTTCTGTTGCTACTCGTTATTCAAATGGGTGGGATCTGTGAAATGATAAACAGAATCAGACAACTAAACCTTCAGAAACATACTGGCATCAGTGAGACCTTTCAGAAAGCAAGCTTGAGCATAAATGTTTAAAAAGCTGCCCTGACTCTCTGTAAGAGATGAATACCACTCCTGCGCTTCTGTAAAAGGACAGAAGCACTCAGTCAGCGCTAAACATATGCCTGCACACCCAGACTATGGGACACTGGGTCACCCTCACATGAATAACAGCATATCACAGATATCACTAAAATCACAACCATACATAAACATGCACACTCACACACACACACATGTGTGTCTGCTCAACCAGACACATGTAGACCACACACACACAGCCACAAAGTATTCAGAATACATACTCACATAGGTACACATGTGATTCCACATATAATACACAAACAGGAGGCACACTCAAACACACGCAGTGATTTTCAATGCACACAATGTACATACACACATACACCATGCGTACTTACACAGACATATAGAAAGTATGAAAGCGTACTCTCACATACACACACAAACACAGTCTTACCTGCGTCTCTGTCAGCATCAGGGAGGTGGCCACCTCAAAGCGCTTGGGCCGGGACAGGTATTTGTTGAGTTTAAACTGGTTCTCCAGCTCCAGGAGCTGCTGGCTTGTGAATGCAGTTCGGGGCCTCCTACATTTACCCATCAGTCCTGACTGAGGGGACGCTGGGGGCAAAAAAACCCAGAGAGGGGCAGAATGAGACAGGGGCACAGACACAGATGTGGAGGGTCATTCAGAGGTGTAGTCTTAAACACTGAAACTCATGGAAACGCCACAGTTTTTAACCTCACATCCCAGACGTTCTCTGCACCTTAAGAGTTTTGAGCTGGCTACAACCACGACGAGGGTGATTAGGCTACTTGGTGTAGCAATATGTAGGATGTTGTGGCGGCTTTGGACTGCTTCGTCTCGTCGCTTATTTATTTTCCTGCGTTCTATCCGTCCTGCTCTGTCGGCCCGCTGCCGCCCGCCATCATTAACGACAACGGCTTTATTTGGGTTTATTGTTGACAAGGGGACACGGAGATATCACAGTGGCGTGGCTATAAAACTCCAGAGAGCGCCATTAACTTAATGAAAATTCAATGAACGCTTTTGGAACTTTATTGATGAACTACAGAATGTTTAGGTGTTTGTTTATTGTTTCCTCTAACACCGCGGCCATTTTAATTGAGTTGACGTTTATGGCTAAATAAATGGACGAAAAATAAAAAGATAAGATTACAGTTAGCTGTAAATCCAGGCTAAATGGCTCTCAGAGATTGGTTGTAAAAAGTGCTGCTTAAAGCACAATTTCCACTAATTTCTTTCGTATTTTATGCTCTGGCTGGGTGGATTCAAACCGTTAACCTGCCGCTAAAATATACTGTTCAGTATAAGTGTGATTATGAGGGATTTTTGAACCTAAAATGATTTTAGTCATTTAATATCCACTGAATAGAACGTTGAGGTTGAAAAGCACAATTATTTTTCTAATTTCCTCATGTAAGGAAATTAGAAATTAAAATTTCTTGTTCTTTTTATTTTTGTTGTTGTTGTTGTGGTTCTTGTTGTGAAGTGAATTAATTAATCGACATTGTTATGGACCAAACCATGCATTTGTCTTTTTTTTTTTTTCATTCCTTAAAAATGTAATGAAAACAGAACATTTCAAAACAATTTAATTTTACATATGGAGATCAAAATATTATACTTCAACAATTTTCTTTTTCGAAGAACACATAAAAATGTAATTACCACTTAAAACACGTGGAAACAAGTGTGTGTAAGATATTTTTCTTTTACCTACCTTTACGTTTTTATATGTTAATAATAATAATTATTATTATTATTATATTAATGTATTGAATAATTTGTATTACTGTTTTTGTTGCTATTATTGTAAATATTATTGTTACATAATTCATATACGTTATATGCAATGAAAAAAATAGTAATTTACATTATTTTCATTCATATTTATAAGTTTTGTCCATGTGTTTATATCATTATATCAAGCGGCGACACTGTTTCCTTCTACCTGAACCAACATCAACTGGCTTTATTATTATTATTATTATTATTATTATTATGTTAGCCTAATATCTTAGGATTCATCAAGTGATTGTTTCAACAGTGGCGGTCTCGAATCCTTTGCATTATCGCTCTCCAAAGAGACCGACTTTCTGAAATGCGTTTTAATCGCTCTGTGTGAACCTCAATCGCGGTGGACTTAACAGGATTTCAGTTTAATAAGTGAACCAATTGGGGTTATAAAGGGTGTATTTACCTAGTGACAAATTAACCGACATAAGCTTTCAAAAGCCGCTAATGTGTGTGTGTTCCTGTGTGTTCCCTCGCGCGCTTGGCCTCACCTTTGGATAGACAATAAGGAACAATAAGCGTCTTTTCAACACCTGAAACCTGCTACCCTCGATACTTTGTAAGAGATTGTAAAATGACGCCATATCACACCAAATAACCATTTGCTATGACACAAAAGTGCAAAGAGGACTATGTAAGAACATTCTATTGTTGGTATTATAAGGATGGTAATGAAATATTAGGCTATTTGTATTTGTTCTACATTTTTTTATTATTAAGCGAAGACTGAATATATAATACACCCCATGTTTTAAATAGTTAAAAGGACATTTTTTTCTCTTTTCCCCATTTTATTTCGTTTAAATGGGCCGTCCTGCTTTACAGTTTTCAGTATGTTTTTTTTCTTTAACAATTCCTGAAATATCAGCGTCATTATTCCACAGTTTATTTGGCAGAAGGTCAAAGGTCGCAGAATTCGTTTCATTTCGGCACAATGTTGCTGCACGTGATCTGACCATCGCCTTGTTGGGTCTGGTGTATAACCGGCGTTTAGTGCGTTTATCATGAACATGACTTTATTCGGCGTAATCCCATCTAACACAAAAAGTTCCTTGGGAATAGAGGAGGGCATTAAAGTCGGATAATGCCACCTTGATCACGTCGCCCCAACTGTCTACACTGTTGCAAACAAGCTCTGAGACAGAAACAAGCTCAGTTCAGATAACGTATAAGGAAACTGGACAAATGTACAGCTTGGTAACGTTTCTGAAAATGCTGGCTGAGATTACTGAAAAATTGGCATTTGTTTTGTTTGTGTTGTCGTACATGATAAAAAAAAAAAAAAAAAACTAATGTTCAATATATGTTCTTTAAATGTTACCCAATAAAATGTGCAGTGTTAGGACAACAATGTTGGATGTTTAGTGAACTGTGAGATGGAAACTGAATTTGTTCCCACTCATAAAGAGTAGGGTCATATAAACTGCTCTGTGAATGTGTAGAGACCAAGAGGCTAAGTTTTTAAATAACTTTATAAATAATCTTGGTCCCCAACAATGAAATAATGACTGCTCGTTTCATTTAAAGACGGCCATATTCATTGTCACTCACTGAAAAGGAGGCACGCGTGTCTCCATTTGGCTTTTGGCTGTGTTGTTCAGTGCAATCATATTTCCGAATGGTGCAGACTAGGAAGTTTACAATTAAGACCTATCTGAAACAAGAGTGGCATTGTATATCTGTAGCTGAACATTTCAAACAAATGTCAGTGTTTATGAGGCGTCACTACACACACAGGCTATACATTGCTTATGTCTATAGAGATAAACAATCCCCTACAAAAGAACATTAGTAAAGAGAATTATCTGCGATGTATGTAATGATTCGTCTTTGCTAACGTTAATGTTACCATTGTACAGGGTTAGTGTAACCGCAAAGTTTAGAGCCCTGCATGGGTGACATTTCCTCTATGTAGGGTACATTTCACTTCATCGGTGTTGATTTAACATGCTGTTGGGTAGTTTTACCGAGCCACGTTTAATACAGATACAGAAAGACTTACAGCTGTAGTCTGGAAGGCGTGGCACCATGATACCAGCCCGGATCCAGTGCTCCAAGGGGAAGGATCCGGCCATGGCTGCGGCTTTCAGGTGCTCTGGGTATGTGGGAGTCAGTTGCGTGAAGCCGGAGTAGGAGAAAGCAGGATGCTGCGCGCCGAGGGCAGAGATGGGATACATGGATGCCGGATACATGCCTGGGATCGTGCCCTGCGGCAGAGAGGCGAGTCCTGGGTGTGGAAGGTTCAGCAGACCCGGTTTGGGAATGATTCCAGTCTGCAGCTGGAGAGCCCCCGGTGTCCCCCGGGGAGAAGGAGTCTCTGCGCGCCTGCAGGACACCGGGCTTCCGGCAGGACTATCGTTACTCAATCCTGGAGAGACTTCACGGGTCCCTCGATGAGGTTCGTCCGCCAGCAGGGCATCAATTCTGAAGTTCTTAGATTTTTCCATTTCCGTAACTTCCTGGCTCTTAACTTCTGCAACACCTGCCGCGAACTGCGTTAACTCCAGCAAATAACTTCACTTCTAACTTTGGTGCTTGGCTTTGTGCGAACTCTTTCACGTGAAACCTTTCTTTAAAAACTATTCAACTGCTTCAGTTTATATCACCCAAACGAAGAGCAATGCAGACCTCTGAAGTGAAAGGTACTACTCTGTGAATGCGTTTATAACTAATCAAATTAGCAAACAGAAGTTGCGTAAAGTACGCGCGTTTCTGATCAACCGCAGAGAGCACAACAGTGTCACAAACATCGCGGTTTGCCCTCCATACCAAGCTCGCTACCCCTCCTATAGTGCGGCTGTCAATCCACTGCACGGGATACCCAAGTCTCTGCTTCAGTTCATGCTCTGAGCAATCAAAACAAATTATAACGTTCTACAGTGAGCTGTCTCATTAGTTTGGCCTACTTTAGCTTGATTTAAAAAATACACAGATTACCAACAATGAAGCATCAAATAAAAACCTCTGACAGTGTGCTAAATTGTTGGTTGCTGCCTTCAGGCCATGTATTTAACCTTTCTCTGGCTGCTCTTCAGCGTTTTGTCTTCAACTCCTCTTCTTGAGGTTTATGGCACCCTTACCTGCTACTCCAGCTCAAAAACGCCCACTCCCGCTCCCAGCCCCCCACCTCTCCCGTTGTCCCGGCCCCGATTGGCTCATCTACCTGCCCTGAGAGGTCGGACCCCTCGACAGCTTTCTAATTAACTAATTACACACTCATTTACCCCCTCCACGAGCGCACTTCCAGCGCCTCTCGCGCCCCTCATTTCCTGTCCAAGTAAACAGGCACAGAGATGTTCAACAGCGCTATCCTAAAGAACTGGTAAATGTGACTTGTAGTGTGTGTAAGTTAAGCGTTTGTATTGTCCTGGAAACTGCATTCGAATGGATTTCATTTCCTTGTTCAAAAAACAATTCTTTAATTGAGACATCAGAATTTAAAACCATTAATTTAGTAATAAACTGCAGTCTTATAGAAATGAAAAAGGGATTTTTACACGATGTTATTAGTGAATCCACTACATAATACAACATTACAATATTATACACAATAATAATAAATTAATCATGTTCATATACAGTAGTAATATAATAATATTGCAGAATAAAATTAGTAGACTAATTATGAGAAATTGTCCTTGTTTACAAAAACAATTTTTTGTTTTTTTAAATGAACAGCTTTAGCAACGACATATTTCCCTCTTAACTTTTAAAAATAAAAAAGCATAAGTGTGTAAGAATACAGAACTCTTTTCCACTAGAAGCCTGTTTTAATGTGATCTGCATTTTTTATTTGGTGTGCAAGTCCGATTTTTTTTACAAAAATCCACCTCAGCTACCACCACAGAAAAAATATATTTTACTTTTAAAATGGAAATGCTATTATTAATATAAAATAAATGTGCCTATTGTATGAATTCTCATCTATGTATGAAATAATACAATAAAGGTAAATACAAGTAAAAGCTGAAATATTTAAAAGCTCTATTGCCTCGTGAAAGATAGCCTCGTTAGCATTTTTTTCTCACTAGCACTCAGGAGGAGGTTATCCTAATATGATGTGATTTATATTTTAATTAGTGCAATTTTAACGACTTGCTGATTTTAAAAATCCAGGCTAAAATACCCAGGTAATTAAATTTTACGAGCTAGAATTATACATAAACCGTAAAAGAGTGCATTAGGAAGAGATGTGATTTAGCATCAGATCTCTCATCCTTTGGTCCCCCTGCAGAGTGTCCCGTAGTCCGCCTCAGTTCGGAGTATTTATAGCGTCTTCTGCGTTTGCGAATCTATTAACCATTAGAACCATTAGAAACGACGAAAGTGCGGAAACAACCCAGCCGAAAATGATGTGCTCTCACTGACCGTTAGAGCAGCGCGCAGCACAGGAATGTCCCCTACATTATGACAGACATGCCCAACGTCATTTTTATATATATATATATATATATATAATCACACAGGGGATTATAATGGACCAGTCGCACAACAAATACAAGTGGGCTTTCTGAAACCTTCTTAACACATCCAATCATATGAGGCATAGCGCACACATGCTACAAGCGTGTATAACACTGTGAAAACAGGGAGATAAATGCCGACATATCGGGGCTCCAAGCATATGAGCTTTGACTGCTTTTACTGGAAGGATAACACACGAGAGTGAGAGCAATATGTCCTTAATTCAGTGCACCTTTGTGACACCTGCGGCCCCGAGGACCACCTACATACCTACGCTTAGATCTGTATGGTGTTTTGTGTGAGAGGGAGGGAGAGAAATGCAGGCCCTAGCCTTTGTTTACCTATGAAACAGAGCCTTACGCGCTCACCGTGCTCGTCACCCCGGCGTGTGAATAAATAGAGGAATGCGAGCAGGTGTGCGAATATAGGTGGTCTCACCCGGACCTTCCTGGGAAAAAAACATCTCTCAGACAGAAATGACACTGATGCGTTAGTGTTCTAATCCCGCAGGTGCTCCGCAGGAAGGCGGTTCCTCGCGTTTGTTGAAGACATCTTCCATCTGAATTTTGAGAAGTTCAAGTATGGTACTGATGTGTGAGCCGGATCATTTAATTTTTATTTAATTCAAAAGACGAACAAGCAGCTGAAGAAGAAGAAGAAGAAACGAGAGAAGACGAAGAAAATATTAAATGCAAAGTACAAATAATAAAATCCAGAGCACAAGAAACAAGATATTAGGACTGACCGTGTAATATTTAAATGGCCATCGTTTTGATTTAAATGTAATATTATGAGCCTTTTATAAAAGTTGTTATTGAACACAATCGAAATGATAAATGTGATTGAGTTCACCACAATGTAAAGCAGGATGTCGATTAAAAACTTTTAATCTTCCACTGATCTATGGAATAAAAAATAAAGCAAAAATTAAAAACTGAACTTCCATTTATTATTATTATTATTATTATTATTATTATTATTATTATTAATATTATTATTATCATCATCATCATCATCAGCATTATTATTATTACTCTTGTTCTTGTTCCTGTTGATAGCAGGTGTTTGTATGCTTTTGGCATTGTTATTATGAAAGGTAACTGAAAACAGACTGTCATCTTCCAGCGCAGGTAAATAGCAGAGCCCACCGCTGCTTTGCTGGATCCAGGACGGAGACCCTTCATGTTCCGGCTGAGGAAACTGAATCAGGTTTTGTTGAAAACAGTGTAAACTTCATTACGGATGAGAGGACACGCCTCTATTAATGACGGGGGTGTCATAAGATTGGGTTAAGGTCACAGCGAGGACAAACGAATGTTTCAATTGGCTAATTAATCACGAGAGAGGTCGTGCATTTTCAGAAGTGAATGAATGTGATGAAACTGCATAAAAATATTATGCTTCTGAATCATTTCTGGATGGATATGGAAAGAAATTACAAGGGACAATTCACACTTCTGATTCACACAACATTTAGCATATTAGGCCTGAGAGATACGTGAGATTTTTTTGCATGTTACACAGATTGTTTGTTTGCCGAATTTATGTAAAATTAATAGTCGCATTATTATTATTATTATTATTATTATTATTATTATTATTATTATTGTGTTGTTGTTATTTACAATATTTACAATACTATATATTTCTGTGAACTAATATTGACCAGAGTTACAAACAGGCACTTGGACACGTATGGGTTATAAATATAGGACTTAATAAAACAAGGACAGAAATAATATTATTTATTTATGTACTTTATTTGTAAGGGAATATTTACAATATTAAACATAAACGTTACCATTTGATGCGTTGCACCAGAGTTTGCCGAAGGCTAATTTTCATCTTCAGTCACCTAGCAGGTCACAATTAAAAATTACACTCAGTGACAGAACAACATTGAGCAAGCTAGACAACCAAAACAGAGCTTATAATACAATTGTGTTGTGCTATATCCTAACGGTTTTAGAACTAAAGCGACATGCTGGTAATTTGTGTGATGCGATGTGTATTTAGGTTATTTTTAATGTGTTCTGAGAGAAACCGTTTAGTCTCTACTTGTGTATTACTTTGCTGAGAATTTAAATAAAATTAACTAAATAAGTGAAATTAACTAAAAATCCAAATGTAAACCGCGTTTGGTGAGATTTATAAGGTTAATTGTTCTGTGAATCGAATGGAGGGCGCGTCGCCGAGTCTGCAAACAAGAGCTAGCAGTTTGACTTGTAGAAATAGAAAATATCCAAATCGCAGCAAATGATAGAAAACACAATGCATATTAAAATAAAACAAAAGCATTTCCTGTGATAATCTGAATGGCCTCCGCTTCCTTTTCTTACTGATATGTTGTTGTAGTTGTTGCGTTTGACCCTAGATGATTGGAAAAGTGACACTCGTCGCGCGCCCGCCCCCTCTCCCCTTCCCTCCAATCGCTCGGATTACGGCCTGTCGCTCGCGCTGATATAGAGCTAATTTGCTCGAGGGAAATCAACGCCTGCAGCCGAGTGCTTTCCGCAAATTCCCACCCCCTTCTATTCTTCCGTAGCCTTTATGATTTAAAAGTAATTTAAATAGCCGGCAACTGGTAAATCCGTCACCTGGAGCGGGTGACAGAAATGCACAAATTAAATTGAATCAGCGAGAGGAATGGCATTGCTACCCTAATGTCAGGTCCCTAATTTAAGTACTCAGCAAGCCCCCTTCAAGAATGCACAAGTGCACAGACACTCACACCGCGGTAATATGCGGTAAACAAAAAATGATGTCTTAATCATTTTAACGGGCAGGCAGGCGGGCGGCTTTAATGAATGATATTGTGTATGGGCCCTGGTAGGATGGAGCGGTCACTTCCCTTAAATCCATGCCAGCAACGCTCTAGCAGGTAAAGTGCTGCAGTGCGTGCGTCTGTGTGTGTGTGTGTGTGTGTGTGTGTGTGTGTGTGTGTGTGTGAGTGTTAACAAGATGGAGAAAGAGAGAGTGTGTGTAGTTCACACGTGTGTGAGTGGCATATGTGTGAGAGAGAGCTACACAGAGCTGTTATCATGGTGTGTGTGTGTGTGTGTGTAGTGTGTGTGTGTATGAGTGTGAGAGAGATGTGTGTATATATGTGTGTATGCGTGTGTGAACATGTGTGTGTGTGTGTGCGTGTATGTGTATGTGAACATGTGTGCGTGTGTGTGTATGCGTGTATGAACATGTGTGGATGTGTGTGTATGTGCATGAAACAGAGCACAGAATTGCTTGGAAGTGCAAAAATGATGCAGGAATGAATGAAAAAAAGAATATCCCAGAAGCCCTTGCTGTGTGTTAGAAAGGTGGAATTAGGAATGCCTAATTCTGCTTAATGATACTGTAAAGAAAATCAGAAAAGATGGCATCTGTTCAAGTGAATCACAACATTTTAAATGCAGAAGTCAGGGAAGAAATGTGATTTCAGGTACATTTGATGCTTCCTGATATTTTCAGCTGTATAACATATCCTGTACTTTTACAATGATCCAAGTATAAAAACTGGCATTTCACTCAATGAAAGTATGCACATTGTGGTTGCTTAAGTCATCTTTCTCACATGCTATGATGCACGTTCTTGCATATTTTACAGATATGATGCAGCTTTCCTGTCCCCATAGTTACTGAGCAAAGGATGGGGGTGTTAGTTTTCATGTCATTTGTATGTTACTGCTCTCTGCTTCCATTTTATTTGAGTATCTCCTCAAGTAAAATCATAAAATGAGCTGGAGAGATATGGTGCTGACCGGCCAGCCTGTGTAAATCGCATAGCACAGGCGATTGGATAACTAGATAACCAATCATGGCAGGTCATCGGTGATTGACAGGCAG
Organism: Albula glossodonta; assembly: GCA_019788955.1. NCBI lineage: Eukaryota > Metazoa > Chordata > Actinopteri > Albuliformes > Albulidae > Albula > Albula glossodonta. Next base: position 105,826 of record JAFBMS010000325.1, on the reverse strand, counting down.
ACATGGCAGGACACAGGACAATATGTGGGCACCAGGAAGTGACACCCAAACCAGGGCGAGGCACAGAGCGTGTATGAGTAGCAGAGACCGAACAGTCAATCACAGCAGTGATTGACAGGTAGGGGGGAGGAGAGGGGTGAAGTTGACAGGATTGTGATTGGTTTTCAGTGTAGTGTTGGGCTTAAATTGGACCTGGGGGCGTGTGTTTTTGGTGAGGCCAGTTTGAGTTTTAATCAACGACCTCCTGTGTGAAGGAAAGATGGAAGTGGGGGTTTACTTCTGTTATTGGAGGGACCTGCTGACAATCTGCCTCTGGAGACCATGGTGACAGGCAATTTAATGCAAAATACACACTATGCTGCACAGACATTCCAATTCATTATCAGTATAATATCATTATCATATTTTGAAGGCACAAGTGATATAAATGTAGTATCAGAAAGCCTGTCTGTCCTTAACTGAGCATGTCTGTAATCCATGTCTGTAATCCATGTCTGTTTAGCATGTCTGTAATCCATGTCTGTAATCCATGTCTGTTTAGCATGTCTGTAATCCATGTCTGTTTAGCATGTCTGTAATCCATGTCTGTTTAGCATGTCTGTAATCCATGTCTGTAATCCATGTCTGTTTAGCATGTCTGTAATCCATGTCTGTAATCCATGTCTGTTTAGCATGTCTGTAATCCATGTCTGTTTAGCATGTCTGTAATCCATGTCTGTTTAGCTACGATGCGTAAAATCATTACTCAACAATAAATCCAGATACAAGACGAGGTGAGGCACCTCCATAATCACCTCAGCTAAGTAATCGATCGAGTGCCTGAGTAGCAAAACAGACCCACTCATCCTGTAGCTGTCGTGCACCAAGATTGGCTAAACATGTTTTCCATGGTCTTCTGCCGTTATCTGAATTATATGTATTAAAAGAAGTAATCATGGTATATATGACTGAACACTGAGTACATAAAGAATGACATGAAGATAACAGGGGCGAATCCAGGTGTGAAATATATGCCTCTTGAAGTGCTTTTTCCTCACAATAATAACTTGTTCAAGCCCCTATTTCTATGGTGTACATGCACCCCAGCGGTGTGTAATTCAGGTCTGAGTTTGGGCCTATGTAGTTACATCAGCTGTAGGTTCTGTGGCTGTAGATTCTGTGGCTGCAGGTTCTGTGGTTGTGGGTTCTGTGGCTGTAGGTTATGAGGCTGTAGGTTGTACTGGCTGTAAGTTCTGTGGCTGCAGGTTCTATGGTTGTGGGTTCTGTGGCTGTAGGTTATGAGGCTGTAGATTGTACTGGCTGTAAGTTCTGTGGCTGCAGGTTCTATGGTTGTGGGTTCTGTGGCTGTAGGTTATGAGGCTGTAGATTGTACTGGCTGCAGGTTCTGTGGCTGTAGGTTCTGTGGCTGCAGGTTGTACTGGCTGTAGATTCTGTGGCTTTAGATTCTGTGGCTGTAGGTTGTGCTGGCTGTAGGTTCTGTGGCTGCAGGTTCTGCTGGATGCTTCATAGTAACCAGAGCACAGCTGCAGCACAGGCCTGTGGGGAGCACAGCTGAAGCACAGGCTTGTGGGGAGCACTGCTGAGGCTGAGCTGGCCTTGGGCCTGAGCTGTGCCCCTAAGAGCCCCATTAGAGCACATTAGTGCAGCCCGGATCCGCTGGTAAACACAGCGACGCTGGTGGGAAAGAGTAAAGCTATGACCTCCTCTGCTGTCGGGAGACACCGGCTATGCGCCAGCTGCAGGTTTCTCACAGCGAGGCCCCGCCCCTCATGACCGTCCTCAGTGCCTCCTATTGGCTGTCTCACAAATGAACATAAGAGCAGACATGCAGGCACATAAAAGCACACACAAACGAACATAAACACACACTCTCACATGGACATAATTACGCAAAGGGACAATGTTCAGCAGCACAAAGTTTCATGCTCTCTCACACAAACACGCACATGTGCAAATACACACACATTTGCATACACCCATAGGCATGAACCTACAGCCAGAGGTATGGGGCATACAGACACTGATGTATGCATTAGCTAAGGAGCATTCACATGCAAACACATACAGGTGTGAATACATACACACACAGACAGACACACATGCAAACACATACAGGTGTGAATACATACACACACAGACAGACACACATGCAAACACATACAGGTGTGAATACATACACACACAGACAGACACACATGCAAACACATACAGGTGTGAATACATACACACAGAGACAGACACACATGCACAGAGGCATATACACACAAACATACATGCATAGACACCCATTCAGAAGCACACACAAATATACAGAGACATAGAAACACACACACACACCAGGTAATACAAGCACAAACATATAAGCATAAATACAGGTACAAACAAAAACATACCTACAGATAGACAGGTGCACACACAGACACATATACAAGTATATACACAAACATACACATGAAAGTACACAAGCACACACACACATATACACTAATACACGTGCAAACACACACACCCACACACACACACACAGACTGGTGTGTTTCTGACACTGCATCACTAAGTCAAAGTTTATCAATTAATTCCTGGGCCATAAAGTTTAGTGGCTGCAGAGTTTACAGAACATTAAAGAGCTTATCGCCAATTATGGGCATATTTTTCAATCATTATCACAGTGTTAAGTTGATCTTGGGGAGGTAAATGATTGACTTTTCCCAGGGCCTATATTTTCCAGCAGTCATTGTCAGAGTCAGCAGTTTATTTACTCTTGAGCCAGAAGAGAGTTTGTTCACAGCTGATAAGGAGCCTCTGACGGCCCTGGAAATAAGAGCATTTTGTGTTTCACATGACAGAGCGCACACACACACACACACTCACACACACACGCACACACAGACACTCACACACACACGCACACACACACACTCACACGCACACACAGACACACACACGCACACACACACATCACAGAAAAACAGAGCTCACTAGGGATGTCCGTGTTGTTGTCACAAACCCCAAACCCCTGTCAGCTGTTTTTGAATCGATATGAATATTTATATCACAGATTGGTTAACAGTTCAATCTTTATTGGCCTAGAGAGTACTGATTATTTTCCAATAAACTTCATGAAGCAACACTGTAGTGCAAAGCTCTTAAATTAGTTCCAGCAAATTACTGGGCAAGTTTATAAAGAATATTTCAGTCAAACCTTCTATTTCAAATTTTAAATGATGGCAAAAAGGTATCAACAATGTTCTGCAAAACTTGAGAGCTGACTTATGCCTGTTATAAGTAGCCATGGTGTTTAATAGAGTTTAATAAAACATTCTGGAGCCAGTCAAGCAGGTTCACCAGGATTTTACCAGAGCACCTGAGCTGTTTACACAGCAGTCAACACATTATGATATATAATCTCTGGCTTATTCACTTTTGAGGATCTCGCACCAAGTTCAATGCCATGTGGATGTGGCATTAGAGAATAAAATACATGTTACCATGATGCAGTTGTACTGAGAAAAGCACACAGTGCAGACTGGCTATGTTAGGGTTATATTATAAAAGCATGCAGTGCAGACTGGCTGTGTTTGGGTTCTATAATAAAAGCACGCAGTGAAAACTTGTGCGTTGCTCTATATAAGCAAACACCGCACGCCTCAACAGCGGGGTGGCATTAGAAACATCGACGCAGCACAAACTACCGTCCTTGGGTTGTATTAGAGAAGGGCACACAGCTAAGGAGGGTCTTTGGAAATGGCAGGGTTTAGCACAATTCTGAGTGTTTGGGGACTGAACATCCATCATAGGCCCAGGTCCACATTGGCCCGGTTCTGCAGAACCTCAAACAGCACACGACCCACCGTCCCTACCCCATGTCTCCACATGCTTTTTTTGAGGAATACAATGGCCTTTTTATTAAGTAAAATGCCCACTCTCTGTTAATTAGACTAATTCCCACACAGTTAGAGTGAGCAGATAAATCATGCCATTCGTGGCCAGACCTTGGGACCCTAATTAATGTCAGCTCATTAAAGAGATAAAGGTAATTTATTAGACTTTTTCCCTTTTTTTCCCTTCGTCATTCATTAACTAATATTGAACCTTGTATGACAGCCACCGGGCCATAGCTGCTGTCTGAGCATCTCTGGGGGGGGGGGGGGGGGCGCCGGCGCGGGGGCGGGGGGGGGGGGGGGGGGGAGGCAGTTTCCCACGGGGACCAGATATGTGTGGGATAGTGTAGGGGTCTCAACATTGACATTTTTGGGAGTTCTGGTGAGAGAGCAGGTGTGCTGAAATAAGGTAATACCTCTCTAGCCTGTAGTACTTTGCTGCACGCCCACCCAGCCCTGAACCACCCACAGCGGTGCAGTTTAACGGTTTGGGACCCAGATCTGTAGGTCTGATTCCCAGCTAGGCCACTGCTTCTGAGCATGGGACATGATCCAGAGTAAGTGTCTAATTATAAAAAGAGTACATTACTCTGGATAAGAATATCTGCTTAATACTGAAAATGTGACTAACGTACTTACATTCCTCACTTACAGTGACCAAAAGCATGTCAGCAAAAGTTTTCTCTGCTCACATTGCCTTTAGCTGTTCCTGAAATTGTTGTGCTCGTGTACCTGTGCATGTAGTGGAAGGTTTAAACACACCTGAGGGTTTTGGTCGTCTGAGGAACCCTTCAACACCCAGGGCTCCGGAGTCCAACCCTAGAGGGCCACAGCATGTTTGGTGCAGTTATGAGAAATTTCAAGAAAAATTTGAACACAGACTTTTTTTTTGGTTTTTAAAGGCCTAATGTGGAAGCTGATTAAAAGGAAACTACAGAAACTCTCTGACACCAAGGATCTCCAGAAATGGGGTCAGAGAGCATCTTCAGAACCATCACTTCATAATTTCATACCTTATTTCAGAGAGGTATTAGGTCAGTATTTAAGAATAAATAAATCTGCAGAAGGCTCTGCCTTGAGTAAAAGATGTCTGTTTCACATGTTCCTTGTGTGATAAGGGCCAGAATGCACACCTATATTATCGTTTATAAAATAATTAAGTTTTATTGCCCTCTGCTCCACTGCAGAGAGGAAATCAGTTTTTCCACAGGGATAAGCAGCATTACTGTAGCCATGGTCCACCTTCACAACACTGTGTGTGTGCGCACATGAAAGTGTGAGCATGACTGTGATTGTGTGTGTGTGTGCATGCGCATGTATACTGTGTGTGTGTGTCTGTGTGTGCATGTGTGCATGTGTTTGTGTGTGCATGCGCATGTATACTGTATGTGTGTGTCTGTGTGTGCATGTGTGCATGTGTTTGTGTGTGCATGCGCATGTATACTGTATGTGTGTGTCTGTGTGTGCATGTGTGCATGTGTTTGTGTGTGCATGTGCATGTATACTGTATGTGTGTGTCTGTGTGTGCATGTGTGCATGTGTTTGTGTGTGCATGTGCATGTATACTGTGTGTGTGCATGTGTGTGTGCATGTGTGAGTAATCTCTGGCACTCTGATTGTGAAACCGTTCTCTCTCTCTCTCTCTCTCTCTTTCTCTCTGATGTCCATCCTGCACTCCTGCACTACAGGAACACCTGTTTGTTTTTTCCACTACCAGCAACAAAAGACCCTTTCAGACGGGCAGAGAGAGTGCGAGGTTTATGGCTCTTTAATGAGGCCTCACAGCTAACCGCTCAGCCTTTACTGTCCCGAACAACGGCCCCATTGTGTGGAGCTGATAAACGCTGGTTATCACACATGAGACATAATTACTCTCACCCCGATATCCTTACATCTTTAGCCTTAGATAATCACCTCACCATTATAAAATACAGAACTCAGCCAGGTGAACAGCAAGATCCATCTCTCTCTCTCTATGAAAGGAATGTGACAGCGATATAGATAATCAATAACAGTGCTACAGATAATCAATAACCCAAATCTGATCAGTGATGATCCTTATCTTTCTGAACTTGCTGTTCTGCACTCATGTCATCATTTTTTTTTTTGTCACCCTGAGTTGTAAGTCAGGCCGCTCGGCAATGTGGAAGGGGGTGAGAAGGAACCACGAAGGGGTGTGTGTACGCTGTCAAACAAACCGCTTCACAAAAGTCCGCCCGCCAAGAGGATCAGGACCCCGCACTGGAGGCCTCTTCTCAGCACAGTGGATACAGTAAACCGGTTTAATCCGGCTGAGGATGGAAGCTGCCCTTCTCTTCTGTTAGTGGCAGACTGGCAGATTTTTTTAATGTGATTTTTTGGGGTGTTCCAGGCTAAGCAAAAGGTTCAGTGCTGCAGAGGGTTGGTTGGCAAGGTCGAAGATGCAGGTACTTCTCAGGTACGAGAGAACAGGTGTGAAGGAGACACTGCTGTTGAGATGTTCTCTCAGAGATACGAGAGAACAGGTGTGCAGGAGAGACCTGCTGTAGAGGTGTAGTCTCACAGGTGTGAGAGCACAGGTGTGAAGGACAGACTGGTGTAGAGGTGTTGTCTCACAGGTACGAAAGCACAGGTGTGCAGGAGAACAAGCTGAAACAGGCAGTGTCACAGGTACGAGAGCGCAGGTGGGAAGGAGGTGCTCCTGTAGAGATAGTTTGACTCCGGCACGTGGATACTGTGACAGTGAGTGCATCCCCTCAGCTGCCTGACTGCCCCCCCACCCTCCTTTCTCTCTATGGAGTCTAAATCACAGTATTGATCCGTATGAGTGCCCCCCGGTAGCCTTAATCGCAGCTTAATGTCCACACCCTGACCCCCTCAATGTCTCCCGTATGACTGAGATCTCCCTCTCTCTCTCTTTACCACCCACTGTCTGCGTCACACTCTCACTCTTACTGTCTCTCTGCCCCCCCCCCACCCCCCCCAGACGCCTTACAGCTCGGCCCACACAAAGCTCAGCAGCGCCTGCAGGTGCTCTCTCTGATGTATGCAGGATGGGCAGAAGGGGAATGACAAGATAAAGATTTAGAGGAAGGTGGGGAATACAGACGGGACGATCCACTGCCGCTCCTCGGGCCTGTCCATGCTTCTGCATGCAGGACACTGCCTGCATTTCCTTGTGCAAAAATCGCCTGTGCGTGAGCATATTAGCCTGTGCTCTCTGTGCGTGAGCATGTTAGCCTGTGCTCTCTGTGCGTGAGCATGTTAGCCTGTGCTCTCTGTGCGTGAGCATGTTAGCCTGTGCTCTCTGTGCATGAGCATGTTAGCCTGTGCTCTCTGTGCGTGAGCATGTTAGCCTGTGCTCTCTGACCCTCAAACACCACACTCCCAGCCCTGCTTACTGACAGCAATTCAGGAAACAATGGGAACGAAATGGCCACGAGCAAGACAATGGCAAACCCCCCACTTTCACAGTGACAGCCCTTGTGTGGTGTTCTGGTGTTGCTCTGAATGGCTGGGGAGAATTGAAGACTTCCTCACAGGGCAGGGGGCAGGGTCATACGAGTTCATCACAGCCCAAAACAGCATGAGGAACACTGGCCAAGGGAGGGAGACAGCAGGAGCACAATACAGGAGACAGAGGGGAGGGCTGTGTGTGTGTGTGTGTGTGTGTGTGTGTGTGTGTGTGTGTGTGTGTGTGTGTGTGTGTGTGTGTGTGTGTGCGTGCGTGTGTGCGTGTGCATGTGAGTGTGTGTGTGTGTGTGTTTGTATGTGAATGAGTGTCTGTGTGTGTGTTTGTGAGGGAATGAGACTGAGTGTATATGTGCGTGTTTGTGTGTGAGGCTCCCTGTGTGAGACAGCAGGCAGACACACTGGAGGCCAGCAGTGACAAGTGAACAGCAGGACGGTGAAGTCTGTCTCACACATCTGCTGCTCTGAGACCCCGCTAGGACAGAGCGCCTAGCACCCCAATGCTCCTACAACGTGGGTGGCACACACACTTACATATGCGCTCACACACACACACACACACTCACTTGCACACACACACACACACACACACATACACCCTCACTCGCGCACACACACACACACACACACACACACATACACCCTCACTCACACACACACACACACACACTCACTCGCATACACACACACACACCATGACAGCAGTTCTGTGCAACATTTAAAAAAGAAAACTCCACACATTCATCCCTCAACACATTTATATTGTTTAAGTCCCATGAAAACAAATTCAGTATTACACAGTTTATATTCCAGTGAACATGTACCTTAACACAACATTAAAAGGAAGTCCACTACTAATTGAGCTATTTTCATGTTAATCATTGATGAAGAGTAGAGAGATATTGCTGGCACTGGTTGTTTGTAAAATGCAGTGCTGAAAACTGTATTATATTGGTGAACTCATTCATGTCTTTGAAATGACATGTTACATCCTCATTCATTCAATGTGACAAAAAGAGTCGGTCATGCTCCAAGACCAACAAACATAATCAAAACTCAGAAGGAGAGGCATGAATGTAAAAATCATTTCATGAGTCAATAAGTCAATCACGCTCCGTGAAAGGCTAGAAAATCAATATGTTTTTAACAGGGTAAACCTACAGATCAGCGGCTTTTGTGATGGCTTTCAGCTGACCCAAACACCATCACTCTTAACTTTGAGAAAATGACCTCACGCCCCCTGCTAAAGAGAGTACCATCAACTAAACTGCTCCCTGACACCTGCACCGCTAAAGAGAGTACCCTCAACTAAACTGCTCTCTGACACCTGCACCGCTAAAGAGAGTACCCTCAACTAAACTGCTCTCTGACACCTGCACCGCTAAAGAGAGTACCATCAACTAAACTGCTCTCTGACACCTGCACCACTAAAGAGAGTACCCTCAACTAAACTGCTCCCTGACACCTGCACCGCTAAAGAGAGTACCCTCAACTAAACTGCTCTCTGACACCTGCACCGCTAAAGAGAGTACCATCAACTAAACTGCTCCCTGACACCTGCACCGCTAAAGAGAGTACCCTCAACTAAACTGCTCTCTGACACCTGCACCGCTAAAGAGAGTACCATCAACTAAACTGCTCCCTGACACCTGCACCGCTAAAGAGAGTACCCTCAACTAAACTGCTCTCTGACACCTGCACCGCTAAAGAGAGTACCATCAACTAAACTGCTCTCTGACACCTGCACCGCTAAAGAGAGTACCCTCAACTAAACTGCTCTCTGACACCTGCACCGCTAAAGAGAGTACCGTTAACTAAACTGCTCTCTGACACCTGCACCGCTAAAGAGAGTACCGTCAGCTAAACTGCTCTCTGACACCTGCACCGCTAAAGAGAGTTCCATCGACTAAACTGCTCCCTGACACCAGCAGAACCACTGACCCTAAGAAAGACAAGCCAGGTAAAACAGTCCAACACACAGAAATGACTTGGCCTTTATATTCCTGGACTGAGAACATTTTAGGTAATATCTAGGGTGCACATGCTCCAGTTATATCTGTCAATAATTTTCTATATGGGTCATGTTGAGAACAGCTCTCCAGCGCTCAAGCATAAGCTTCGAACACACAGACATAAAAGGACCGTATCCAGATGAATGTGAGCACAATATTATATCTGACAGTTAAATATGGATTTATGATTATGTCGTGTGTCGCCAAAAGTACAAATATGCTTTAGAAATGCTCCATATTGGAAAAAAAATATTGCAAGTCAGTATTGTCTGTGATATTAAGCTTTTTCGCCCAGCGAGGGGCAAAGTCTGAATTCTGAAAATGTATTTAGTTATGGCCATAATTTCTTATCATAAAATCCAATTAGTAACCATTACATTATTTCATCAAAAGCATTTTATGAAACTTAAATTATGGAGTTATTTGATTCACTTCTGCTCAATAAACGGTATGATATTAATTTAACAATGCTGGCGTGGTTCTGGCACGGGCTCAAAGTCTGATAAGGGTGACGGTGCGGCTAAATGAAAAGATAATCCCATAAAAAAAACTAAAAGCATCTTTCATTTTCATGGTGCACTTCATAAATATGACACCCTGAGGTGAATTTTAAACATTTTTAAATCGAATCAAACAGCAGACAAGTGGTTGCCTCATCTTATTAGGCGAGAGTGTTGCTGCTGGAAGCTGTTACAATCTGCGCCATCCTGATTGGTTAAAGCACATTTTACCCACATTGTCAAGAAGCGTCCAAACACATGAAAAATCAACAATATTATAGCAAGTGGTGCCTTTTGCACTGAAATGAGCAGCATTGTCATTCAATGTTCAGGGAGCTGAGTGACTCAGAAGCTGCGGGTTCAAATCCCAGCTGGGGCACTGCTCTTGTATCCTTGAGCCATCCACTTAACCTGAAAATCCTCAGTAAATATCCAGCCAAACAAAGGGTGCCAGTGAAAAGTTGGGCTGTTCAGTTTGGGTGGGGAAAGTAAGGTGCGTATGTTCCCTGTGCATGAGAGCATCTGCTGAAGGCCCAAATGTAAATGGACCTGGGTACGGACCAGCACGTATTTGTTTACGGCAGACGGAGAGCAAATCTGTCATTCCTCGGTTCTAATCATCTCTCTCTCTCCAGTCCTATGGGTGGGTGGTTGCTTTGAGCCTCATCATTCTCTCTAAGGGCTGTCTGGGTCGTCTTTGTCTCCCATGGAGGGGGGGGGGGGGGCACCATTAACAGGACAGTTCAATTAGCCCGTGCTGTTTGCCCCGTCCCTCCTGTTCCCCATGTTTAAATGACCGAGACGTGATCCGCCCCCGACTGCCAATGGAACGGATTTCTTTAATCATGGAACCCCCAACCCTTTCCACGCCCTCCCCCCCCAGGGACATCAATGCAAGCAAATAAATCAACAGGTTATTCATTACCATAACCACACCCCAAAACCACTCCCCTCTGCACCCAATCCCTCCCCCCTCAATGTGCTTTGTACCCTTCCCCAAAACACGACAGGTTCTATAGGGTGTATGAGGGGGTGGGCATCAAACTGGTCCCTCCCCCTCAACAAAACCCACAACTCCTTGTGACAAGGTCGTCTCTCTAATGAGTCGGGAGGCGCTAACGAGGGGCTAATTAGAGATCAGGGTGCGACGCCTCTGCTGTGTACACAAACAATATGTGAGGGAACGTGACTTTACGCAGCCTCCAGCCACACACATTCATCCAGACGCAGCAAGAGGCAACCACCACAGCGGCCCAGCCCGATGCAAGCAGTCTGTCACACACAGCCCTGACAGACCAACAGACCGACTTCACTCATTTATTTTCATCCTTTACTTAGCCAGGTTAGGTCAACTGACAATTCTATTCTCTTCTGCTGGGATAACCTGGGGAATCAACACGGGTAGGGATTACAAGGGGTTAGGTAACCAATCAGATATACAGGTTATTTCTACTGGGCAGATGTAGACTGCCAGTTCTTGTGGGAATTTTACCAGGACACTGTGGTTCACATCCATACTCTTTTGAAGAAGTGCCATGGGATTTTTAATGACTACTATGAGACAGTGACATCGGTTAAACATCTCATCTGATGGACAGAACCTTTGACAGCACATTGTCCTCATCACTGTGCTGGGCTACTGGAGTTCTCTTTGGTCCCAATGGAAGAGCGCCCCCAACTGGCCCACCAGCACCTCTTCCAGCAGCAACCTCGTTTTCCCAGGAGGTGTTGCATCCGATCACTAACCAAGTCCACACCTGACCAGATTCAGTAGACTGACATTTGAAGGGTTCCATGGCTACAATGTGCAGGATACTTGCTGCATGGTTGTCGGGTGGGTTTAAATGGATGTTGTTTTGATCAGGTTTAGTCTGACTGAATCAATAATGAGTCTGATGGGGTCTGACTGAGCCTAGCCTAATATACATATGTGTCAATGAGTCTGAGTGAGTCAAATCAAGTCTTGCTGAATCTAGCTTGGTCTCTATGAGTCTGAGTGAGTCAAATCGATTCTTGCTAAATCTAGCTTAGTCTCTATGAGTCTGAGTGAGTCAAATCAAGTCTTGCTGAATATAGCTTGGTCTCTATGAGTCTGAGTGAGTCAAATCGAGTCTTGCTGAATCTAGCTTGGTGTCCATGAGTCTGAGTGAGTCAAATTGAGTCTTGCTGAATTTAGCTTGGTCTCTATGAGTCTAAGTGAGTCAAATCGAGTCTTGCTGAATCTAGCTTGGTGTCCATGAGTCTGAGTGAGTTTAATCGAGTCTTGCTGAATCTAGATCGGTTAGATAAATCTGAGTGAGTCTTTTCTTTCCTGATTCGCATACAGGCTGAAGAGGCTGGTGGCACACTCTCAGCTCAGCGCAAACACAATGGAGATGACTCCTGTGTTTGCAGGGCGTCGGCTTGGGCAGCGAGACAGTTATTTTCATCTTACTTTCTTTTGTGATGTCTAATAAATCACAGGTGGATTTTCTCAATGCTGATCTGCTCAAACAGCCATTTGTCCTCTGTCACCTCCATCGTCACTGCGCCCCCCCCCCCCTTCCCCACCGAGTGGCACTGCCCCCTCTGCATCCAGCCACGTCCAAAGCTTATTTAGGAAATGGTCCACCCTTGCCAGGTCGGGACGGGCCCGGAGAGAGCTAACTGAGAAATTAGCAATCCTTTAATTGGCCGTTCTGTCAGGGGTGCTGACAAGCTGAAAGGGTTGAGCTGTCAATGACCAATTTATCTCCTGTCCCGGGCCGAACATGAAATTTCATTCACTAATTAGAATCCCCCACCCCTCTCTCCACCCCATCCCCCGCCCCCCCCCACTGCCACCACCCCCCCCACCCCGCCTCCGCCACAAAGCCCAACAACAGTGGTGACAATGCGGCATTATGGGAATAAATAGTTCCATTAGGCGCATTGTGAGGCGCCGTCAGGCCGGGGGAGGCGGGTTATTAATGACGCAGGCTTCAGCTCTGATTAAGACAGATGATTTATAAAGAAACGGAGAAACCGACACCGCTGCCCCCGTCCCGCACGCAGGAGTCATCCCTGAGAAGGTCATCTGCTGGAGAACGCTCAGCTTCACACACACACACACACACACTATCAAATACACCCACACACACACACACACACACACTCACACACACACACACACACACACACACACACACACACACTCACACACACACAAACACAATCAAATACTCACAGACACACACACTATCAAATACACCCACACACACACACACACACACTATCAAATACACACACACACACAATATCAAATACACCTACACACACACACACACTATCAAATACACACACACAGACATACACACACAAACACAATCAAATGCACAAACACAATCACAGACTCACTGACATGCACTCACACACATACACACTCTCTCTCACACACACACAACACTATCAAATACACCCACACACACACAGACATACACACACTCAGACTTGCACACAAACACACACATACATGAACACGTATATATGCACGCAAAAACACACTCACACACAAACACTTATGCACACAAATACGCGCACAAATACACACGCATGTACACTCACACACAAAGACACAGATGAACTCACACATGCTGTGCATGTATGTATGGGCATGCGTGCCCATGTACATACATATATACACACACACTCATATGCACATGCGCCACAGAGCAGACTCTTACATAAACCTAAACTCAACCACACACTTAAAGCACACATGCTTGCTCTCCTTCTCCTTCTAATTTTCAGCTTTCTTTAAAGGAAAGAATTCCAATATCCAAATGAAACCATCTGCAAAGCAAATACATTGCAGTGTAGATACACTGGAAATTAATCCATGAAGTGAATATGCAAATTGTACAAAAATGTATATAAATGTCAGATGTGTAAGTCACTCTGGATAAGAACATCAACTGAGTTTCAAAAATGTACTGTAAATAAACATGAACATGTCAGAATGAAAGTGATCTGGCCATAAAATGTTTTTGCACTGCTGAAAACAGGGATGAATTCAACAGAGACAGGGAGAGAGGGAAGGAGGAAGAGAGAGAGAGACTAAGATGCAGAAGTAGCCACTTAAACCAAATGGAGACGGCCGTTTCCTTTTTATGTCCCAGTCAACAGATGTCACGCTTGCAGTGGAACGGTCATTTAGGCTCCTGCCCAATCAGGCGGATAACGAGGGCCTGTTTGGGCATCTCTCAATTAGCCCCCGTCCAGCCGACCCCCACTGCGGGGGGCAGGGGTGCAGACGGCTAACAGCCAGTGTTCTGTGGCAGATCCCATTCATCAGCACACTTAACCCCGAGCACCAGGCCATGATGGGGAAGGGGTGCAGCCACTTGCCGTAATTAGGCCAGTTAAACACCGTACCCCTCCACAGACTGCTGGACTCTCTCTCTGGACTCTCATACTCACACACTCACAAACACATGCACATGCACACATGCACTCACACATAGATACACAAAGCACACGCACGCACACATGCGCACAGACACGCACACACATGCACGCACACACTCAAACTCACACACATACACACACACACAACTGAGGCCCTGAAAACATTACAACAACACCAAACTCTCCAAACACCAAACCACACACACTATACGGAGCCCCACACATTTATGCTGTAACACATTCACATTGTTTAAGCCCCATGAAAAAACAAACTCACAAGCAGAATCATGACCTTCAGAATTTCTGTCTGCGGTCACGCATTCCCTCGCATGCATACACACATGCATACATGCATGCAAGGTGAGCTGCAACACCGCGGAGGACCAACGGCCTCCACTGTGGAGGTTCCAGAAAGTTCCCAGACTTCCATGGACATGACCCTGACCCCACACGCCAGGTCCTGATTCTTACGCACAGACAGCACAGCACACCATGAGCAAACTACAGTGACCTTAAACAGGGTGGAGATCAGCCCTCAGCTCTGCAGAGTTCACACAAGGCTATCTTTTGTTTAATTCAGGTTTAAAAAGGATTAGTGCTAATCCACCTTTATTCTGCAGTGTGTGAGTGTCTCAGGTAATTGAAAGATGATTATTTTATCTCCATTCATGAAGTGTTTACCAGAAGTCAAATAATTTACGTCAGTATTGTATCTATTGTGTGTAAAAAATGAATGAGGTCAGTGACATTTTATTACCCTGTACATGCATTCTGGATACGTGTGTGTGTGTGCAGGCTGACAGTATCGAAGGCCCAGCTGTGAGAACAGAGCACTGAAGCCCCGTCTGTTCACAACTACAGTCATTCAGCAACACCATATCTCCATGACAACAACAACAACAACAACAATTAAAATGACTACTAAGATATTTCATTTCTGTGTTCACTTTTGGAGTTAAAGGACAGATGCCCTTACCTTTGTGATGTAATCAGCTTACTTTCTTTTACACACCACCCATCTATAGAGCTGGATATTTACTGCAGTAATTTAGGTGAAGGCCATTGCTCAAGGGTGCAGCAGCAGTGCCCTACATGGGAATTGAGCCGGCAACCTCTGAAAGAGGCCACAACGCCCAGCCATTACCATACACTGCCACCCTCCCCCCTCCCTCCTCCCTCCTCCCTCCTCCCTGCCCAGTTTAGAAACTTCAGAGACTGTTGGGGGTTTCTCAACAGGTGTTTTAATGGCTTGATGAGGAAGATGTATTGGCTTCTAACACCTGGGGAGCAGAATTACAGACTATAAAACACAAAGTGCTGCACTTATCACTTGTCATTACAGCCCAGGCAATATACCGACTAGCCGACACATATGAACCAAGAGCAATATACGATCTTCTGAAAGTTAATGACATCTTCAGACAATGTGGACGTATAAGCGTACGGGTTAGGATAACAGAAAATTACGAATTTATTACTTCTATGAAAAAGAGAAAGTAAACTTTCGATTTTACTTTTGACTTACTTTCAACAGTTTTATGACTTACTGACCCTGTCTTGCTGATATGGATAAAACCCTAATTTCTGTAATGTGCAGAAAATAATTACACAGGCCTGTTGTATGGGATATTGTGTTAGCATGATAAAGCTAACTTTTGAACTGCGGCCATGTGGCTAGAAATTATTGCATCAAATTCATATTTCTGCACAGCTGTCTAATCTAACTTATCAAAATTGGCTTGCAGGTCACGTTCGCCAGCGGAGAGAACAAACCAGAATACCTATCATATTTCACTTTATGATTTGCAAGGAACTGGCCCCTGAGCTAACTCCTGTAAATGGGACAGTAATGACGGAGGAACACTCTATCTCTCCTGTCCCAGCTATCACGGTCCAGAGTCTGTGGCGGGAAAGGGCACAGCGCAAAGGTCTGTCCCAACTGCCGGCGGGGGGTGGGGGTTGAGTTTCAGCCGGTCTTTATTGGGTCATTTTAGAAATCATACCATACCAATACCGATGCAAAAATTAAATTAACAACAAATAATTAAAATCCAGTATTGTGGCTAAAGCAAAAGACACACAGAGAGTGGAATACAGAAAGAGTGGGACAGAGAGAGAGAGAGAGATTCAGAGAGAGAAATTCAGCGATATAGGGAGAGTTCCAGCTGACATTGTTCCCTGGCCTTTGACCTGCCTGCTCGTTTTAAAGTGAAAAGTAAACATCTACAAGATAATGACTCCGAAACGGTAAACCTCTGAAGTTTCCCGCAAAAGGCAATCTCTTGTAACAGTGCTCTGGAATTCTTACAGGCTATCTGGACTCGACACCGGGAACACGCAGCCGGAGTCTAACAGAACTGCAGGTGGCAGGAGAGAGTGGGGGTTGAATTTATGAATATTAGCTAAAAATAGATTGCATTTTTCAATCTCAGCGAATAGCAGGTTGAAAAAACAACATCAAAATAATGTTTAAATTTCCGGTTTGATCTTCCCTTTACCCGGAGAGGGTCATGTCAAAGCTCCATTACTGTAATGGCTTTGCGTTTATTGGCAGAATGACATGACAGGCCGAGACGGATGACATCACTCACGTTTGAAAACTCTGTTCTCCTTTATTAAGTAATCCGCGCTGCGCCGGCTCAAGCGCAATCTTTCTCTCCTCCGTCTGTTTTTACTGTCCGGCGCGCACAGGGTGTTTCTGCGCTCTTCAATCGCAATAATTGAGCGAGGTCAGGTGGCGCGCGGAGCCCATAACAATCAATAGAGGTGAAATAAAAAAGCCGCGCCTCGGTTATTGCTTTAATCCTCTCGATTGAGACGATTGAAACGCGGGGAAAACAGGTTCGGATAGGTGGATCCACAGCCAGGCCGCAGATGAGATCCTCCTCATGATCCAGGACCCTGGCAGCTGTTTTAAAATGCACACAATTTATGGAGCATGTATATGACCTTTGGAATTGCCGTTGTTATTCAAATTTATTATAAAACACAGCATTTTTGTATTACTCTTGGTCTAAAAATAACCTGCCTTACATTACACGGTTTTAATGTTATTAGTCATGCAGAAATAATCCTTTTTATTTAAATATATTTTAAAATGCTCATAGTTTGCTGTAATTCTTAAACATTACACGATCTGTATTATACAGGAATATTTTAATATGCATAAATGTTTGGTATTATCATTTACCAATATTATTATGTTTATCTATAAATTCATACTGTTTATTTTTCCCAATCATTCAATTAATTACAACACAATAAGATGATACTTTATTGACATTTTACATATTGAATTCTGCACTGCTGCATGATGGTCAAATGGTCAAATGCATCCTGAATCCTTCGCAAACAGGTATAAGGTTTATTATTGTATTTGGATTCAGCAAGCTGTAATTTTTAATTGATGGTCAAACTCAAGCACTGCTGACTCTGCTGGTAAACCATAACTCTGTTTTTTATCACCAAATATCCCTTAACATTTAAAGTCGTCAGTAAGTTATCTTTCTTTTGACAGGTTTCATAATTAATTGTAAGGTATATCCTAAATAAATGGAGACATTAAGATAACACACTACAGTTTACAAAACAAAAAAAATAAAGCAGAGTAATGAGTAGAGTAATTAAGTAATTAAGAACAGGAGTGTAATTGAAACCACCACAGACAAACAACCTGCAGGACCCGATTCTGCCAGATGCAACCTGATACATCAGAAAAGGGTCTAAAATACAGGACTGGCGTTAAAAAATCTGAACACCTGGTCGAGTTACACTGCCATGGTCTTTCACACTACTGCGATGAAGAACGCTGTATTGGTTTGTATTGGTTTGTACTATTATTGTTTAATGAGAGGGACACTGTAATGGTTTACATAGTGCTAAATGAGAAGGACAGTGTAACTGTGTAACATTTTGCATGGCTATTATAGGAGGAGGAGGCCAGGGTTATTGTTGTAGGAGCAGGCCAGGGTAATGAAGAGCACTGTAGTGGTTTGCATGGTTATTGTTGTAGGAGCAGGCCAGGATAATGAAGAGCACTGTAGTAGTTTGCATGGTTATTGTTGTAGGAGCAGGCCAGGATAATGAAGAGCACTGTAGTAGTTTGCATGGTTATTGTTGTAGGAGCAGGCCAGGGTAATGAAGAGCACTGTAGTGGTTTGCATGGTTATTGTTGTAGGAGCAGGCCAGGGTAATGAAGAGCACTGTAGTGGTTTGCATGGTTATTGCTGTAGGAGCAGGCCAGGGTAATGAAGAGCACTGTGGTGGTTTGCATGGTTATTGTTGTAGGAGCAGGCCAGGATAATGAAGAGCGCTGTAGTGGTTTGCATGGTTATTGTTGTAGGAGCAGGCCAGGGTAATGAAGAGCACTGTAGTGGTTTGCATGGTTATTGTTGTAGGAGCAGGCCAGGGTAATGAAGAGCACTGTAATAGTTTGCATGGTTATTGTTGTAGGAGCAGGCCAGGATAATGAAGAGCACTGTAGTGGTTTGCATGGTTATTGTTGTAGGAGCAGGCCAGGGTAATGAAGAGCACTGTAGTGGTTTGCATGGTTATTGCTGTAGGAGCAGGCCAGGGTAATGAAGAGCACTGTAGTGGTTTGCATGGTTATTGCTGTAGGAGCAGGACAGGGTAACGAAGAGCTCCGTAATGCTTTGACACTCTGCCACTTCATGCATCTGCTGGTTTAATCAACATGAAGGTGCTGTCAGCGCCCTATTTCAGCAAAATTAAACAGGCTTACCGTAAACGCACCCTGCTGGGAGGGGCAGAGAGCCGTGTGTGTGTGCGTGTGTGTGTGTGTGTGCCTTGCAGAGCGAGAGAAAGAGAAGGATATAGAGTGTGTGTTTAAGTGTATGCATGTGTATGCTTTAGAGAGTTTATGAGTGTATGTATGTGCATATGTGTATCCAAAGTTGCATGTTAAAAAGATGGTGTATATGTTTGTGTGCATGTTTATGTGTGCACATGAGTGTGTGAGTGTATTACGGCACATGCACCTATGTGTTATAGCACATATGAGTGAATGTGTATGAAATGTATGTGTGTGTGAAACTGACAGGGTGTATGTTTGTCTGTGTACATAAGTGTTAAAAGAGTGCATATGTGTGTGAATCTGTTTGGGTGGGTGTGTGTGTGTGGTGTGTGTTTGGTTACAGAGCAGATGGGGAAACAGAAGCCAGGATGTTTCTGAGTGAACGCCCCCCCCCCCCTCACCCTTCCCTCCTCCCTCTCACATTGACATGATAATGGGTACAAATTGATGAAGACATTTCACTCACTCCCTGACAACTCCTTGACACAATACACAAACACTCCCCCTCCCACCAGCACTCATTAATCACAGGCCACACCCCCCCCCCCCCTCCCCCCCCCCCCCCCCCCCCCCTCCCTGCTGCCATCTCCCCCCTGCACCCCAGGTTTAATCAGCTAATTCTCTCTCCCCCGGGGTGATCCCGCCGGCTCTAAGGGGCCTCTCACCGCCGGATAATCCTATCTTCCTCGCCACTTAATCTGCTTTAATGAAGTCCTGATCCACCAATTAGACACAATCGCGGCTCGCGGCTCGCATCGCGCAGATAAATAACCGCGCCTGTGAGGGGGTCGCGCTGTCCGCGAGCGATGGAGGCTCAATCAGGGGAACACCGCGCTAACAGGTACAGGCCCGAGCAATTTCTGCTCATTCTGCGCTTAAAGCGACCTGTCATCGAGGATCAAGGGTTCATATTAAAGTTTTTAGTGGTATCAGCTGATTTTTTCCCCTCTATTCCCAGCTATGTTAATATGGCACGTCCACTCCGAGTGTGACGACGCAGAGGTGTGTTCACACATTCCCCCTCTGCGGCACGTTTCGGCCCCCATACCGAGGCCTCACACTGCCATTTGGACTTGCTTTTATGTGTGCGAGGGCGCGCATGTGTATGTGTGTGTGTGTGTGTGTGTGTGAGTGAGTGAGAGAGTGTTGTTCCAATATACCAGTTCATGGCAATTTCTCTCATTGATCAGAGGTGTTTTGTTTCTCTCTCTCGTGATGTATTTAAGAGCAGCAGTACCGCAGCGCCTTTGGTGACCCTGGTGAATAAAAATATATTGATCAGCCCCCCCCCACCCCCCCAAAAAAAAAGACTTACTGTTGAGCAGCTTGGTGGTACACTTTCATTTAATCACTCACTTGCTCAAAAATATAAAAATAAATATACGGCCGTTGGGGGGGCGACGTGTTTATACAGAGATAAAGTGCTCACCTTCCCAGATGAAATTACCCAAAAGCTGTTGCAAATCAATATAATCAATGCAATCAGCTAACTGACACAGGCAATTTCAGGCACTGAAATCTCCCCGTTTGGGATCTTTCAATCTTCGCGCTCTAATCGCCCCCCGGGGCCACGTTTGCACCCTGCATTTGTACACTTAATTAAATTACCCAGCGCAACCCGTTTCCAGGCCGTGAGAGCATTGGCTTGGAATGGCTCCAGTAATTAAAGCCGTAGCCTTTGTGATCGCCGCAATGCTCTCTAATTAACTAATCATGCGTTTTAACCCAAACACGCCGGGATTAATGGCTGTGCTCCCAGTGTCTTATAAAGTCGCTGAATTTTGTGTGAGAGGTCATAACTCACCTGCATTCACAGTGTAACGGCGGCCTTTCCCCCCGTTACCTGTCTGTGGTGGCAAACTCCCATCATTCTTTGCTTGTCAGGTTGGTCTCACCGACCGGCGGCATCGCCCCAGACCTGTAAAAGGCCGAGGGCCGCGCAATATCACCCGAATGCTGTGAGCGCTGGATTAGCTCAGGCACGTGCGAAGATACCGACTTCATGACAAGGTGCACAGGTGGCACCTGCCCGAATCTCTCTCAGAGTGCTGTGGCTGTCCAGGTAGCAGTCTTGTAGGTGTGATGTCATATTCACTCACACGCACGCACCTGGCCTCGCTCCAGGCATGCTCAATTGCATATGGGCACGGTACATAAGAGCGGCTCTTTACCTGCAGATACCGTGGCCCACAGTATCTGCATCCAATTGGGAAAGCGGTGCTTAACAGCCCTGGTATTAAATATACCATTCACATAAGAATACCGTCAGATAAAAATAGCTCTGTTTCTTTGTTGGACCTGTGGTTTCCCACATACTTTAACATTACATCTAACTCAGCCTGGGCAAATAAATGCTAAATACTGGTGAAGTAACACTGACGTTGCTCTGCAATGACGTCCATGAAATCCTCACTGCTTTGCATGGTTCTTAATCTTGTGCACAGACCCTCCTCTTTCACAGACCTGAGCTACATCATCACCTCAGATAAAATTAAAATACCTGAGGAACTCACCCCCTTCCTCCCACTGCCTGAAAACATACGCTTAAAACCTAAAGAGTCGTCCATGACTAAGACATGGATCAAATGACATGAGACTCAAACTCAGACTCTCATGAACTAAAGCAAAATCAAAAACTAACAATCCAGAGCACAGAACCAAGATGATAATGCTCACACCACTTTCATTTCTCTACCCCATGGTTCACCACAGAACGATGGAAAAACCTGCCATTTTGCCTGAGACCCTGGAAATTCTGCCACTCACACACAAGCACACACGGCAGGCTCACTTAATACCACACGTTTGATTTAAAAGGGTTTTTCACTTTAGTGCGACACCATGATTTAGAGAGACCTGGGAAGAAGGCAGGATCAAAGCCATTCCACACTGACCCATAATGCCTGGCTAATTAAATAATTAACTAATTGATTCATTACCAAATCAATAAAGGCAGGAGGATGGTTTATGGTCCGGGGGTAACGCGGTCATGGTGCAACGTGCGGCAACAGGGGTGGAAAACAAACAAAACAAAAACAAAAACACACAATCCCTCAGTATGTGGGCCACACTAAGACAGAAACGCGCTCTCTGTCACAAAGAGAACTGGACATGGAAACAGGAATCTGAAAAGGAGGGGAGGTGACATCATTGCGGTTTTGAGGCCTGCGTCTCCCAGTGATTGTGAGCAGTGGAGTATGCAGGGCCAAAGGGGTGGTGCTTCTGCAGCACTATTGAGACTCAAAGCACCCTCCCAGCGTAATGAATGAGCATCCCTGAGGACGTTTGGGGTGGGGGATTGGGGAAAATGTTAATTAAAGTGTAATTTATTCTGTCGGAGCGTGTGTGTGCGTTTGTGCGCGCGTGCGTGTTTGTGTGTGCACGGTGCCATTTATGAACACGCCTGCCTTGAGCTGGGCTGGGCTGTAGGGTTGGGGTCGCCATGGAGATTGATTAGGACGAAGAGTGAGGTACGACGTCACTTTGATCCCGTCGCCCTCGGCAACAGTAAATCCTGAGGCCTAAACATTTTCTGGTAATTGTTTTATACCTAGCGGGCCCCCCCCCCCCTCCCCACCACACCCCACCCCACAACAAACGAGCAAACGAGGCTGACCACTCAAAGCAAATGACCCCTCTGGGCCAAAACCACACATGCCCATACAGAACATCACACATGTATACATACACACTGCATGCATTGCATGTGCACATACAGACACACACATCTATCACGCATATGCATTTACTCTTACACACAAAGATGCATCAGAGATGCACACCTACAAATACATAAATACACAAATACATACAATACATATATACACTTATATATATTTACATAATTAAACACAAACATAATTACATAATCATACACTTACACACAAACACGCACAATGCACGTAATGCGCATAGTCACACATACAGAGATATAGAGCTGCAGTGATGCCACTGATCCAAGGCAGGGCCACAGAGCCACTAAAGGTGACAGACGCTTTTATTCTCACACCTGTACACAACCTGAGTGACGCTCAAATGGGAAATGTCTTTCATATAACTACAGGCAGAAATATCCTTTCACCTGCCAATACATCTTTATTTTGACTTCACGCTTTTAACAGAATTTCAGCATATCTTCACACTAACTGAACATCAGCAACAATTCAACACACTTCAGATAAAGCATTAAGGTTCACGTGTGCCCGAACTGATCATCAGAAAGGCTCAAACACACTGAAATGTGCTGCCAAATTTTCCATATTAGGTGTAAAGTGACAGCATGCCGTGCGATGCTGCACCAAAGAGCACCAGGTGAACACACCACGGCACCATGCTCACTCAGGGAAGGGAAAGTGATTCGGGATGGTTTTGGGAACCAGGGGAAGGAAGGGTAGGAAGAGGTAGGAAGAATTTCAGACATGCAAAAGGAATGAAAATCAGTCACACATACCCGAGGGGTCTCTCAGACACACAAAAGGGTCACACACGCACAACCGAGAGGTCTCTCAGACACACAAAAGGGTCACACACGCACAACCGAGAGGTCTCTCAGACACACAAAAGGGTCACACACGCACAACCGAGAGGTCTCCCAGCAGATTTGCTCTCGCCCTCACACACGATGTCAAACACACAGATCGGTCTGAGAAAACGGGTCTCCATCTCTCCCCTCCCAGCACATCTGCTCTCTCTGTTGTTTTTGAGCAAATTAACAAACGTTTCACCCGACAAACCGTCCATTAGGCCTTGAGGATAAGCTCGGGATCAGCCTGGGGTCCATACCGGTGGCTCATCGCCAGAAATGAGTAACTCAGAGCCCTAAGTTTACAATATTACTAAATCACTCCTATCCAAGGTAATGTGCGCACTGTAAATTTATCCTTTTATGGCTTTTATTAATCTGTCCCTCTACCCTCTTCTCTCCCCCCTTCCCCTCTCCCAGCACAGAGATAGCAATCTAATCAACTGCTGAACAGCCTTCGCCAGGTACAAAGGGTTCATGCAAGATGAAGTTGGTCTGAACATTCAGGTGTAATTAGCCATAAAACCCTTTATACGAACAAAACTCGAGAGAGAGAGAAACAGAGAGAGAGAAAGGGATAGACTTCTCTTACATTAAGAGAGTATTATGAATCAGGAGGGTGTTATAATGGATCTGCTGCTGGTGGTTAGGGGGTGTCTGAGCATCGAAAGCATACAGCTCTACACAATACTGAATAAAATAAATGGGTTTTAGAATATTTGGTGTGTTAATGACGCACTTTGAATCAATGATAGGTGTGACAAGTTATCGTTTTAACAAAGACGCTGTCAGACAAGTGAGGCATGGATAGAATGGTTTTGTTGTTTTTTTTTTTTTTTTTTTTACTTTTTCTTTATTGTTATTATTATTTTTTTTACCAAACTATTTTGTGGAATGAGAGTGAGACAAAGAAGAGGAGAGATCCTTTCCTCTCACTTTCGTCTCTGGTATTTATCAAGGTCTTCTGCGGGCAAACATCCCCTGTGACTTTGTGCTGTATCCATGTAGACACGAGGAATTCTGCTTGATGAACTGTACATGGAGTGTATCTCTGCTTTGGTTTCTAGCTTAGGTCATAATAAATTCCAGCAAAATTATCCTGCAAATTTTTATGCGACTGGATGAAAATGTATTATAATTTCTCCAACTATCTGAAGGTGGTTGAAATATTTGTGCAGTGTTTAAATTTTACCAGCAGTTACATGAAGTTTGACAGACATCATCTGTGTGGCTAAATAACACTAAAGAAAGCAAAGAGCCTAACTCAGTTCATTAGTAAATTGTACCTTCTCTCCAGCAGCAATCAGCGGCGTCTTTAAACTGGATTCTGTCTCCCCCTAGTGGTAACAATGAAACACTGCAATTTGGGGTGTTAAGTCCACACATACACAAGAGATACTCGATAAGACTACTGGTTCAAACTAATTTTAATTCAGTAAAACACATCATTTCAGATTTAAAAAGAAAGATAATTATACAGAGGAACAATATTATATATAATAAAAGACTCTCAGTACAGTGTCTAGAATGCTCCATTGTTTTTTGCAGTGACACTACTGATGACAGACTGCATCTTAAAGCATTACACATTACAGGCAGAATGTGAAACAAACAGACAGACAGACAGACAAACAGAGACCTTTCTGTCTCATAAAGACCAGACTCTACAGAGACATAATGCCCAGATAAAACAATCTTAATCTCTTGTCCCTGATTCTGGTTGAGTCTGGAGAATGGCGTGTCTCTAAAACTCTTCAAAAGATTAAATCTGTGACAAACACAGGGGAGTGCTCCAGATTCGTAGCTCATAAAACACAAAATACAGAAATTAACCAGAGGGGCTTCTTGTTGAGATAAAAGTCAGACTTAAAAATATATTCATTCGACTGCACTACTGGACAATGTGCAAAAATTTCACACAAACCAACAGAAGCAGCAGGTTCCTCAGAGTCCATTGAAAGGGTCAGACAGTCAGTGATAGAGACGCTGCCAGCCTGCAGGACTGACAGCATTATGAGGGAAACAGAGATGCTCCAAACTGGAGGCGGCAGATTGCATTTCCAGGCACGCATTTCTAGATTAAAGATTAAGACACAGATTAAGGAACTAAATTATTCTTCTTCTGCATAAACTGAGATCTGACAAAGCACTTAAATTACAACTGAGACCCTTGAATAAAACACTGTTTGCATAACCTTAATTTACCCTTTACGTTAACCTTAATTTAACCTTTTTTAAAGCATGCAGAGAGACTCTCTGACACTACAATCTCTGCTGTGTGTTTAGAAATCAGCAATTTTAAAAAAAAACGAACGCAGAAATGCAGGGGAATACCCTGTTCAACCGAGCTATTTAATTTAACATCTGACAAGTTAAGGAAATGAAACACAGTCAGCATAAGTACCATAGAGATAAAAGTGTAAAAACCCTCTTTTAAGGGCTGGCAGCAGCAATTTATGCTGGGGAGGGAAGCGGGGGGAGGAATTTCCATGGCAACCGTCAGCTCAGACCTTCATGACAGGATCGCTCTGTGGCTTTCCCAAAAAGTACGGAATAAATTTCGGCCTCCCTCCTCCGGCTTTCTTCTGTCCCATCAGTGGGTATTTGAAGGAGTCTGATAGTACAGTATGTTCCCTTAGTAACCAGTAAATACTTCTGCCTCTCCACACCTCCATCCACCGTCCCGGTCTGTTAATCTCATTCATTGCTATTCTTATTTCAAAGGCCCATGACAGCTCTTCTCATCGCTGAACTTTCAATCCATCCCTCCTCATTAGAGCAAATTAAACACAGATTTTCAGGCATTTACCCACAATGCACCACTGCTTCCTGAACTGACATCGCAGTGTGGATAGCTTCACATGATTCCCTTATCAGACACACAGAGCACATCACCATGACAACCAGCCGGATTAAAAGCTGCATGCCAGCCGGTACAGGGTCAGCTGTCTGTACTGCCGTTACCATGGCTACCAGCCAAGACTCTCAGTGACAGAGAGCAGCAGAACACAGACAGACAGACAGACAGACAGTCACACAGACAGACAGACAGGGCAGGATGTTCTAAGTGCGCTACAGTGACCTACAGTCTAAACATTCTCTTCATGTTTATAGCAGTCTGTGCTGAATTCCTATGCGGTAAGCAAGTGTGAAAATTACCCAGAGTTCCAGTCATCCAGCAGCAGTGATTTAATTCCACCACACTCACCTCACACACTTTACAATCAGAGAGATTATGTATACACTGTTCTCAGCCCTCCTGTCCCATGTTGTGTGCATACGCATGAGGTGTGCTGTGTGTGTAACTAAGGCTCGGGGTAGAAGCTGCCTTTAAACACTGAAAAGAGAAGAAAAACGCAAACAAACGGACTTCGGACCAGCGCTCTCAGGAAACTTTCACCTGTGCTGTTTGCGAGAGCAGGAGGATCTTGTGTAGCCATGCCGCAGGGTGCAGGATGAGAGGTGGAGGATGGGGGCCAGGGGTGAGAGGGTGTGTCCCGCTAAAATGAGTCCAAAGACGGGAGGGAGAGGGACCGGAGTCAGGCCCCTCTCTGCTGAACCATCATACCATGTTAGCGGTAGCGCTAGCAGACTGGTCGGCGGGCGGCTGCAGGCTCAGCAGGTGTCGGGTCTGCTCCAGGACCCAGTCGATGTCAGGCCGCTCCTTGGGATTGGAGACCATGGTCGAACTTAGCAGGGTCTGGAGACCCTGAGAATACCTGAGAGAGAGAGAGAGAGAGAGAAAGAGAGGAGAGAGAGAGAGAGAGAGAGAGAGAGAGAGAGAGAGGGAGAGAGGGAGAGAGAGAGAGAGAGAGAGAGAGAGAGAGAGAGAGAGAGAGAGAGAGAGAGAGAGAGAGAGAGAGAGAGAGAGAGAGAGAGAGAGAGAGAGAGAGAGAGAGAGAGAGAGAGAGAGAGAGAGAGAGAGAGAGAGAGAGAGAGAGAGAGAGAGGGAGAGAGAGAAAGAGAGAGAGAGAGAGAGGCCACAAAGACAGGCCTGGGGTCAATCTCACCTCAGTTCCCTCACATTTTCACCATTTGGCACGTGCTCAATATCAAGCACGATTCCGTGTGCTGAATCTGTGTCACGCTGTCTGGGAAAGACGCACCGAATTTATTCTGCTTTTTAGCCGAGCTAAATGGTGCCCTTGTTTCTGAGGGTGGACTCGGCTGGCCCAGAAAAAGCTACAATTAACACAGACAGAACCACATGAAAAATTTTCCAGACCTGAATACACACTTCAAAATGTAGTCTGATCTATTCAAGCCTGCGATTAAACAGACGTAGTAACTGACCACTCGTTTATCAGCAAAAATGTTCTGGGTAGGTCAGGCAGCATTACACAATAGAGACAGTGGTTTAGTCAGGCGTGTGGTAAGGAGGAGGAGAGAAGCATGTGGTGTCAGGCGGACTCAGGTGAACTCACCTGCAGGGCTGAGGTATGGTAACAGGGTTCTGCACGGCCAGCGCCACGCTGTCACCCTTCTGGAACACCAGGTCAAACGGACCCTCCAGCATCATCATACTGTACAGCACACAGCCCAGAGACTGCAGGAGCAGAGAGACACAGCACAGTCACACACAGGTAAACACAGCCCAGAGACTGCAGGAGCAGAGAGACACAGCACAGTCACACACAGGTAAACACAGCACAGTCACACACAGGTAAACACAGCCCAGAGACTGCAGGAGCAGAGAGACACAGCACAGTCACACACAGGTAAACACACAGCGCAGAGACTGCAGGAGCAGAGAGACACAGCACAGTCACACACACAGGTAAACACAGCACAGAGACTGCAGGAGCAGAGAGACACAGCGCAGTCACACACAGGTAAACACAGCACAGTCACACACAGGTAAACACAGCACAGTCACACACAGGTAAACACAACCCAGAGACTGCAGGAGCAGAGAGACACAGCACAGTCACACACAGGTAAACACAGCACAGAGACTGCAGGAGCAGAGGGACACAGCGCAGTCACACACAGGTAAACACAGCACAGTCACACACAGGTAAACACAGCACAGTCACAGCAGGAGCAGAGAGACACAGCACAGTCACACAAAGGTAAACACAGCCCAGAGACTGCAGGAGCAGAGAGACACAGCACAGTCACACACAGGTAAACACAGCCCAGAGACTGCAGGAGCAGAGAGACACAGCACAGTCACACACAGGTAAACACAGCACAGTCACACACAGGTAAACACAGCCCAGAGACTGCAGGAGCAGGGAGACACAGCACAGTCACACACAGGTAAACACAGCCCAGAGACTGCAGGAGCAGGGAGACACAGCACAGTCACACACAGGTAAACACAGCACAGAGACTGCAGGAGCAGGGAGACACAGCACAGTCACACACAGGTAAACACAGTACAGTCACAGCACAGTCACACACAAGTAAACACAGCCCAGAGACTGCAGGAGCAGAGAGACACAGCACAGTCACACACAGGTAAACACAGCCCAGAGACTGCAGGAGCAGGGAGACACAGCACAGTCACACACAGGTAAACACAGCACAGAGACTGCAGGAGCAGGGAGACACAGCACAGTCACACACAGGTAAACACACAGCCCAGAGACTGCAGGAGCAGAGAGACACAGCACAGTCACACACAGGTAAACACAGCACAGTCACACACAGGTAAACACAGCCCAGAGACTGCAGGAGCAGAGAGACACAGCGCAGTCACACACAGGTAAACACAGCACAGTCACACACAGGTAAACACAGCCCAGAGACTGCAGGAGCAGAGAGACACAGCGCAGTCACACACAGGTAAACACAGCGCAGTCACACACAGGTAAACACACAGCCCAGTCACACACAGGTAAACACACAGCACAGTTACACACAGGTAAACACACAGCACAGTCATACACAGGTAAACACACAGCGCAGTCACACACAGGTAAAACCTATCACAGGAAAAAAGCCACACACAGAAGCCTAGTGCGTCAGGTGTGTGCCTCTATACTACCATGGTTGGTGTTCACTTCCTTAGTGGTATATGGGGTGTGAAATTACTCTCCAGCACGCCAACAGTGACCCTCCTGCCCCCCAATACATTCATCCAAAAAGTTAATGTGGTGTGCGTCAAATATACATCCTAGAGCTACCACAAGCAGCCCTCGAGAGTGTGAGTGCTGTCTGAGCTGCCACCGTATGTGCTGATCACAGACAGTAAAGAGAGACCACAGTGAGGCGCGCCCCACCCAGGATAAAACGTCTCATTACCCAGATGTCTGTGCGCTCGTCGATGATGCAGTGGCTCTCCACACTGAAGAGCTCTGGAGCGCGATAGGAGATGGTGCACCTCTGAGCGGCCCAGTCCTGAGAGAGAGGGAGGGACGGAGCGAGAGAGAGAGGGAGGGAGGGAGGGAGAGAGGGAGAGAGGGAGGGAGGGAGGGAGAGAGAGGGAGGGAGGGAGAGAGAGAGAGGGAGGGAGAGAGGGTGGAGAGAGGGAGGGAGAGAGGGAGGGAGAGAGAGAGAGGGAGGGAGGGAGAGAGGGGGGGGGGAGGGATGGACAGAGGGGGGAGGGCGGGAGGGACGGAGGGAGAGCGAGAGAGGGAGGGAGGGAGGGAGGGAGAGAGGGAGAGAGGGAGGGAGGGATGGAGAGAGAGAGAGGGAGGGACGGAGGGAGAGAGAGAGGGAGGGAGGAGGGAGAGAGGGAGGGAGAGGGAGGGAGAGGGGGAGGGATGGAGAGAGAGAGAGAGAGAGGACGGAGGGAAGAGAGAGAGGGAGAGAGAGAGGGGGGAGAGAGAGATGGAGAGAGTGAGGGAGAGGGAGAGAGAGAGAGAGAGGGAGAGATGGAAGAGGGGGGGGGCGGGAGGGACGGAGGGAAGAGAGAGAGGGGGAGGGAGGGATGGAGAGAGGGAGAGAGAGGGAGGGAGGGATGGTGAGAGGGAGAGAGAGGGATGGAGAGAGGGAGAGGGAGGGAGGGAGAGGGGAGAGAGAGAGGGAGGGACGGAGAGAGGGAGAGAGGGAGGGATGGAGGGAGGAAGGGAGGGAGAGAGAGCATAGTGTAGTTGGAGACAATACCATATATATAAATCAGTGTAGTCCATGCTGAAGGAAAGAGGGTGTGTGTAAGCCGCAGGTGTGCAGTCCTGCTGGGCCTTACCTGTATGGTCATGGCCTCGCGTGAGCCGCGCACCTCGATGCGGGCGCGGTTCATGGAACCCAGGTCCATCAGCAGGGCGCGGTCATCCTCCTCCAGCAGCACGTTCGTGGGCTTCAGGTCCATGCAGGGGGCAAACACACCTGTGAGCGCACCTGTGGGTGCAACGCCTGGGCAGTGAGCATACCTGCGTATGACACCTGGGTTGTGAGTACATACACCTGTATAACACCAGGTTATGAGCATACCTGTGTGTGTGTGAGGCAAGTAGGTAACACCAGAGTTGGGAGTAATCCTGTGTAACACCTGGGCTAGAATCACACTCAGCATAAGGGTCACTACTGCAGATGAGGTATGGTTTTTATCACCTGGTGTTCCACATGAGGAAAAAAAAACTTGAATGCGCTCATTCTCTTGGTCCTACATTTTTTTACTTTCATTTTCCCCTTTTTTTTGGGATGACCAAATCATACAAACACAGCACTCACACTGCACCCTAGCTGTCAGACTGCAGACAAGCATGGTGTTCCCTCCCCCATACACTTTTCACACCACGGTCCAAAAATGTTGCAGAGCTTGTGTAGATATGAGCAGGGGAGAGACAGAACAGACTGTGGGTGCGTGACTGGCCAGCAGGGGTCGCCAGTGAGCAGTGAGACACAGGTGTCCCTGCTGACTGACTCTCTCCCTTTCAAATTAACTATGGCACAGCTTGCTTTGGACACGTCCTGCTCTTTACTGCTCCAGATAAAATCAGAATGACAGCAGGAACCAGTGCAGAGAAGAGAGCAGCTGAAAGCTGGAATGGCAAAAGGAGAGATTTCCTAACAAACACACATGTATGCTTTACAATCCAATGTTGCTTTAAATGAAAAAGCTCAGCTTTCTTTATCGAAAAAACCTGGAAATTTAACTATTTTTTACTGTTGTGCATTCTACTGATGTCTCATTCTAAAGTTACATACACACTTTTGTCCGTTACATGAATAAAAGATTGTTTTAGAATGTTCTGCAACTTCTATCTCAGTATGGTCTCCTTCTGTACTGTCATCACAAGATTGCTGAATAAAATCTATTACTCTGACTGTACTAACGGCCATTGAGGAGACAATACCTTTGGGAAACTACTTGCGTAAGCAGCTCTGGGGGGTGGGGGGGGGGCGTACCTGTGTGCGTAGCCCTTGTCGTGAATGGCCTTCAGTCCGGTGCAGATCCCCTGAAAGATGTGCAGGATACGAGGCTCCAGCATGAAGCTGTTTTTGTCCCTCAGCTTCTCCA
The DNA here is from genome assembly GCA_019788955.1 of Albula glossodonta. Classification (NCBI taxonomy): domain Eukaryota; kingdom Metazoa; phylum Chordata; class Actinopteri; order Albuliformes; family Albulidae; genus Albula; species Albula glossodonta. The sequence continues at coordinate 73,813 of JAFBMS010000325.1, read as the reverse complement.
GGACGGACCAAAGACTGCCCCTCTGTGACACACACACACACACACACCACAGAGATTTCACTGTCAGCAATAATCTCAACAACTATTAACAAATTACCAAGGTAATACCACCACATTTTCACCATAATAATCTCTTAATGCAGAACCCCAACGCTAAATACAAAATATAACCAATGCTTTTAACACACAAAGATACCACTAATAATAATAATACCAATAATACTAATCATCACAATAAAACACAATTAAATGTACTGACAGGAATTATGGTTGTGCATGAAAATGTAGACATGAAATATGCACACAGTATTAACATTAGGTAATGTATGTGAGCAGATTGAAAATACTGTATCATCATCCTCATCACCATGACAGTGCCATGACACCATGACAGCCTCATCGCCATGACAGCACTATGACAACCTCAACTCTATGACGTCCTGACTCACGCTGATGTAGGGCAGCAGCAGACAGGCTTCGCTTTTCCCGCCGCGCTCCAGGAAGGCGTGTCCGGCCAGGGACAGGATATTGGGGTGACTGAAGAGCCGGTGCATCTCCACCTCCGTCTGCGCCTCCTGGCGCCCCTCGCGGTCGTGGCACAGGATCCGTTTCAGGGCGTAGAACCGCCCGTCCTGAGCGCCCTCCACCAGGTCCACATAACTGAACCCCCTGCATGGACACACAGGGTTACACAGTGCCCAAAACACCCAGGGGAGGGGGGCAATGTACACCTTAAATACTGCTCCATATAAACCACTTATTATTCTACACAATCCAGATAACACTGCAGTAAAAAAACACACACACACACACACACACACACACAGCTCCACACAAACACACACATTACTCCACACAAATACATACACATTGCTCCACACAAACACACTGTCGTACTTAAATTCATAAGTAACATACACTGCAGTACTCACACTCCAAACTGTACCTCACAACACATACATTGCTCTACACCTAAAACACATGCTGCTCCAAAAAAACAAACACATCCCGCTGAACACACACACCTAAACACAAATGCACAAACCGTACACACGCTCAGCTCTACACAGGAAACACCTCCTCACCCCTCGTCCAGTTTCTGTATGAAGTAGTATCTCTTGTTGTCGATGGTGATGGCGTTTCTGGAGCAGATACACATGGTCTGTCCCATGGTCACATCCCTCACTCGCCCACGACACAGGGAGGCTTCTGGGAAAATCCAGCAGGAAAAGACATCACAGTTAACCGCAGGAGCTCAAGTCACTGATCCGAGATCAGTCTGCTAGAGCCTGACTACAGCGGTAACATCATTTGTCGTTCTCGTAACTTGCATAAATCAATTGCTAGCTAGATCTAAAAATTGTCACAACAGCCATAAGCCAATCAAAACCACCATCAAAAAGCAGGTGGTACCAATCACATTTCAGGAAATGATGGATAAAAAATGTTTCTCGGAACATCCAAGTGGTGGAGATGTGACGTTGAGTCTGCAAGGGCAAGAAGTGGTGTGGTGACAGGTCTAAGGTCAGCCTGCAAAAATGCCAGGTCCTCGTGATCTGTAAGTAAACGTGTTAGGTGCTCCTGGTCTAGTCAGACAGACTGAACGAAAATCTGCATTTTTGACGCATCACTTTTCTTCCAAAAAAAAAAATCACTTCCCCTTTCCCACTAACATAAATCAGCCTTCACTAGACAAGAATAAACCAAACGGGGGCAGTTAATCACCTGTAACGATGGCACACTTTCGTTGCTTGTATTCCATCATTTGAATTCAAGGTTAGAATTCACTTGTTTAAAATGATAATGCGTAAACTATGCAGCTAGTTAGCACTGCAAGCTACATCAGACAGGACAAAGGCCACGGTAGCCAGCTATCTAGTCCCCTATCCCAGAGATATTACTTAGACAGTGTAGCCATCTAATCAATACAAAATTAACGGAGGCAGCTGTCTCGTTGCCTTGGACTACAGAAACCGGTTAAGATCTGTAGCAAGCTATCGGTAGCACACCGCTTCCGTTACAGTATCTGATGTTACATGCTCACTGACAAACACTGACACGGTTAATTATTCATTCACACCTACGGCAATGTTTGCGTTAGTAAGCTTGCGAAGGTAGCTAGCTCTCTCTCTCCGGTGAAGCTAACCTTATGGAGCTCTTCTACCACGTTTTAAATGTCATTAATAATTGTTAATCTACGATTGCGTCCTCCCCCCGAAATAGCGATCACTGAAAACGTGGCATGGGTCCGCGGTGTGAAACACGCCAGCAGTAAACTCGCATTGTGTAACTTAAACAGGCTGTTTCGGAGCGCAGGCGAAAGGACGCCTCAGTGTAGCGATAACTACAAAGCGAGAAATACCTGACCGATAAAACCTGAGTTATTTTTCATATTAAACATTACTCTCTTATTCTGAAAACAAACCATGAGTGGAAATTACCTTAGAGTTTAATTTGACGACCAGGATTATCGCTGCGTTTCACCCCCGGCAGCTTCCTTGGACTCGTTTTCCATCGTCACTTGAGCACTTCCGTATACACAAATAACGTCATCATGACGTCGTAAGACTCTGCTGAGTATCCTCTGTAACCCATTAACGCCCATTCACCGTTACGTTTCAATTCATCGCGCATGAAACTGCATCAGCCTAAGAAGTTCAGTAACCCCTTTAATGTTTGACCCCTCCAGTGTATTATTCTCTGTTATCATTTACCTTCATTCTAGGCATACACTCCTTTCAAGCTGCCACGCCAGGAAAAACTTACAGCGTAAGTGGTGGTGAAATCACTACGGCGCCCAGCTGTTAATTTGGAGTGAGTATGTGGGCAGCTACAGCGATATGTGACATATTGTCCATCGATATTGATTGTTTTTGACTGTTGGTTGAGATGATGAATTGTACTGGTACATTACATGACTCCTCCATTCAGTGTTTCAGTGAACAATAAACATACATCTCAAAGATAGCTGAGAGGTGGCGAAGAGGAGCCTAGGAAATCATTGTCTGACTATCCGTACATGTATCATGTAATGTTTAATCTATAAATATTAATGTAATACATAATAATTATGAGATATGTGGATCCTGTTATAACACTTAACATTTGTACAAATGCATCTAGAGTGGCAGGTCAGTGTTGGTCACAAAAAGAGGAGAAATCACAGCAGGGATTTAAATATGGTCTGACTGACTAAACTAAACCAAGAAGCAAATTGAATATTTTGGTGCTAATACAGGCATTTAATAAAGATCGCCTTCACCCATGTGCTGCAAAATGAGCTGCAATGATAAGTAGAAATAGAGTCTTTGCTTCATGTCAGGCATTTTATAACCTCTGACAATGTTTTGTTGTTATAAAGTGGTACTTTTTTAGTTACCAATGATTATTATAAATTGGCATGGGAAAATGAAACAGCAGAATTTGGTAAAAGTGTTGCTTTGAGTAAAAGAATAGCATATTTGTCTTTGTCATGGGTGGTAATATATTTTAATAAAAAAAATAAATGCAAGAAGTGCATCAACTAGGTACCTTCCTCAATCATGCAGTATTGAAGCATTGCCAAATAAATAGTCAGATTTATTGACTACAATTACTGCCCAAAATGCTGTACTCAGTCAGGTTTCCCTATTGCTATATCCCATTTGGGGACTTTTTCATTTCATTGAAAGTAAGAATGCACAAAGGAAATAAATAAACACAGAAGCATCATTGAAGCCCTAGACACTACACTGTAGTTTCTGTGGTTCATGTACATTTTCAAAATGGTGTTTTCTCATTTCTGAGCTCATGGTACCCTCCACCTCAGTTAAATCCCGCTCTAGATTGAAACCCTCCCCTCCCATTTCCACAGCTGTAAACGTGCAGCACATGCGCAGCTAGGACCTGATGCAGTAATGCAGAACATACACCGTTAAGCAGTAACCACGCTTATGTGGCACACATGAAGATAAGAGCTAACTGCTGGAGCAGGAGACTGTTCCCTCTGATATGACAAGGATGGGATGTGAGAAGTCACTGTGGGTGTATCTGATGAGGAAAAAATACAGAAGAAATGTTTGGAATTTGCTTTATTGAGCGGTAAACCTTGGAACTGATAACCACGGTTTAGAGGGTAGACTTTGACATGAGAGGTTATGGACAGCATGAGAGTTCTGCAAATGAGAAGATGAAGGACATAATGGTCTATCCAATGGTCTATTGTGGATGATGCTCTTTTCATTTTGACAGGTGACTGTTTCTATTTGCCTGGTTTTGATTTGGCTTTCTGAAGATCCAGCATCCTCTCCTCCCCATTGGATTCCCCTACAGCTCTCCTCTTTAGTACTCCTCTCCTTCTTCATCTTCCTCAAAAGAGTCGATGCCCACCTCTTCATAGTCCTTCTCCAGGGCCGCCATGTCTTCTCTGGCTTCAGAGAACTCTCCCTCCTCCATGCCCTCCCCCACGTACCAGTGCACGAAGGCACGCTTGGCGTACATCAGGTCGAACTTGTGGTCCAGACGGGCCCAGGCCTCGGCGATGGCGGTGGTGTTGCTCAGCATGCACACGGCCCTCTGCACCTTGGCCAGGTCACCCCCGGGCACCACCGTGGGGGGCTGGTAGTTGATGCCCACCTTGAACCCAGTGGGGCACCAGTCTACAAACTGGATGGTGCGCTTGGTCTTGATGGCAGCGATGGCTACATTGACATCTTTGGGCACAACGTCACCACGGTAAAGCAGGCAGCAGGCCATGTACTTGCCGTGACGAGGGTCGCACTTCACCATCTGATTGGCTGGCTCAAAGCAAGCATTGGTGATCTCAGCCACTGACAGCTGCTCATGGTACGCCTTCTCTGCAGAGATGACTGGGGCGTAGGTAGCCAGGGGGAAGTGGATACGAGGGTAGGGCACCAAGTTGGTCTGGAACTCTGTCAGGTCCACATTCAGGGCTCCATCGAAGCGCAGGGAGGCGGTGATGGAGGACACAATCTGGCTGATGAGCCTGTTGAGGTTGGTGTAAGATGGACGCTCAATGTCGAGGTTCCTGCGGCAGATGTCGTAGATGGCCTCGTTGTCCACCATGAAGGCGCAGTCGGAGTGCTCCAGGGTGGTGTGAGTGGTCAGGATGGAGTTGTAGGGCTCAACCACAGCTGTGGACACCTGGGGAGCTGGGTAAATTGCAAACTCTAGCTTGGACTTCTTTCCAAAATCAACGGAGAGACGCTCCATCAGTAGGGAGGTGAACCCTGAGCCGGTGCCCCCACCGAAGCTGTGGAACACCAGGAACCCCTGAAGACCAGTGCATTGGTCAGCCTTCAGAAAACAGAGCAGAAAAAACAGGAGATCAGTACAACTGCCAATTCATCACAGAATCATACAGATATAGCACTCCAAATTCACATATATTTAATTTCTAGCCAGATGGGACAGAGAGACGTTCTTGGGAAACTTGTACAGTAGCCACATTTAATGATTCTTTGAATAGCTAGAACAATTATCTTGCAAGATGCATGATCGCTAATTGCCATTTTGTTGACTCTTTATACCAGTTTACGGATCCGGTCCAGGACTGAGTCGATGATCTCCTTGCCGATGGTGTAGTGCCCGCGGGCGTAGTTGTTGGCTGCATCCTCTTTGCCAGAGATGAGCTGCTCAGGGTGGAACAGCTGACGGTAGTTTCCTGTGCGCACCTCATCTGGAAAAGCAAAACGCTGTTTCAGATTTCAGCACTACTCGCTTCGAAATACCAGAACTAAGAACCAGTTTAACAATGATTAGGAGCTCTGAGGTATTTGACCAGACAGACTCATGGGAAGAATGTCACTGTTGACCCACCCTTCAAGATTCCATTCCGACACGCTGGACAAAGACTGTGATGCAATTAGGTTTGCACAGAGACCCTTTATTCTAAACGGAACCTCATAACAAACTCTGAAAACGTCTGTCGTTCCTAACCGGCAGATTAAATAACCAGTCTGGCACTGCGGTTTACCTGGCACCGTAGTTTACTTGTGAGACTGCACAACACTGTAGTCTCACTGTTGACAATAAATAAAGCAGACATCTCCTTCATCCAATCGCTCTCCTTCTTTGTTGATATTACATGCGCCGGTGGGTCGGAATAATACCAGTGGCATGCTCTGCTCTTGCCAGTCTGATCCAATCATGTACAAATGAGCAACCAGGGCAAGGTGAATCAAGCATGGCCACTGGGTAAAAACGCAGCGTGCATAATTGATAATTCTGACTGGCTTTGTGTATGATGGCCATTCTTCAGCAAGCGATTTTTGGGCAATAGGAGTGTTTTCCTGATGAGAGAAATTGTGTGCAGAACCTCTGTGCTGCTAGTCATTACCCTGAAGAAAGTAGTTTATCCAGTTTCTTAAAACCCTTCAAAATATTCAAAATTATATGACCCACATTTAGAAGACAGAGCAACTTTTGGTCATTGTACCACTTTCAGTGCAGACTTCTCATCCTCACGGCCTATTGGGTGCCTGCACTGTCATTTCTGTCTGGCACCCAAATAGTTAAGTAGCTTGTTTCTTGTTCTGGTAACCAATCAAGTTAGCATGCTAGCTTTGTGTCAGTTTAAGTTATTGTTGGCACAGTTGAAAGGCTGAATTTCATTTCTAGTTTCATGTGACCTAATATGTCAATAATGTTAATGAAATTAATTTAGTCTACCAATACACCGTGTTCTTCTGAATAGAGAGTACATTTTGAGCATTGCCACCATTGGCCTGCTTGCTTCAAAAGCCTGTAGGTGTCCCTCAGTTACAAATTAATGCATAACACCAACGATGTAGTTCTAACCGTAGCTCAGACACACCAGAGCCTTCTCTGGAGTCACAGTACATAGATACAACAGTTGTCTCAGACATACCAATGACAGTGGGCTCCAGGTCCACAAAGATAGCACGGGGGACGTATTTGCCAGCCCCCGTCTCACTGAAGAAAGTGGTGAATGAATCGTCTCCTCCTCCAGCCAGCTTGTCGCTGGGCATCTGTCCGTCGGGCTGGATGCCGTGTTCCAGGCAATACAACTCCCAGCATGCATTGCCCATCTGAACACCGGCCTGGCCAACGTGGACGGAGATGCACTCACGCTGTCATGGAAAAGAGGAAGGTGAAAACGATATTAGATTTGTCCAATACTAGATACATCTAATTCTACTTGGTACATAATAAAGACTGCGATGCCTTCACCCATGTCATTGCAGCTAATCTCCAGCAGGTGGAGCTAGTGTCTAGAGGATGAGCAAAGCACTAGGTACAGGTATACAGGCTGACTTCAGCTGCTGTCCGCGGTAATGAGCCGGTGACAGTGCAGATCCAGAGGGCAACATGAGCTTCCTGATTAAAGATAAAATTACAAAATCATGTTGCCAAGAGACGAAAGGAGGCTGCAAACTCTGAGGGTGGGATAAGTGTGATTTATGACATTTGACTTTAGATCTGATACTGGAAAGGAGGAACACATTTTGTTTTTTTACTTCGTGGATTTTCTAAATAGATGAATTTTAATGTTAGTCACTACAGATAAAAACAAAAAGGGAGGCAGAGAGGGAGAGAGGGAGAGAGTGAAGGAGGGAGAGAGGGAGAGAGTGAGAGAGTTTTATGTCATGCCCTGAGCTGATTCAACCAGTTTTGACAAAAATAGACCCTCCCTTCCTATGGAACGTTGCCATGGCAGTCTGCGAGCGGGGCAGGTGGTGACGCACAGGTGTGTCTAACGGCAAGGTGGGGCCACACCCTGACACGGCATGTGAGGCACGCAGCTGCACAGGACAGGAGTGTGAGAAGGCAGGCTGCAGGGCCGAGAGTGACTCAAAAAACATTCCAGCTTCATCTGTGAAGGCCGACTTTCTGACCGTGGCTCTTGGTGTTTACCCTGTTTGGGAACTCGGCTGTTGCCAAAACAAACTCTATGAGCAGGGTCAAAGGTGAAAGGTCAATGTCACCAGGCCTCTGTGACCCCTGGTGTTTTGACTGTGGGGGGGATTGCTGAGGAGCTAGTTCGCCTGGCCACTGGAGACTGCCTCAGTGGAGCCAGGGGTTTCTAGCGTTCTGAAAACAGCTTCTTGAGTGCGTATAAACCTACGTCGCCACGGACGCTGTGCTGTGTCACTGTTTTATGAACGCCGTGTGCGATCGGAGGATGGCTCCTGAAGAAAGCACGGCCTTTCGTCGACGGTTTGGGGCCCCACTGCAGAGGGTCTGTGCTGGAAATAGCCCCCCCTCCCGGGACGCGCCCCACTTCTGCCTCCACAGACACGGTGACCCAAAACCGTGCACCCCACACCCCCCACGAATACCTCTCTCCTGAGGACCAGGGCGCTATTTTTACACTGTCCCGTCCCAGCTGCCTCTGCTTCTCACTGCATGGCTGAAATGGGGGGGGGCTGGGTGGGAGTTAGCAGAGGGGGCTTGGGGAGGAGGGGGCTGGGTGGGAGTTAGCAGAGGGGGCTTGGGGAGGGGGGGCTGGGTGGGAGTTAGCAGGGGGGGCTTTGGGAGGGGGGGGCGCCTGGGTGGGTTGGGTGAGTGTTAACAGAGGGGGGTGGGTTCACAGGGAGATGCGATTACCTACTTTGGGCACATGGGACAGGTCAGCAGAATGCTATTTTTGGGAGACTCTGTTCACCCCCTTGAAAGTCTGTGTGTGTGTGTGTGTGTGTGTGTGTGTGTGTGTGTGTGTGTTTGCGCTCTGACCACACCCCATTCACACACCAACTGAGAACCCTTCAACCACAAAAACAGTATATAAAACAACAAAAAAATGAATATGCATGAAAAAAGGTTTTACTCTTCAAGAGAAATGCATTGCCTGCCAAAAAGATAGTAAGGAATAAGGGATAAAACTTCCTGCTGAACATACTGAATTTACATGGCATTGAGGACCATCCCATAATCTGTGTGTATGGAGGCCTCTGTCTCACAGAGCCTCAGTGTCTGACCCTCTCTAATGCTTCCCAGCCCTCCGGCCCCTGGGGTGCGGGGCGGGGCGGGGCCCGTGCCGTAAACCAGAAGCCCAGCCCCGCCCCCACTTCCTGCTCTGCCCGCACGGCCCACCACAGGGGACCGCACAGCCGTAACAGCGGTCCATAAACCCAGGCCGAAACTCACGGGTCAACATCAGCCAGGAATTCACAGCCTGCAAACGCCAGGCAGACAGCTGTAGGCCGTGGTCACCAGGGACACGACTCGTTGGATTTAACGCGGGCCTTTGACCGCTCACCGCGCTGGCCGAGGCAGCAAAAAGTGTGGGGGAAGTTTGAAGCAGTGCAAACAGACTCCTGCAGCACTTCCTCAATTAAAATCTCTTCAGTTACAAGAAACAAGGCATTCACTCCTGATCACAGGGTGGAACATATTTGCACCAAGAAGAGAAAACGTCCCCAGCCTCCTTCAGTGGGGCTCAGGAACGAGTCAGCACATGAGCAGGGTTGTTTGTGGAAAACTTTGTCTCACTGAAATCCCTCATGCAGTCAACAAACGCTCATATCAAAAGTCAAAAGGTGACAAATGCACAAAAACAGTCATCACATACAGCCAACGAACTGCATCCGCATGCAAAAGAACTGCTGTAAGAAATTGTTTGCCTTGGTACTGTGGAGCATTTTGGTTGGTTGACTCCCCGGACAATGCAAGCAATGGGACGGGGACGGGGACGGGGGGGGGGCGGGGGAAGCTTGTCTTTTGCTTAGAAACTCACAGAACACAAACTGACAAATCCACGATACCACGGCTCAAACCGAGCAGTGCAAATAATGCAACACACCAACCATACTGCCTGTCACTGCTGGAGAACGCTCAACATTCTGTGTTACTGACAACCAATCAGGGGTTAAGCATCCATTATTTTAATATTCTAATGTTCCTGTCTAGCCTAATGGATCCCAAGCTGGAATACATTGACAACTTCAGGGGGATTTGATTTTACCTGATTCATCAAGAGATATTTCATCTCAAATCCAGATGAAGAGCACTGGTGTGCCATAAGCGTACCCACCATGCGCTGGTGCTCTCTCACAGCTGATTACAGGATAAAATGTTTAGAGACAAAGCCATGAGAAAGGGGGCCTTGGGGCATTTATGGGCTACAACCATCAACATTACCTGATTAATCTGGGATGAATCACAACGACGGCACAGACCAAAGACATCTGTAATCACTCTCTTTCAGTAAAAATAACATTTTATTTATATGTAAGCTTATGTTTCTGCTTCTTGATCATGCCTTGACAGATGAATAAACCAAGTGTATATTCTCCACTTTTTCTTCGTAAAACAAGCGTAGTCAGTCATACACATATTAAATGATTGTCAGTCATGTCTGACATAGCTGTTTGGACTGTATTACTTAGCCCTGTGACAAGCCGTAATTAAATTGTTTTGGTAACACCGAGGCAGTTTTAAATTATATTTGCTGTTTTGCACTTAGCAGTAGTTTACACGGTACTTTGTTTTTCAATATTTTAATAATGTGATCTCTACATTTTCACCCTACACAACGGCAACCACATAACTACAATGAATAAACCGCATCTAAAGCATCTGAAATCGTCCATATCGTGTATATACATGTCCGCTCAATTTACTATGACTACTGAAGATGAGACTGTATAGTCATAGTAATGAAATGTTCTTTCCGAAATAGCGCCATTACTGGTCATATTTAAAGCTGCATGCAAGTAAGATGCAATAGCAAAATGGATACGCCGCGTGCGCTGCGTCTCACGTTGATGTGTGAATGTGAACGAGAATCTTCTGGTGACAACTTTGCTGCATTGCACCGTGTTGCGACTCCATGGGTGCACTTAAAACTAAAGTCAGCCCCCTTTTTATTGAACTCTGATACTTGCCCGGTCTTCCTTCGTATTTATAAACGGTGTTTAGTTTAACTGATTCTTAATTCCGAAAATCGCTTCGGGACATCCGGGCACAGGTAATTGTCCTCTGTAATCATTTCCCGCATTTTCAGGTGCGCAGTTTTTAAACCGGTGCATTCATTCGTTGTTACCGGTGCTGATCGTCAGAAATAAGCATGCAGCAAAATTTAAACACAGGCGATCTGAAAACTAATACAAATTACATATTTTACTGCCAACCATGTGTTTATTTTATACGTAGTTTTTATACTCATAGAATATTTGGAAAAATAATACAACTTACCATTGTGTTTCTGTTTTGGTCTGTGTTTAAAAGTATAAAAAATTACAGTAATTTTTCTGTGTAACTCCTCACTGCGCACCCTCAATGTGGTCTTCGTGAGTTGGTCGTACCAGGATTTTGGCAGCTGAGGTTATATACTGTGTCCTGCCAACTGCAAAAGGAGGGGCGCTAGCGACACTCCTACTACGTATTTCGCAAAAGATTCCACTGTTGGAGGTGAGCACTGGGTTTTTTTCTAATGAGACGTGGGTAGAACACTAGCGTTTTTATTCCGTCCAAGAAAGTTACGTCACCAGAGATTTTTTTGTACAGTTATAATCACGTACGTATTCAGTTGTAAGACATGGGACGCGCTTCTTCAAAGATAGTCACTGCGATTATGAAGGACTATGACCACATCTGTAGTTATGTGGTTGTTTATCACAGACAGGCGAAAACCCGAACTGTACACACTTATTCTAACAGTTTACCGGAGTCATTTTTACTAAACAACAGTGTTCAACACTGGGTCACCTTAATCCCCCCCAGAAATAATTTAATCCATATAATCTGAGGGTTCATTGGGGCATTTTTCATCTACCCTGAAAGGAACAGATGGCTTAACTGTGGATTATATATTTATTTATAAATGTAACTTTCTAGCATATTCTTGTCACTTTGCACCAGTTTGTATTTCCTTCCTGCATGTATGTTCCTGTTTTTTGCTGAGTGTGATGCTGGGTGATTTAAATTGTGGACAGACTGAATAATGCTCTGGTCCTTCCATAAAGGCACAGGAGGCAGTGGGTACTTCCTGGTTCATCCCTCTCTCATTTCTCAGATGCTGCTGTTTGTGATTTAGGCACACTGACTGCCATATGTCTCCCCAGCAGGGCGGCGGGGGTGCGGAGGGGGTTCACTGCAGCAGGGGAAGAGAGTTCAAACAGGCCGGAGCAGCAAGCTCGTGTCGTAAACAGGGTAAAAGGCACATTCCATCAGCAGTCTCTGAAACAGGCCAAATGGCCGATTCTCTAACACTAAAAACACCGAAAGAGCAGAGGAGCCTGCAGGACATGGAGGAAAGTGTGACAGCACCAGTGCTACACACCAATTACAAACACACACGCAGGCACACAAACACTCACACACACCCTCCCCCCATACACACAAACTCACACTGAGTCGCCCCCTGACACATACACCCACAAACATCCACACACCAGAATTGTGGGGAGGGAACAAGCGACAGCAAGGGGAATGTGTTTACATTTTTTGCTTTGCAAGGAATTTGAAACAGAGTAATGTGACAGATATGTGCGTGTGTGAGAGACTCCTGTTTATTTGCAGATCTGTGCCTCGGCTCCTGCTTTATCACAGGGACAGGAATGGACTATGTTAGCTTGTCAAACAAGATAGAGAAACTGAGCCACTGATATGCTCTGCCAAATAAATCCATACTGAGCACCACAGACCTTTGGAGCTCTTTCAGGGGTTTCAGTGATTACAATTAAAGTGTTACTATGATTACATATTAAACTAGTAAAATAAAACAGAAAGGAGAACCAGCCTTGTTGTCTGTGGTAAAGATGTTGTGACCTGCCAAGCAGTAGTAAAAAGATGAATTCAAGAAGATACGTCAATTCAGCTGTTCAGAGTTTTATTACGTTGTGGTAAATGTTTTTTCCTCACTTCAATTCCATCCTCAAAAATACACACACACACACTCATACACATTCAATCACTGACACACATTCCCACTCACATACATATGCACACACACTAAATCACTCACACATGAATATTTACATTCAGTCACACACACATACACATTAAAAGTCAATTGCTCACACATATACACGCTCACTCACATGTGCGCATTCACACTCAGTCACCTGCTCATGTATGTGTTCCAGCCTTTTGCTTCCACACTCACTCACTTACACATTTACAGTGACATTCACTCATCTATGTTCACATTCACACTCAACTTATGGATTCACACTTTTACATACACTCTGATTCTCACACACCCCTGAATCCTGGCGTTTCGGGGAACAGTCATTCCACTGCAGACTGCGTTTGTCTCACGCTTTGAATATTTCCCTGTGAGCCTGCGATGGCGCAGACAGCGGGTGTGGCTTTGACAGGCTTAAGGGAAAGGTAGGGCACGACGGGTGGCCGCTCCACCCTGATCACGGTGCCACACCGCATCACTCCGCACGGTCGCCACGTCACCCCCAGGCGGTGCGTGGCAGAGAGGCTGTTTGTTCGGAAACCTGACACTAGCTGCGCTGCAGCCACAGGAGTGGGTGTTCCTGTTTCTGCCACATTACTCACACCGCTCAATCACTAACCTCGCCTCCCGTGCCAGGCTGGTGTCGCTCTGCCACAATCCTGGCAAATGCATTTCAGAGGGATAATCCCGCCCATCTTTCAGTACACAGCTAACACAAGCGATTCAAAGCAATCTGAGGCCTGAGGAGGCATGTGTCGGGTTCTATACATTTGTATTCATCCATGAACTAACCAATGTCTAAGCTTTAAGATGTCACGTGACTGGACTGGCAGTAAGTTTTGCTTGCAGACAGCAACACAATAGTGCCTAAGAGTCTGGTCTCCGAGGTTACTCTGGAATACCCCATTTTGATGTCACAATGGGAATGCAGTGATGTCACAGTGGTGGGAAAGATGTTGCCATGATGGCAAAGAGCATTCAATGTTTTTCATTTAGTACATGAGTTCTGATCTGCGTCCTGGACAGCCACTAGGAGCACAGTCGAAGCAGAAGAGCTGCCCTCTAATCTACACCAGCAAATTACAACTCTGAACCCTCAAATGACTGATTGATGTCATCATTTTCAAGATACATACTCTTTACGTTAAGTGGACCCATCAGGTTTGGAAGTTTTGTAAAGTAGTAGAGATAGAATTACAAAATCAAGGGTTCAACTGGGTAAATTGAGGGTTCAGAATGTGAAAGGAGAATACAGATAAAATGGTTGGATTGTGGTATCTTTGGTGGTGCAGCTTCTACTCTCTCTATCACCTGTCACCCTTTGTCTCAATATCATTACTGGATTAATTATTCATATGTGAGATAAAGTAGTAGTTTAAAGTAGTTTGGTGCCTACCTATATTTTGGTGAACTTTGACCTCTAAAAACCCGTTGGGAAAGGAGGTACTGGTGAAGTTTGACCCCAGTGAGGACTGCAGTATCTGGGCTTGGTTTGATGTTTCTGCCTTAAGCTGGGATGGAAGCTGGGCCTCAAAATCACAGACTGTGGCCAGGGGTCCTGGGGAGAAGGCTGCGGTTGGCAGGGTGTTCTCCGCTACAGCACAAAGCCACTCCTCTATGCAGCCACGTACGTGTAGTCAGGTGTAATGAATGGTTAGCGCACTGCAAACTGACAATCATATCAGTCATATCTCACAATATCAGCACACCCCCACCAGCCAGGCAGCCAGAAAGGGGGAAAACACATCAGAATGAACCAGCAGCTGTCACATGTAGGGCCTGTGTTTCAGAGGACCGGTCCCCACTCTAACACAATATTGCATATACAATACTTTAGCAGCAGATTACAGTATGTAAGCAGCGTATGTTATTCGACTGTAAGCATGTAGATTTACTGATGTCTTGTCAGTCTATTAGTCTGTTACATTGTAGTAAAAGAATCAGATACCAGCATAAGTTAAAGGAGGTAGCTCATATTTAAATTTAAACAATGTGAATGTGTTTGCTTGTACAAAGAAATAAGATATTTATGGCCTTTTGGGGGTTTAACTACAAGTGATTCATGTCATGATATATTTAACTAATATCTTGGGCCTTTAAAACATCACAGAGACTGAATTTCAGAAGAACTGTATTATGCGTATCTGTCTCTCAAACTCAGACTCCTGTGCACCATCTAGTGGCAGAAAGTTTTAAACATTTCACTTCATTGTATTTTATTACTTTGCTACAAATGGTTTTGTTGATATCTACTGAAAGTGGTAATTGGATTGGCAAGTATATGTCAATCACTCACTTGTATGAACCAATCAAAAGGGTTTGTTTAACACAAAACAACACAATGATTGCTTCAGCTGATAGGTCAGTTACATACACTGTTTTCATTTAGCAGATGTTCTTACCCAGAGCTACTCAACATGCAAGGGCAAGAGCAAAGGGGTTTAAGTTCATTAAAACCCTTGAACAGGGAAGTGTAATCCCAGAGACCAGAAACCTGAAAACATACATTTCAGTTGGAAACTTGGTTAACCTGCCAGAGAGAGAAAGCCAAGTAAGTTAAAAAAAAAAAAACTATTTAATGTGCACAGTTACAGCCCCTGATATATAATGAGAAATGCTCTGATATACAGTAAAGTAATGAGAAAACGCTCCATCTGATGGCACAGGAGCAACCAAAGTGTGCGATCTGGTAACCCAACAGGTGGGCTGGAGGCTGTAAAAGGATTATTCTGGCTTCATGGCACCTCAGTCTGCCGTCACAGGCTGTGCAGATGTGTGTGTTAGTTTGACAGGCCGTGTCTGTGGAAGGTCACAGAGGGCACATTCCAGACTCATTTACACACACACAAAAACATAGTTTCACACGTACCGAGGCACTCCACACATACTGCTCAAGCGTTTTGACCTTTGCCCCTAAACACACATTTTGGCCAAACACTCAGAGCCGAAACACATCTGTAGGTGATGGAGAGAGAATGAGACTGTGTGTTAAGACTGCCATGTGATATGTGCTGACTGTACGAAACGGGTCGTTTCCTCAGATATCAGTCTATAAATGTGTTTAAAAAATGGTAATACTTTTTTAAATCAAAAATCTACACAACAGCTTTTCCAGTTTTCTATCTAGATGTGTGTGAAAATATGTTTGTGAGTTTGCATATCGTAATCTTTTCCATGCATGTCTATTCATTAGACATGTTTTAGTTGTGTACATGTTTTATTTGACTGGGGTGTGAGAGATGACTGTTTCTCTTATGGTCCTCCCTCCTGCGCCTCGCCACCTCTTTATCAACGTTCACCTGCACTCCCTCATTCAGCCACAAGATGGCAGCACAACTCAGTGTCAGAGACCCACAACTCGCTGTCACAAAGCCCTGCAATCTTTTTGAAACCCTCTGACTCATCCAGTAGGCGTCCTCGCTGAAGGAATGAAGCTTCTTTGTCCAGGCCAGCGAGCGCTCATACCTGCTTAGACGCACCTGAGGGGAGACGCCCTGGTTTCACCTGCTGCCCTAAAAGTGTTTCTCTAAGCTGTCCCTCGCCCTACCTGAAACAGAGTGACTCCTCTGTCCACCCAGTGATGGCTAAGGCATTTGCAGGGAAGGTGCATGTAGTTGATACCGTTTATTCTAATAGAATCTGCAAGCACTTTGCTGAAATGATCGGCTAACAGTTACTGTAGTGTGTTGATCACAGGGACTGGATTGATTCAGTGCAGGGTTCACTATTTTACAAGTAACAATTCACAGTGTATTCATACAGCAGTAAATAACAAAGGACACATTATACATACCCATAATGCATTAGGAATCAGTGCCTGAAAATTGAATATCAAAAGGTATCAAATTAGATTTTTTATCTGCTAAAAAATACAGATATTTCCTGGAACATGTTTGCAATTGAGTAATAAAAAACCATAATTTCATACAAGCACAAGTTTTATACAGAGGTCAGACGTTGCACTGAGAAGTGTTCCCATTCCAAGACATTTATGCTCCATATTGGTCATTAGTAATTGACATGTTCAGGGAATGAACACTCAGTATCTCTTAGAACATCCCAGAAATTTAAATACTGGTCTCTGCAAGCTATTAACACTGCACCTTTCACCCTTTGCAAATGCACCTAAGGACCAAATGCGAATTGGATACTGACACAGTCCTCTTACTTCAGCCAAAACACAGGTTTGGTGACCAGGCCGGAGGGGTGCAAGCTGCCTGTCTCCATGGACACACACTGTGAAACACAACAGAACTGGCCTGGAGACCACACAGGAGACGGAGGGAAGGAACAGCACTTGAATACAATAGGGTTTAAATGCAGCGTTCAGACTGAGCTACACAACAGCCAGGTCCAGTCTGCCAAGCACACCCTGGAGCCATGGGCTGGGGGCAGTAGAGGGACACTCTAGGCCTGTGGAGGTACAGAGAGGTGCTGAAATATGATACCAGTTATGTATTTATAATATGTAATTGAATATTCAACTATATATTTAATATATATATTAAATCAAGCGCTGTCTCCATTCTCTAAACTCTATTTAAAAATCTTTGGCTCTCAAAGGTCTATAAACATACACACATGTTTTATCTCAAATGGGGTATAAAACACAGCAGTTAAAGCTGAAAGGATCATTAGAGCTTGCTGGTGAGAAAAGGCCCTAAGCTCTTGCACTTGTCATTTTTATAATGATAATTTATTTTTATAGCAAAAATAAATTTGTACAGTATTGAACCTACAGGCAGCCAAAAGCGCTTCCCCAAATGACAAAGAAAGAGGCTGTAAAAATATGCATATAAAATAAAAGCAGCTGCAGTAAAAGCAGAACAGACATGTATTATAGAAGAAAAGACGAAGTAAGGGAAGTATTAATCAGAATTAAACACATGCTTAAAAACTGGGTTTTTACGTAGAAATTGTTCAATCTGTGCATTCACTGACAAAACATTCTTGTCATTCATGTCAGTTCCCTGCAGCTAAAAACAGGTCAATAGAATGCTTAGCAAACCTGTATTTCTTGACCTGGCCATTTGGTAGTTAAGGAATTAGTGTTGCCATGAAAGACCTTATACAAGTACAGCTTTAACCTAATCTTTCACCACCGTAACTGTCATCAGTGCTGGTAAAAGTGAAGGAGTGTATACCATCCACCAGAATATATATTTCATATATATTGTTTTTTTTCTGCCGGAGGGGGGGTGGGGGGGGACTTATATCTGTCACCCAGAAATGCATATCTGCACACAAACACACACGTTTTAAACACATACATCCATGTGTTGTGCTCAGTCACGTAACACAAAAATGTTCGATAGACCTGACAGTACTTTGTGTATATTGACAGACTGCATGTTACATTTCTAACATTGCATTTATTCAATATTCCTCAACATAATGTATAGTCGATTATAACTTTTAACCCTTAGACTCAAGGTGTAATATGCTTTCCAAACTTTGTGTCAATTAAAAAAACAATCAAAGGTAGAAATGCAAGCCTCCCCCCCCCACCCCACCCCAGACTGGTTTCTACAGGACTTTCACCCCGCTGCATAATCAGCAAAACATGGCTTTGGTTCAAACCCCACACACAAAGAGATAACCACAGCAACCAGATTCATAACAAGAACAGACATCATCTCTGCGTACATAATCACACACGGATTACAGACTGGGATGGGAGGGGTCAGTCAATGCAGGGGAAATAGAGGACCTATATACTGTAGGGCTGATAAACGTTATTCAGATCAAAGGGTGAAATGGGTTTATGTGTGTGTGTGTGTGTGTGTGTGTGTGTGCGTCTGTCTGTCTGTCAGGGGGTGAAACAACTCAAGAGAAATGAAAGAAGTATAGGGAATGTCCAAAAATAAAAGAAATGTGAAGTATTATGAAACTTATTGTGCCAAACCATAATGCAATTTTCCAGCAGCCTTTCCGGGCAGGACAGACTCATCACAGATCTAATTCACATACTGTCACTGCTGTGAGGCTTTTTGACTTTGCACTTCTGCGGTTTCTAAATAACACCCTTTAACATCGCACTGTTAATGTCACCTCTCACACGCCCCAGGAAGCCCCATGTCCATACTCTCCCTTTGGTTTTTCTCTACATGCAGTTCGCACTCACAAACAGCCTACAGCCGCAGATACAACATCACATCCATTGTGTGGAGCGTCTCCTTCAGAAGCCTTCTGAAGAGTGACAGTCGCTAGGCAACAGTAAAATCCATTATTTGCCAGCCCTTCATTGTCCCTGCTGTGAGCATGTACTGTTGCACCTGAATAATGAAGTGGCCTTGCGGTTGGAAAATAGATCTGCTTACCAGAAGATTGCCATTTGGAATCCTGCAGGAATATTGCTGTAAATCTTGAATGCTTCAGTAACCATGTTAACACACACACACACACACAAACACACAGACACACACACACACACACACATAAATAATCTCTGAAAGGGTTTTTAACGTTGAGCTGTGTCAGAGAGAGGTCTAACCCCAGACAGGAGTCAGAATGTAGTCTGTTGCATTCTCAGGGTCTTGAGAGCAGCACACCTGATATGTGAGAGCTGGCAACACTGCATTACAGCTCATGGGGGGGTTTGTGTACAGTGGGAGAAAAATGAAAAACACAACTTATGAAATATTGATGATCCTGGAAGAAGTAAGGAACAACATATCACTAATGTTTATTACAAATTATCAGTGAAAGTTCCCTCAGAACTGGAGTTATAATGTATGCGTTCATAGAGTGGATATAATTGCTGTGAGGTACACTGTTGTTGTGTATAAATTTGTTTTCTAGGAAAAGATGTTTGTCTTTATGTATCAGAGTAAGTGGATGTGAACTACAGGTACACTTGTGTACATATAGTGTAAACCAGTTTTAATTGATAGGAGATCTCACTGCTGGTTTAGTTGTTGGTTACTTCAAATTAAGAATACACCAGCAAAATCACTG
The DNA here is from genome assembly GCA_019788955.1 of Albula glossodonta. Taxonomy (NCBI): domain Eukaryota; kingdom Metazoa; phylum Chordata; class Actinopteri; order Albuliformes; family Albulidae; genus Albula; species Albula glossodonta. The sequence goes on along the minus strand of JAFBMS010000325.1, from coordinate 53,985 downwards.
AAGCCGAGGTAAAAAAAAAAAAAAAAAAAAAAAAAAAAAGTAGTATCATATGTACTATGTAAGCAATGGTCTCCAGTCCCAATGTGAGCATGTCTCTGCTGCTCTTTTCAACATTTAAGGTGCTGCATGTAGGTTACCTCAGAGGAGAACGTGCAGAAAGTGACATCACCTTAAAGGACTCTCGAGTTATGCACCAGCACAGAAAACAAGCCAAGATGAAAAATCATGGAATGTAACTGCACCCTTACTCAGCAGTGTGTACTGTGGGTGCATTAATCTGGTAGCGTGGAATCATGGGATTGCTGAGTTCTCCATTTTGTTGATTCAGGAAGTGAGCCCTCCATGACTACTTCCCAGACAAGTCGGGTGGCCTTCGGGTGGAAGAGCTCTCTAATTGGCTGGGCTGTTGCCAAGGGTGCCGTGACTCGCTCCTCTCTCATAGAAGATCCTCCCTGTTTGTGAGTGCACAGAACCAGGAGCTTTCAGCCAGACAGGCCTGCACAGCCTGCATCAAAATGCTGCCCTCTGGCCTTCTATTACTCACAGAAAATCATTCAAACCGTCAATGGCAGTAAGAGAGATCACTAGCGATGAACGCAAATCATGATCCCGTCAAAGCCCTGGTATGGGTTTGATATTGTGTGTGTAAGTTTAAAGCAAACGATGTTGGCCTCAAACACTGTTTGAATAACTCCTCAAACTGTCCAACTCAGGGGGCTAGTGTTAAACAAGCCCGGCAGCAAAGGCAAGACAGTTTAAAGGGCTGAGCGAATGTTTGCAAATGTTTGCAGAGAGGAACACCACCCAGCAGTGAAGGAACCTTTGACTCAGCCGTTTTCAGACATGTCAGGACACCAATTTTAGCCCCTTTCCTTCCTGTGAGTCTGCATGAGCTTACTTTAAGAGCTTAAGCTACGGAAAGCAGGTTTCCTCATGTGAAAACCTGCGTCCACATTGACTAGCTTGTCTGCCCTTTGGGGCCCGGTGATCTCCTACGTTTATGAAACTCAATGGCCCTCTCAATAGCTTATTCCTCAGCGGGCAGAGACACTGGGAGGAAAAATAAGGAGGCTGAATACACTAACGCTAAGCATGTGCTATGGGCCCCACTTCTCACAAATGGCTTGTGTCAATTGGGGAAAAAATGAAAGCGTTTATATAACAGGCTGTGATGGTTTAGTGGAACTCTTAAGGAGGATCACATTTTTGTTTATCTGGTTCTGCTCTGCTTCACTGCTAGATATAAACACACTTTTTCGAAGCAGGCTACTTCAGCGCTAAACTGCTAATACGGGAAACTGTTCGTTTTCAGCAGGGGAGTGGGGGGGTTACATCTATATCCGTTTCCATTAGAATCACATGCAGGTTGTGCTAACGGCTGTGTGTTTGCACATCATTCAAACTGCAGGCACAATGCACATCCTTGGTCTACAGAGACAAAGAGTGTGAATACAGGTATGAAACCTGGTGGTATTAGATGTGGTTTTCACACATTCAGAGACAAAAATCCCAATAGCCCAGGGAACACAAGAAGAGTATACACACAGAGACCAGGGCTTGGCTGAGCTTCTCACCTACAACACAATTACTATTGTAAACCAATCTGTGCAGCTATTGTGCTGAAACTATTCAATCTCCAGTAACAATTAAATGGGGTATCGGGTTACACCACCGGAACCCCCAGGTTAGCAGCTATGGGACCCCTGCAAAGACTTCTTTAATCCTGTAGATAAACAACAACAAGTACTGCTGCAAAAATTAGTCATTACTTGTAATTTAATATGTTTAAAATTGAAGTACTGTATTGGTTCACAACAAATAACATTAATTAAATAATGCATTGAATAAATAAGCACAAATGAAACTCTACATGCACGAAGGTGTCCCGAGAGCTGTTTCCATGAAAAGTACAAAATAAAGATACATCATATATATTTTAATATCAATTACCAAATATTAAATATAAATATCAAATAAATTAGAAAAGTGAGGGTTGTTTATTAAATTCTTGCTGTCACCTTTGCATTGTCTTGCAACTTCCCGCTGTTTTTTCCTTTTTTACCGTTAAGAACCAGGGGATGGTATCAGCTTGTTTGTCCTCTCCAGTTACCAACAACACCGATCAGTGTTGCCTAGCGATCTTGCTGATATAAAGCTTGCTCACCGAACCACCGACTGACACACAGATCTCCATCCTGAACCCTAGACGTTCGGCTCGAAGACAACCTTAACCATGGTGAGAGTGAATAACTTCACTTTATGGGCTTCAAACGATTGTTTTCCTGCTCTGAAAAGTCGGAGTTTTAAAACAAAATGAAATGAACGGGAATGATTGGGTTACGTAAATGGGCATAGGGCTGTCAGTTGTTTTCTAAATGTGGCAGTTTGCTGGTTATTGAGGGGGAGGCATCGGACTTGCATTACTTTCCAGAACGACTCGTCTCATCAGATCAAAGTGTGCGAGAAGGGTTTCATCACGTGCAAATGCTCAGATAAAGTAAAATGATAGCTACAGGAGAGGAGAAAATCCCTTGCTAACCAAGAACGTAAACTGATACGCTTTTGAAACCTAAACTTGTGTTTAATTAACATACTGCAGAGAAAATATTTTGATTTGTTCCTGATTTGCATACAAAATGTTGCAAAATTTAAGGGAAACAGTGTTCTGCTGTACCACCAATTTTTTGTATTCTGATGAATAACTTTTTACACATTAGGAAGCTCACTGCCTGTTCAAGGATAGGTTGAGGTGTTCTGAGGGAATCTGAGCTAAGGTTTCTTGTGAAACACATTTCTGCAGGATTCAGTTAACAGCTCGGTTTGATGTAAATGAAAGATACTGTATTGCTGAGTAATACTTTACCAATTCATTCAGAAAATTATAGTCGTAAAATTCTGAATGGCTTTAACGGTTTTATTTAAATTACTTATATTCGTCTTCTCTCTTTTTTACTCTCGCTCCAGCGTGAATGCATTTCCATCCATGTTGGCCAAGCTGGAGCTCAGATCGGCAATGCATGCTGGGAGTTGTATTGCCTGGAGCACGGCATCCAGCCCGACGGTCAGATGCCCAGTGATAAGACGATCGGCGGAGGAGACGACTCCTTCAACACCTTCTTCAGCGAGACGGGGGCCGGCAAACACGTCCCGCGTGCCGTCTTTGTGGACCTAGAGCCCACCGTGATCGGTAAGAATGGCCTACATAAGCATCACATTAACAATGGCAGTTTTATTAATTAGGTATAGTCTCAAAGACAAACATTAAACAACATACAATTATCAGAATAATTGAAAACTTGTTTTCCCCTCTGCTCCTCTTCCTCTCTTCAGATGAGGTACGAACAGGTACTTACCGTCAGCTGTTCCACCCTGAGCAGCTTATCACAGGCAAAGAGGATGCAGCCAACAACTACGCCCGCGGGCACTACACCATCGGCAAGGAGATCATCGACCTGGTTTTGGACAGGATCCGTAAACTGGTGAGCTTAGTTTCCGCTGGTTGTAATTGCATTTGTTTTTTCACTATGTATACTTAAAATATAAATCTATAGTAAAGTAGCATTTCAAATAAACGGTAAAATGTTTCACCCCAAGAATCAGTCTTTACTGCATCAGTAGTCTTCTGATGTAAGTTCATAACCATATTTGATCATTTAGAAATTGCTAAATGTTTTGCATCAAGAATGAATGTTCACTGTATCGGTATATAGATGTGCTGAAAGTGCTCCTCATCCTCCAGGCAGACCAGTGCACCGGCCTGCAGGGCTTTCTCATCTTCCACAGCTTCGGTGGGGGCACCGGCTCAGGGTTCACCTCCCTACTGATGGAGCGTCTCTCTGTCGACTACGGCAAGAAGTCCAAGTTGGAGTTTGCCGTCTACCCAGCTCCCCAGGTGTCCACAGCTGTGGTGGAGCCCTACAACTCCATCCTGACCACCCACACCACCCTGGAGCACTCCGACTGCGCCTTCATGGTGGACAACGAGGCCATCTACGACATCTGCCGCAGGAACCTCGACATCGAGCGCCCCACCTACACCAACCTCAACAGGCTCATCGGCCAGATCGTGTCCTCCATCACCGCCTCCCTCCGCTTCGACGGCGCCCTGAACGTGGACCTGACAGAGTTCCAGACCAACTTGGTGCCCTACCCTCGTATCCACTTCCCCCTGGCTACCTACGCCCCAGTCATCTCTGCAGAGAAGGCGTACCATGAGCAGCTATCAGTGGCTGAGATCACCAATGCTTGCTTTGAGCCAGCCAATCAGATGGTGAAGTGTGACCCTCGTCACGGCAAGTACATGGCCTGCTGCCTGCTTTACCGTGGTGACGTTGTGCCCAAAGATGTCAACTCCGCCATTGCCACCATCAAGACCAAGCGCACCATCCAGTTTGTGGACTGGTGCCCCACTGGGTTCAAGGTGGGCATCAACTACCAGCCCCCCACGGTGGTGCCCGGGGGCGACCTGGCCAAGGTGCAGAGGGCCGTGTGCATGCTGAGCAACACCACCGCCATCGCCGAGGCCTGGGCCCGTCTGGACCACAAGTTCGACCTGATGTACGCCAAGCGTGCCTTCGTGCACTGGTACGTGGGGGAGGGCATGGAGGAGGGAGAGTTCTCTGAAGCCAGAGAAGACATGGCGGCCCTGGAGAAGGACTACGAAGAGGTGGGAACCGACAGCATTGGAGATGAAGGAGAGGAAGAGGGAGAGGAGTACTGAAAAGGGGGATGAGCTACAGCCTTCAGGATTCATGATAGAAATATAACATAGCAGAATAAAACTGAAATCTGTTTCATGAGTAATAAGAACAATAAATGTGATGGTCTTAATTAATAAATACACTGCACAATGAAAACAAATCTAAAATAAATATCTTTATTACACTGGTTTTGTTTTTCTAAATATAAGTTGCTACAACAGTTTTAGTGTTATACATTCAAGCCATTTTTGACAAAACAGCAATATACATCACTTTATATTCCATTTTATACAGATTGCCTACTGATTATAAACACAGTTTAAGCCTAATTTATGGTAACTTGTGTTACAACGGTCCTGTTTGTGTGGTTTTGCATTGTTCAAAACATGCCCTATGAAATATAATGGGGAAGGTCTCTGCAGAGTAAAAATCATTTATTTAAATTTATGAGAACCCCACTGACTTAAATATAAATCTAGCGTAACAAGTCACATGTGGATACATCGCCCTAGGGTGCTCTGGTCCAGCATATTCAGAGGAACGGGTCTGAGGAAAGCAGGACTCGGCCTGTCCAGCTGGGTGAATGTCAGCGGTTCTGAAGACAAGTATCATGAAAGAACTGCAGCTCCCGTACAAGGTGTAAGATACGATACCTCACATTTCACAAATATGAGTGGCCCAGGGGCATGGAGTGATAACCCGCTCTGCTGGAATAAGCTCTGCTCAGGTGTGCAATGCAGTAACTGCCACCTGTTTGGTACGTAAGCAAAAAATGCTCAAAACAACTGAGAAATGAGACTTCAAACTCGTGATTCATTTGTAAAAACGCAGACAGTACCAGGACATGGTAGTTTTTTTTCTCTGTGGCTTACCTTCCAATCAGACTCTCTGGTCAACTGCCGACCAATAGTAGGCATTGTCCTAATTAACAAAAACATCTGTTATCCAACCAGCCAATCAACATCACAGCTGGCAGACTGGACCACAACATTAAGATTTCAGTTGATATTAGCACTTGACAGGATTAGCCAATGAATCCACATTCTTGAGTGCTGAATTAAAACAATATTCTAGTTTCTGAGATGGGTTACTATACAACAGGAAACACACACCAACTCCACCCAAGACCTTTTCCATTTTTCCAATCATAATAGAACTACATGACCTCCACCCCCTCCCCCCCACCTGCTCCACAGAACTAAGCAGCTGATCACTATATGGCCTCTAGCCTCCACTTCTTGGACACTGCAGATATAACATTAATCGCATACTGTCTATGACGTAGGAGGAGCACAAAATCAACATATGTTCAGTTCATATACTGGAAGGTGCATGGGTCGGCCAGTAGGGGCCACTACTAATTGATATGGCTGATTATTCCCCAGGTGGGGCTGAGCCAATTGCTGCCTCACCAGTGTGCCGCATAGCCAGGACTCATAGCTAGATGTGCCATAAACATGTGCGCCACCCACAGAAATTTTTTTAATCTTAAGTTTGTCCACGGCAGCCAGGGCATCTGTGGGCTGTTTCTTGGCAGTTCCAGCTGGAGATGACTCTGAGGAACACACAGCAGACCAGCTGAGAGAGCAGTATTGTGTCAGCCTCACACTGTATTTACACACGAGGGGCTGAAAACACTCGTCCATCACTCTTGAGGATAAAGGGTGTGTGTATAAACCCAGCGACCCCTGAAGTTCTTCAATAAACATGGGACATTCATCCAATGTACCATAAATATCTGTTTTCGAAATAATGAAGCTTCAGAAGGGTAAAACAAATTGCTGAATTAAACATAATGAACAGTTTGTTATACACCAGAAATCAGTACTATGGTTGTAATGAATGCCAGTATACACATGGATCCCCCAGGATGGAGAACCTTTAAATTACTCAATTAATCTCTTTGAAAAAGACAGAACCCTAGACCAGCTCTGACTCCTCTCCACTCTGGCTGAAATCGACTAACCTCAGGGCTTAACAGACCTAGTTTACTCTATCCGTCTCCACCCTAAACTGGGTAGTCAGCACTCCCAGTTACAGAAAATACCTTATACTCGTATTTCATGGTTTTGGCAAAATAGAGTCTATTTGGCCGTCACTTTTTAAAAAATGTTCATACCAACACAACCCAAAAACTCTGAAAGCAATTCAATTATAATATTATGCGGACATATTCATGGGTGTGGAGCAGAAAATGAGCCTTGTGTTGTTTTGCTTTTAGACAAGTAATATGGAATTCAGTATGTAAAAATGATTAGCAATACATTCTCCTATTTTCCCTTTTCTTAAACGGATATCCACATTCCTATCCAGGGTGAGTAATACAGACAGGTTTTTAAAACACCAGTAATTACAAACCCATCTCTTGCTCCAGGGTGCAAGAGTGGTGCCCCACCTGTAGATAGAACATGCATCCTTGGCTGAGTATTGTATGTTCATTAACCACGACACCAAACTGCTACCTGCAGTTAGTAATTGTATTCTTACTTCAAAGGGAAAGCCAAAATCACCCTGTGGCTGTGTCTATCTCAGAAACTCAAGGATCTGATAGCTGGTTTATGGAAGACTCTTCTGTAGCTGGTGAAACTCACTGTTTTCTCAAGCGTTTGTGCTGTCATTGTTTGAATATGCAAACCTCTACACCGCGAGACACGATACACAGTGGTTTTTAGGTATCTATGTTTGTCACGTGCGATTGTGGGAGCTGGTGTCACAGAAGTTCAAACTCGATCTCCACCTCTGAAGAGGATAGTTTGTCTCCCCTGCCTGGGCCCGCCCCTTTCTGATGGTAACTGTCACTCCCGCCAACGAGCAGACCCGCTTCCTGCTTCGCCCCGCCGCTCATATCGCGCTATAAAAACTCCGCCTCGCCCTGTCTGCATCATTACTGCCTTCTCTTTCCGAATCCTCAACTTCGGCTAGAAGGAAAACCTGACAAAATGGTGAGTGCTGACGTAGATAAGGCCAGAATTGCATTTCCTCTAAAATGCATGTCTAAAGATTGACCAGACAACACAGAACGTTAAGGGAAAAATTAGACGTTTCATGAAATTTTATTTCAGTGCTTACAATTTTGATCTGAAATCGCAGACGTGTGGTTAATTAAAATGTCGTGGAGAACATCGAGAGCATGGAAAAGTGGATTGTCGCAGTTGTTTTAATCGGTATAGGCAGGCAGTCTGACTGTCTGTGTGGTGTGCACGCTAGGATGGACATAGAGAAAGCATTTTGCACACTGCAGCGTGACTGGTTTACAGTTTGTGGGCAAGCTGCCAAGTAACTGGCGCAGTTTTTCCGAACAATAAATGGCGTCTGTAATGATCAAACAGTTTCTTTGCTATTTAATTAGGTATGCGATATTCGCCTGATCAATCGTTAGGTTTTTTTTTAATCGGAAATGATTTGGTTATTAAATTCGATATATATATTTTTTTATTTTTTTAAATTCAGAGACCATCATCGCTCTAGTCGCGTTGAAGTGAAAGCTTATCGAGATGAACATTGTTTGAAAGATGAGGCTGAATAGAGGGGGTTTTGTTCCAGCTGTAGAAGGCGCGATCAGATAAATCTGTTACACAAAGCAGCGCGCGCTTGCGGCAAGGGCAGGGGTGGGCAGAGGCCGGTCAACAGGGAGGCCGCGCTTTTTCCTTTTTTCCCCTTCCCTCCCTCCCCAGTTTCATAGATTTTTTTTTTTTCCCTCTCTCTGAGCTGCTTTGACCGGGAGCTGGCCTGCAATACTTGTTTCCATGGACATAGAGAGGATTTGCGCATTTCAGTCCACTGTGACTCTAAACATGTGACTGTGAGCTCAGCGGCCTATGGTAGAAACAGCCACGTAAACCTAGACACTGAAACCGCTACCTCTGATGTTCTGCTACAGTACTCCGTTAATTAAAATATTGATGCACCGTGAATTAAAATGGTAATTTTGCGAGATTGTGGTTCGGATGGTGTTTTCCCTAACGCTTAAACAGGCAAATGTGCAAATGGGCTGATTTAATCTTCAGTGATAAAGGTGATCGTATCGGAAACCACATCATAAACGTGTGTCAGATGTAAACATGTTGCTCACCTGTCTAGACATGGCGATGATTTGGGATTAAACTCGTTCTGGTTGGGGAGGGGCACGTGCACGGTGTAGTGCAGTGCGCTCGCGGAGCCAGGGGAAACTAGGGCTGTCGTGTGCATTTATTGTATCCCTTGATCCCCCAATATACGGGGATTTACAAAAACGATTTGCCCGGATGAGAACAGCGTTATACTGCTCCATAAGCCTAAGGGTTTGGTTTCACCATGTTATTCATTTACACATTTCAAAGTAGAGAGCTTGAGACGGGCTGTATATTTGCCTTTGTTCCAGGACAGCTGGAATTTAAATTGATATGTCTTTATGGAGCTGTTAATTTCATTTTGCTTTTTATTTTGCAAAAGCTCATAACCTACCAAGCATTCAGTGTGCAACATGAGTAATGAAAGCTTAGCTGTGTTTTTACAAAGATGATGTATGTTTTGTTCTCGCCTGTTGCTGGTGTCTCATGCTTAATTTTTTGTAAAAATTGGGCCAAACCCACCTGTGCAGAATAATTACTCTTATTAACAATGGAATATTACTGAAGGGGTAGAGCTAAAGGTAACAGCTGCAAGCATATTTGCTCGCATGCTTATGGCTCTGCGTCATCGGACTTATGCAATATATTTAGTATATATGGCATTGAGTGCTTAGCCCCTCATGAGTCTGCCACCCCAGTTTCATAGCACTGTACAGGCGCTGGGTAATCGTCTAGGGAAGACTACATTGCCTGAGTGAAGTGGGTGGTCTTTTCTATGACCCACATCCAATCAGATGCATGCTGACACTTCAGTCTCCTCCCTCCCCTTTTTTGCTCTGCTGTCTGTCACTCATCCCTCAGGGGTAACCGATCATTTACTTATCACTATTTGCCTTCTTTTCACAGCGTGAGTGTATCTCTATGCACGTCGGCCAGGCCGGAGCTCAGATGGGCAATGCATGCTGGGAGTTGTATTGCCTGGAGCACGGCATCCAGCCTGACGGTCAGATGCCCAGTGATAAGACGATCGGGGGAGGAGACGACTCCTTCAACACCTTCTTCAGCGAGACGGGGGCCGGCAAACACGTCCCACGTGCCGTCTTTGTGGACTTGGAGCCCACTGTCATTGGTATGTCAGCGCCTATTTACACCAATTCAACAGTTTATCCTGTTGAACAAACTTCCTTTACAGTAGAAACCCTTGCCAAAAATAAGTAACTTTACCAAACCTCTTCAGACTATGACCTCTCTAGGTTTGTGTAGGTATGTGACCTCTGCATGTTTGTGTAGTTTGAAGGGTTCATTTTTGACTAAAAATCATCTCTTCCTCTCTTCAGATGAGGTACGAACAGGTACCTACCGTCAGCTGTTCCACCCTGAGCAGCTCATCACAGGCAAAGAAGATGCAGCCAACAACTACGCCCGCGGGCACTACACCATCGGCAAGGAGATCATCGACCTGGTTCTGGACAGGACGCGCAAACTGGTGAGCTTAGTTTTCAAATGGATTATGTATTTTTCCCCTTGAAGTGGCAATTAAATACAAACCATATTTGATCATTTAGAAATTGCTAAATGTTTTTTTTTTTTTTTTTTTTTTTTTTTTTTTTTTGTCAAGAATGACTGTTCACTGTATCAGTGTATATATATGTGCTGAAAGTGCTCCTCCTCCTCCAGGCAGACCAGTGCACCGGCCTGCAGGGCTTTCTCATCTTCCACAGCTTCGGTGGGGGCACCGGCTCAGGGTTCACCTCCCTGCTGATGGAGCGTCTCTCTGTCGACTACGGCAAGAAGTCCAAGCTGGAGTTTGCCGTCTACCCAGCTCCCCAGGTGTCCACAGCTGTGGTGGAGCCCTACAACTCCATCCTGACCACCCACACCACCCTGGAGCACTCCGACTGCGCCTTCATGGTGGACAACGAGGCCATCTACGACATCTGCCGCAGGAACCTCGACATCGAGCGCCCCACCTACACCAACCTCAACAGGCTCATCGGCCAGATCGTGTCCTCCATCACCGCCTCCCTCCGCTTCGACGGCGCCCTGAACGTGGACTTGACAGAGTTCCAGACCAACTTGGTGCCCTACCCTCGTATCCACTTCCCCCTGGCTACCTACGCCCCAGTCATTTCTGCAGAAAAGGCGTACCATGAGCAGCTATCTGTTGCTGACATCACCAATGCCTGCTTTGAGCCAGCCAATCAGATGGTGAAGTGTGACCCTCGTCACGGCAAGTACATGGCCTGCTGTCTGCTGTACCGTGGTGACGTTGTGCCCAAAGATGTCAACTCCGCCATTGCCACCATCAAGACCAAGCGCACCATCCAGTTCGTGGATTGGTGTCCCACAGGGTTCAAGGTGGGCATCAACTACCAGCCCCCCACGGTGGTGCCCGGGGGCGACCTGGCCAAGGTGCAGAGGGCCGTTTGCATGCTGAGCAACACCACCGCCATCGCCGAGGCCTGGGCCCGTCTGGACCACAAGTTCGACCTGATGTACGCCAAGCGTGCCTTCGTGCACTGGTATGTGGGGGAGGGCATGGAGGAGGGAGAGTTCTCTGAAGCCAGAGAAGACATGGCGGCCCTGGAGAAGGACTATGAAGAGGTGGGAACCGACAGCATTGGAGAGGAAGATGAAGAAGGAGAGGAGTACTAAAGAAAGAAGCTACCCAAGCTTGCTGCATTCCATTTCTAGATCCCCTGTTGAATGTTTACAGCACAAATTGTAAAGGGACAATTTGGAAATCATTCCATTGTGTTAACATTCCATACAGCTTAAATGATATGGAGCAGTCCTGCTACCACTGCAGCCATGCTGGGCCCATATTTTCAATAAATAATTTTAAAATGCATTTTATCTTGTGGTTATTTCAGAGTTTGAGTGATTGTGAACTGTTATGAAATGATAAAGAAAAACGAGGACACACAACCAACACAGTACCTCGGCTGTCTCTCAGGTAAAATGAAGACAAGTAAAGGTGGTTGAACATGGGATTCTGTCACTCAGAGAATACTACACTTCTGCAACAGTAACGTTTTTTTGAGTGAAAAGAGAAGTAGGGATTGTGTTGTTCTACTAATAGATTTTGCAGAAGCCTTCTTTCTGTTCATAAAGCCTGAGAAAGCAAAACAAATGGCTTGTCACTAAGGAACCCTCACTTAACAGAGGAATACAATTCAGCTGTACTAACGTTGTTCCATAATGCCATATGTTCATCATACAAGCACATGCAAATTATTCTTTAACATATTAAGTTGGGCATTCATAACTTTTCCTGTATTTTCAAGAGCAAGTGCCAAACATCAGTGCAAATATGAGACAAAATTCAAAATGGGAGGACATACAAAGCAGAAGCACTCGGCTGGTTAGTGCATTTCCGCTTTGTCTTTCCCACATTGCTATGATTAAATCTGAATTTGTATCTGCACATTAAAATATGCCCATTTTGTAGCTGAGGAGCACGTGTTGGTTAACTCAAGCTGAATGGTGGGGGGTGGAGTGACAGCCACAGCAGCAGAGAACATTCAGCTCTTTGTTTTCTTAAGCCGGATCAATGACTACAGGGGCAGTCTGTAGTGGCTAAGGTACATGACTGGGACCCCAGTTTAGCCACAGCAAGAACACCATTACTGTTGGGCCCTTGAGCATGGCCCTCAACCCCACACTGCTCCTGGGGTTAGCCTAATCAACTGTAAGTCGCTTTAGATAAAAGCATCAGCTAAATCAGCATCAGTGACTGTAATGTAATGTTCACCCTGCCACCCACCCATTCATTTTTATTAATGAACCATTTGATAACTACTATACTTGATACTTTTTTGTGTCATTTGCACACATACTTTTAAAAAAGAACACATCACTAAATTTGACAGAAACTGAAGTAAATATTCAAAGCAGAAAACTGGCACCACAAACCGTAAGGTCAGTATCTCTTTGGTTTGACTTTCTGAAACTCGCACATTGTGTGCAGCAGGCTCCCCTGTTAGTTCCTGCTGCAGGGTATTTGTTTTATCTCCAGGAGGGTGAAAACCGTTGGGGTCTGGTCCTTATCAGGGACGAGTCACCCTGGACTGCTGCCTATCGAGCTGCTGTCATGTGACGGAGCTGAGTAAAAATGGCTGCTGCGCAGCCGTCATCTCCCTTACATCATGGATCTGAAACTTCAGTCCAGAAGGAGAAAGATTACTGCCAGGGTTTTATGGTCTTCATTTCCTCAGCTGCCATTTAAGGCTTTAGAAATAGGGTGTGTGGATACTTTAGCTTCTCCATGGCTGAAATTATGGACTTCAAACAAAAAATCCCACAAACAAGCAGACACAGAAGCCTTCCAGGATCTGAGCTTGAGATCTCAGCCTTATATTTTTAAATGAACATGAACACACTTTTAAATACTGTCATTTGTGTTTTTTCACACCCTATAAACTAAATAACGTTTCACAGTACAAATAATGAGTGAGGGAGCGGTTCATATGGAGTAAAGAGGAGCTCGAACATTATTCTCAGGTTCGCTGCATTTCCTGCGCAAAACACTAGGTGGCAGCATTTGACTGTGCTTTATGGCACTGTACTTCCACTCCAGCTCAAATGTTTCATGACTATGTGATTACATCGATGTAATTACAGTTATTTGTAGTTTTTATGTGTACGTATTTCCCTGCATGGCTGGCTAGCATTTGTTTTATAAATTTAACAATTAAATTATCTTTGTTGTGCCTATGTTATGAAAATATGTTTTGCACTAAGAAATTCAACATATATTTCCGTTGAATATACTTTTTGCCGTTTTGTTAAACATCACCATTTCAAAGCCATTTAAAAGTCTTACGACCTGAGTTTGTTCCCGACAGTTTCAGATTTTTCTTTTTTTTTTTTTTTCATTTGTCACTATTTGGCATTCTGTCATTAACTTAAGCCTTCTTTGGAAGTTAAGAGGTCAACACACTGTTTCTTACATCATCCTGTCATCATATCTCGAGCTAGACAGTGTCTGGTTTCCCCAAGCACTCTGTTGCCACAGGGGAGTAACACAGAACTAAGCGAAATGCAACTAGTGTTCAAGACTACGCCGATATTAACTTGAAATGACTTTAATAAAACGGTAATGTTTATGTTTTGATTTGAATATTCCAACATTTGTTGAAATGTAAATATTTAAATCTAAACATACATTTAAACCATAATTACAGGAATTTATGCTGAGCCACTATTTTCTTATATCGAATATTTAGCAACATGTCTTACTTCGTGCTTACATGTGGGTAGTCTTTATGTTATGATGGGTATAGACAAACACTTTTTATGGAAGTCCCAATATATAGCTTGACGCATCCAGTGCGTACATTTTTAGGACGTAGCCTAGACTCCGGAGAATGTTGCCGCTTTCTCACCATGCGTTTTTGCTTGCACTCTGAACTTGCGACATGCGACATTATTGCCCAATGAAAATTCACCGTTGAAACGCACTGACAGAGTCAGCCAATCAGCCTGCTTGCCGAGCCCAGCGCTGGAGGAGGCGGAGACGGTGACGATTCAAAACACTGACACGAATTATCCCCTGGTATATTCTGGGCTCTCCGTTTTTTCTGGAGGCTTCTGACCAGTGACGCAGGGCTGAGAAGCGAGCCAGGAAAAAGGTACACAGCAACGGACATTAAGGTGCGGGGAAGCCCTGACGAGTTATGAGCCTCGGTAGGCCAACAGGCCGGACACTGGGGGACTTGTAGCCTGGAATTACGTTGTCGCGGTGGGCCGTGAGCGTGTTGGGAGCGTCTCTCACGTAACGCATTCCGGAGGCTTTCCTAAATACTTTCCTCCCATTTTAAGACAGCGAAGAGACACAGCATCTGCTTGCTGAATATACTTCCAAAAAAGGTAACACATCTACAGTTGACACGCTTAAGCCTAACGAGTCGGTAAACAAACCATTAGCATACTACTGTGTGTAATGTCGCATAAATATCCAGTGATTATATCTAGCTGAACTAGTTAGCTAACATTGCGAATTAGCTTGTTTGTCTACCAGCTGCCACACTGTGTCTAAAAGTCCTAGTTATGGAGATGGTTCGATGCTTTTGTATTTTGAAACTGTTCAGCTATCTACTAATCGATTGGTAGGGTTCAGTGCTGGCTCACGGGTGCCACGGTCGCTGTCGCCGGGTGTCAGTGTGGGCTGAGAGGCTGCAGCTGTCGGGAACCGTAAGGGCAAAACAAACCGTGGAGTTCGAGCTGGAAATAACACCGCATTGTGTCCGGTTTCCAGAGAGCTCCAGGCATGTGTAGGCTCACGGCCAGGCCCGAGGGGAATACCAGCGGCCTGTCATCCGTAATCAAACCCCCTTTAGGCCAACTGGCAACGGAATCTAAACTTTACAAGTGCAGTTCATGCAGATACAATATAAATGATTTAAACTCAATTCTTTTGACACATGGCTCTGGCCGTGACAAGGGGAGAAATGGTCCTTTAGACTCGTCTGCTGAGTAACATAGATTAGATAGCACAACTTCAAACGGAGTTTTGATGCAGCTGTCAATATGACATACATGAGTTAGCAATAGCCACACTGCTTACCGGTGGTTTGCAGGAGTCACATGGGTGGAAAGAGCGTTTCTAAGTGGGGAGGGGTTGGTGTTTGTGTAGAACGTATGCCAGACACATGTGGCACCAAAACAGCATTTTAAAACCATTATGCGTCTGCTTTAGTGTTGTGTAGTTTGTGTAATACAACTGTCGTGAGCATAAACTAGGAAGAGCATTCTCCAATGTAGGGGAGAAAATGCAGGCATAGCAGAGCTGAATTTAATGTGATAAAGAGAGAGGCCATAGCTTCACACCCATTCTGTGTGTTTCTAGCAGAGTCATCCAGGTGGAGGGGGAAGACATGGTGGATTACTATGACATTCTGGGAGTGTCACGAAACGCCTCCTCAGATGACATCAAAAAGGCGTAAGTTTGCTGGCTTTCCTGTTCGCTCGCTCCGCAGGTGACACCTACACAAGGGACGGAAATAAAACTCCTGTTGCATCGCCACGTGAGCCAGTCCAGGTTTTACTAAAATCAGGCTAGTGCAGTGAGTGGAAACCGCTAGCTGGTGGTATGCTAAACTGCTTTTTGTAAGACCTGCACTGGCTTAAATCTCTATGTGTCTAGGCGTGATCTTTCTTTCATGTCTGTAACTGGAGGGCTTCTAGTGAAATGTTGTGATGGGAAAATTAGGTCACATGACACCAAAAATGTGTGGAGTGACCATGCATTACCAGTAACTCGCTAATTTTAAGCAATCGTTGTATTTTGATGTAGAGAGAAAAGCTTTTTGAGCCGTTAAAACAGGTCAGTCACAGACACCTATCTGCATTTCATCCATTTTTTGGGTGTCGTGCCACCTCATCAACCAGTTAAGAAGAGGTTTTCGGAAATCGTAGCCATGGAGACGGACACGGACTGGTACCCTGATCAGAGGTTTGCAGCTGGCTGTCTGCTGCAGAAATCACAATCGCCTCTACATTTGTGGTGCAGCTCCACTGCTAACCAGCACTGTTCTACACTTCTCTGGTTCAGTGTTCAGTTGCTGAAATAGCTTTTAGTTAATAAAAGCAGAACTTTCATGCTCTCTGTCAGGAGTAAATAATTGATTATATCCTATACTAGCATACTGACTTTACATATGATGCCAAATGATGTACTTTCTATAATCATGAAATCATATCACATACTGCTGATTTATTTCCTGTTGACATATGGTTTAGTGCCCAGTATGCTAGGGACAATACATGAAGAGTTAATGCTCTTAATGAGGCTGTTTATTAGCGGATTCTGTTATTTAATATCTGATTTAATGCTTAATACAGTATTATTACATTCCCTGTGTGGTGATGCCCAACATCTAATATAGTAAACTTAATATAGCACAGTATGGCTTAGCTGTTCATATGATTGCATGTAAGAAATTGCAGCACTCTTGATTTATTGCCTGATACCTGATATTATCTATAGAGCACAGTGTGAAACTGGTTACTCTCATAGGGTCTAGTAAGTTCTTGGCTTGGTAGACTTTATCAGTTGAAGTAAAACGTGATGAGAGAAAAATCTCTCATTTTTGTCATTGTGCACAAACGTGGTGCAGTTTTCGGCTCACCATTGAGTAATGGTACCATATCCTTCATCTTCCCAGCTTCACTAAAATTACAATTGCAAATAAAGTCTTGAAGTGGCCCAGCAGAGGTTGGCTTTACCGGTCTTATTGATAGTGTCTCTGTGATGATGGCCACCGAGCGCAATCAGAATGGTCCTTTGAAATGTTAATTTTTTAAAATGAAAATGAAAATGCATGAGACTGAAAATTATGCTATGAATATGATACCTACTGGTAAATAGCAACCTCCCAGTGCACAGTTATCCTAAGCTGTGCGGACAGCTCAGTCCCCTTGGCAACGGGCCGTGGTGGGAGGGCAGAGATGGGAAGCAGACAGTTCACAGCTTACCTTACACAGGTACAGTGGCAGGTTGACGCCTTTCTATAGGAACCAATCAGGACTCTCCTCTCCCTGCTCCACCATGGACTAGTGAAGCATCAGGCTATATGTTATAAAACCTCTAAATCCCTTAATCACGGAGACCCACATGTCCTCAGTGACGGACTGTTCTTCACTGGGTAGGGGTGTATTGGCGTACAGAGTTGTAATTTTCCTCTGTGGCTGTTTTAAGTTTACTGTAAAGCAGCTATTAGGGTGGCATTATAAGTCTGGTGATGTAAGGCCGTGGTATACTATGGGTGAGAGCAGCTTTTCTCCAGGTCGGCTGCTTGAAAGATTGGAGATGGTCGGTGAGGGAGATGGCCCCTGAATCTTACCTCTTCCAATGATGTTTTTTTGTTTGGGTTTGGTTCTGTGCCACTGTTCTTCTGTAGTGTGAAGCATTCATTCTGACAGGCCTCTTTTTTTATTCTTGCAAAATATTAAGACTGAAACATTGTTATTGACAAGCTGGTAGACCAACACCTGAAAGTCACAGCTGAAAGTTCAGGACAGTTTAGATGAAGGAGACAAAGAGACTGAAATCAACTGTGCTCTTTATGGAAAAAGTATTTTAAGTCTGTGTGTGTGTGTGTGCGTAAAGATACAGAAAGCAGGCCCTGCGGTGGCATCCAGACAAGAATCCGGACAACAAGGAGGAGGCGGAGAGGAAGTTCAAAGAGATCGCAGAGGCTTATGAAGTTCTGTCTGACAGTAAGCGCTCGCTGGGTTCTGTAGATCAGTGTGTGATTATTGTATTCTTCGTTTTCGTCCACTGTTACTGTCATCATGAAGTTCTGAGCTACTGTACGTTATGTAGTCTACATGTTGGAAGAAATACTGGAAAGGTGAGCTGTACGCAGTACACTAAGTCAGGTTCATTTGAATTTATCGTAACCAGTGACCAACTGTATTATTAATCAGTTCTACAGTTTTCCAGTTTTGCAGTGCTCCACCATAACATGTATCACATTGCAAGAGTGTTGTCACTTTTAAAGCACATTTACTACTGTGGCCACTTTTGTATTTTGTGTTTATATCCGGCTTGTGTGGCGTGTGGTATTTAGAAGTGCTTCTGGTAATTGTTATTTCAGCTCGTTTTTGTACCCTTGTGTGTCCTTGAATATGAGAAAGGCATTATATAATATTAATCATGAGTGCCAGATATTCACCAGTTTCTGCATCTGTTACAGCGTCCAAACGAGATGCGTATGATCGCTTCGGCAAAGACAGCATGCCCAGTTCAGGTGGGGAATAGTGCCGCCCTCATCCCGTTTCACACACTTAAGAGTGGAGTCCCAAAAAATTAACTAGTTAATTAACTTTTTGAAATAGTTGATTGTGAAAGACTTTTTTCAGTCTTTCCTTCATCCCCAGGCTTACCTGTCTGTTTGCTTTCCCCACCTCCCTCTCTCCATCCCTCCCTTTTCCTCTCCCCTCCACAGGTTCTAGCGGCTCCTCCAGCCCAGGAGATTTCCCAGGGTTCACCTTCACATTCCGCAGCCCAGACGAGGTGTTCCGGGAGTTTTTCGGGGGCCAGGATCCGTTCGCTAGCTTCTTCGGTGAGTCTATGGACAGGGGCAGAGCCAGTACCTCGGCCAAACAGAGCAGAGCACAATGGCATTTGCCTGTAGCATGGGATAACTTGCTTTGGCGATGCACCGTCTCTGTCATTTCCTGTGCGTCTTCGTTATGTGTGTTTTGTACTCACTGCGACTCCTCTCCGTAGATGACTGTCATTTCCTGTGTGTCTTTCCGTAGATGACTTCCCCTTCGGTGGGATGCATGGCGGGCTCCATGGATCCTCTGGCGCCTCGCGGCTAGGCCCCAGCCGTTTCTTTTCCTTCCCCTCTGCCGGAGGTGCGTTCATACTCTGCTTTTTCTTTGGGCTGAAGCGGTAGTTTTTGGTATGTTAACTCAGGTCCTCGCACCGTGTGTCTAAAAGCTGAACTGCTGATTGAGAGCAGGTCTGTGAGTTTAAGCTCCCTACTATAGAGAGCGGCACGGTGGGCAACACCGCTGTCATTAAGGGCAAACTGAATCTCAAAAGCATCAAAGCAGCACACATTTAGTTAATGTTCATACAACCACATGTAGGTGTTCAGCATGCACTTTTACCCAGTGTGACATGCACATTTTAGCTTTTTACACACTATCCATTTATAAGTATGTCCACACACTGCAGCAATGCAGGTGACTTAGCCTGCTCAATAGTATGACAGCATTGCCTTACCAGGGAATCAAACCTGCAACCTCTGAGCTATAAGCCCAGCTCCCCATCCATTATACAGCCTGTCGCCACAGTTCACCGAGAAGGCTGTGAATAGTGATGAAGAAATAAACACAGACGCACCCTCCCGCTTTCTTTCTCTCTCTCTCTCTCTCTCTCTCTCTCTCTCCTCCCTCACAGTGGACTTCACCACCTTCTCCTCCTCCATGGGGGGATTGGATGGAGGGATGGGTGGAGGGATGGGGAACTTCAAGTCCGTCTCCACCTCCACGCGCATCGTCAACGGGAAACGCACCACCACCAAAAAGTCAGTTCCTGATTTATGGTTAACTAGCGAGCTACTCTGGGGATGGTGATGATTATTATGGTGAAGACAATGGTGGCGATGAATAGTTTAACATTCGGGTGCTTTCTAACAATAGACAAATTATAGCCATCAGAGTGCTGTGATTGTTTGCATTCATAGTTTTTTTCATTGTCGTTGGTGCATCCACATTTTGCTTTGTTGGCTGTAACTGCATCATAATACGGGCCACTACCTACAAGGTTTTTCTGATTAATCCTGAATTTGACGTGATAGTATATCAACTCACCAGTACTGTTCATCTGATTATCTCTGAGGTGTGAAACTGGCTACCTCCAGTGACGGCCTGCCAATAGGGTTTGAAATACTGGTCACATGTCTCTCACGTCACATGGTCAAGAATTCTCCATGAATCCTCATAATCATGTTTGATGGTGATTCCATTTTCTCGCCAATAGAATCCGGGAAAATGGCCAGGAGAGGACGGAAATCGAAGAGGATGGGGTATTGAAGACAGTCCTGATTAACGGTAAGTTTTAATATGCATTAATGCAAATTTTCCCCACACACAGCTGTCAGCCCCTTCCCTCCGCCAGGCCCTGACCCCATCGTTCCAGTCATGCTGTAAAATTAAAATGTATGATTAAACTGTATGATAAAATGTGTGAGTTATGTCCAGGACAGCCCTCCCTTAGGATGGAGGTCAGGTCCATCTCAGTCCAGTTCAGTCCAGATGTGGAAAGTAGTTGAAATTCAGTTAATGAATAAAATGACAGTAATGTCATATGAGGATTTTCCAGTTCAGTGAGTTTCAGTTCATTTCCTGAATTGACCAGACCTGAATCCAAACTTCGGCAGGTTGTCAGGGTTTTGTATTTGTGGATGAGCTGAGTGTGAATGTGGTGAGCTGGACCCTGTTTGTGCGTGTGTGTTTCCTGGTCAAGGTGTGGAGGACGAGTTGGCTCTAGCCCTGGAGCTGAGCCGCCGAGAGCAGCCCAGCCAGCCTGTGCAGCAGCCTGGCCGACAAGCGCGCCCCCTACTGGAGCAGCCGGGCAACAGCACCCGCACCACCGCGCAGCGGTCCTTCAGCTCCGCCCCTTTCTACAACTGCCCCGACGTCAGCGAGGACGAGGAGGACGACGAAGACCTTCAGATGGCGCTGGCCTACAGCCTGTCAGAGCTGGAGGCCCAGCAGAGAGCGGCAGCCACGGATGTGATCTCAGGTGCTGGGGGCCGGGTGGGAGAACATGGGGTTCGGGGGGACAGGGTGGTAGTCAGGGGTCAGCCCCAGGCAGTGGAGGAGAGGCCTGGGGTGACACACCACAGGACTCACTCTGCCCGTGACGAGCAGAGAACAGAGACAGAAGGGAGTAGCGGCTCAGCAGAGCCTACAGCGCCCCCTCAGGATGGGAGGAGGGATCCCACTACTGACACCAACAACATGAAAAGGAGGAGGAAGTGCAGGTGCCTGGTGTGCTGAGGAGCACTGATCCCAGATCAGCAGGTGGATGCAGAGCAGAGGGGGGAGGGGGGGCAGGGAGCACTGATCCCAGATCAGCAGGGGGATGCAGAGCGGAGGGGGGGGGGCGCTGCATGTTTTCACAGTGTGTCTTTTTCTCCTAGCATGGAGCTGATGGTGACCCACACCCGCCGAGTTTAGTGTAGTGCCTTGAGTGGAAGCGAGAGTCTCGTACCCATGACACAGCGGCCACCGCCTCCTGTAGTGTTTCCTGCCGGTCCCCGGCAAGCAAGCAAGCGCTTGTCGGACCGCCATCGGCAAACACCGTGGGTGTTTTGCAAATCTGCATTATATCGCGGTCTGCTTGCGGCAGGGCCATTCGCCAGTTATTTTGCCTTCTCTCAACAGCTTGTTGTTATTTCGGCTCCCTCGCCTTGGCCGTCCGCTAGCAAACCGCCGTCGTGCCAATTGGCAAAATGGCCGGTGAGCCGACAGCTGTGGGCTGCTCGATGCTTGCTAGCTGGGTCAATGTACAGGGAAAGCGACGGTGGGAGGGGTGAAAAATAAGTGATTGACAGGCTGGATGAATGTTTCTCTATGATTTTTAAGTGCTGTGTCAGTAGCGTATGGGCCCAGGATGCACAGGACCTTCACATGCCTCGCAGAAGTCTGCCGTTGCCCCGCTGAGTGACTGACTGCTAAACTCAACTCCTGTAGGGCTGCGTGTGTCTGCTGGCTTTTTGCCCCACCCTCTTTTCCCATACGCTTCATTGTCCCTTCCTCTGCGCTTTCAAGAAGTAGTTTTGGGACAGCACATTTTGGTAGGCAGAGCGGTGAAATTATGTGTGGCCCAATTAACTCATTTGAAACAATTAATTCTGGGGAACCCCAGCGTAGATTCCAACCCCTCTTAGCCCCTAACCTCAGGAATGGAGATTGAGAATGGGGCGCATCCCTGCAGGTAATTGATGATCTACTTCCTATTTCCACTTCCTGCAAATGTTTTAGAGGATGCTGCTCTCAGCAGAGTGAAGGGGTTACCTGTTCTTAGCAGAGCTGTTTGCCCATCGCTCTGCCTTTATGTCCTGTCTATTCCCTGCTGTGTGCTTCTTGAGTTTCTCAGTTCTGCTTATTGAGGCTAGTTACGATGGGAGGGGAGTTTTTTTTTTTATTTACAAGGAGACATGGAGCTTCAAAACATTAAAGTGGAATGTATGTGTTTGAAACAGTAATTGAGTGAAAATATTTGAAGCTTTACGTTCTTTTGATGAGTTTTTTAAAGCACCCAACACCTTCCTGGTGGTGTCAGAGCTGATTTACAGTTTAAATGAAAAGACCCAACGTCTGTATATCCTCACAACTTTTTTAATGACAAGATGTGAAATTTTTTGTTTTGAAGAAATAATTGGGGGGAGACAAAATGTATATGACTATAATGATAAAGTTACAATCAAGCTCTTATGTCAGAATGGAGAACCAGAACATATTAATGTTGTTTTTCTTGTTTAGTGCCTTAGTGGGTATACTTAGCACCCTTCGTGGGTTTGATGATCTCATTGTCACCTATGTCAGGCTTCCCAGACAAAAAAGAAGAAAGTAGAGAAAATTAAGATTATCCGTTGTCACAATATTTTCATAATACCTCCTGTTAATGATTTTTCATATCTACTGCCTATTGCAATATTTAATATTACCTAATGTTATGGTATCTTGTGCTCTGTGCCGACAATGTGAAAGTGGAAGTATTGTGTGCGTAGGGGCTTCCGCTCTTAGTGGAAGCCATTGTGTTATCTCTGGGACAGCACTGGTGCATGATGGGATTGAGGAGGACTTGTATCTTCTGTGTTTACAAACTACATTTCTTACAGAGGGAGTAGAAATCTAATTCTCTCCCGACACGAAAATGATCAACGCGTCATTTGCCTCTAAAAAAGGGACATTGCAAAGCACTTCAAGAAACTGAGGAAAAAAGGGACAGTGTTTTTGAGGTTGAATTTTTACAGCAATAACGTATAAAAAACACATACACACATGCATGAATAACAACCGACCATCATCAATACACCGGTACATGCTTTCTACTCCTCATCCAGCTACACAGCACGACTGCTGTATGCACTACTTACGCCTCAACCAACTACAGTATTACTGGTGCACGCTCTCTGTCCTCATCATCCATGCACAATACTACTGCTGTGAGCTCCCTATTCCTCACCCAGCTACACAATATTCCCGAGGCACACCCTGTACGCCACACCCAGCGCTACTACTGTTGCACAGACACTACAGCCAACTACAGAGCACTGCTGCACTTAACCAATTGCACTACCACTGCTGTGAACATTACTCCTCAGTCAACTATACACAACCGCTGCGATACTCAACTCATTACTCCTCAGTCAACTATACACAACCGCTGTGATACTCAACTCGTTACTCCTCAGTCAACTGCACAGTGTTACTGCCACACTTACTGTATGCCACAAGCAGCTAGACAGTAGTACTGCATAATGAACTCCACCATGGTGATTGTGTCCATAACGAGGGCTGAGTTCACTGACTGAATATGAAAACTGCATTTCCTAATGTCCATTGTTTTTACATATATATATATATTTAAAAATATATGCTGTTGTAACTTCTGATTATTTATATGCGATTGTGAGTTAACACACAAAAAACAATAAAATAACAACTAAGGTCAAAGAAACATGAGTATATGCACTCTTCTTGTGACTAAACCAGTAAGCGACTGTCAGGATTCCCTGTGTGGAACTGCAAGGTGTTATTAAAGTGGTGAGGGGGTAGTTATGGGAGAGAGGGGGGTTGTTATGAGAGAGAGGGGGGTAGTTATGAGAGAGGGGGTAGTTATGAGAGAGAGGGGTGCGAGGAAATCCAAAGGTGGTTTGTGTAGGGATGGAGGGGAAATTAAAATGTAAGGTGTACAAAAAAATAAAAGTATGTATTTACAAATCATAGCGGAGGTGTGATAGTAAAGTTGAGATGAAGAGTAAAGTTGTGGGGGGTAATCAAGGTATTTATATATTTAAGGTTGAGTGGTGAAATTAAATTTGAGGGGTGTAATGAGTAATTTGGTTTGACTGATGTAAAAAAAAAATGTTTATTCAAAATTTAAGGTGGAGATACATGGTTAAAGTGAAGGTGGAGGTGTGGTTGGGTGTTAGGGGTGTAAATTGGTCTTTTGTGTTGACTCTTCGGGCTTGATGGGGGCCCACACTGACCTCGTGTCGTACCCTTCTACCGTATTGTTTGTGAACTCATCGCAGGGTCAGATCAAAGCTCACAGAGCTTGTCCTCTGTTGCTGGTGTTTGGTTTGGCTTCACCTCTACTGCCAGGCAGGGGCTGGCCAAGGCAGCGCGCCTCAGAGCTCTAAATCCATTAATCATCCCGTTTGGGGCATAAAAATGTATTTTTTTTTTGAAGAACCTTTCCAACTCTCTGATGGAAGGTCTAAGGTGAAACCAAGCGCTTCATACATTAAACATGAGATGCAGGGAATCGGTTTAATTGTTTAATTGCGAGAGGAAGTGTGTGTGTGTGTGTGTGAGTGTGTGAGTTTGTGTGCGTGTGTGCGCTTGTGAGTTTGTGTGTGAGTTTGTGTGCATGTGTGTGTGTGCGCTTGTGAGTTTGTGTTTGTGCGTGTGTGTGCGTGCGTGCGTGCGAGTTTGTGTGCATGTCTGTGTGCGCTTGTGAGTTTGTGTGTGTGCGTGTGTGTGTGTGTGTGCGCGTGTGAGTTGGTGTGCGTGTGTGTGTGTGTGTGAATTGCCCTCTGAGAATCTGACTATAAGTTACCTCTGTTCCTGGACAGTAAAGGAAGTCTAACTTTGGATTTCAGATCTGACCAGCTGGCAGCTGAAACTGTGCTTTGCTCAGACCAGTGCAAGTCATTTGTCATGGGATTTGTCCTCTGGGTCACAGACACCTGCCTCACCTGAGCTGTGTCCATCTGGGCCGGCTCCCCTGCTGTCTCTCTCTTTATCATCTGTCTTGTGTGCGCTGGAAAAATCAAGCTGGAGAGTGAGCAGAATTTTCTGGATGAAACTCTGTAACAAAAGACATTAATTTCCAACGAGATGCAGACAAAATGAAGAAAACAGTCAAAACAAATCTCACCCGCCACTGAGAAATACTGTATTCTCCAGGAAGTTTCAGTGCAAAATTGTTTAGGTGTGTCACTTTCATGTGGATCAACAGACTCATAAATGAAAGGGGTTGCTTTACAAGGAATCATACAGCGAACAACACGCCCACCCCCAAAAGACTACAACATTTTACTCTTTTTTTCCTTCACTGTAATGAAGGAAAGTTTGCATTTCTGTTAAAGTGAATGTCTTTGACGCAGAGGTATATCCCAGAGTTCTCTCCTCCACTCTCTCAGTGTGTTCCTGCACTGTGTGCATTCCACTGTGTGTGCCGTCGTCCTCCCTTGGCCGTGGCCTCCCTCCGCCATGTTGTGTAGGAGCAGAGCCTCCTCATCCTGTTCAGTGTCACGCTGGCTTCACCTCCTCTCTCACTCTCCTGCTCTTTCAGACTCCGACTTCCAGGCCTTCACTGGCTGACAGGGCGCTGCAGCCCCTCCAGGTAACGCCCGGCCTGCTAGTCACATGATTGTGTGTGGAACGGCACCTTCCTGTGACCTCCTCCCTGTGACCTTGAACCACTTCCTGCCCCCTCCAGTGAACCCAAAAATCCCTTCTCCTCTGTGTGTGTGTGTGTGTGCAATTAGAGCCACCTTAGAAACAAAATATAGATGTAATCAAGATAGAATTTCCATAAAAATATAAGTTTGCATCTACAAAAAAAGAGATTAAAAACACTATGACTGATTGGTCAGGAGTCTAACATGGCAGCAAACAAACAGCTGTATGATTGGCTCAGATAGAGCAGCTGTGATTGGCCCAGGCAGAATGGTGATTGGCCCTGGCAGAGTGGGTCTCCAGGGGAGGGAGGATGAGCCAGCAGGGTTTTCCCTCATAACACAACAGCACCTCCTGTTGTCTGCTTGTGTGCCTGTGATTGGTCAGCTTTAACTGCACATTTAATGTAGTTATCTGTTGCAGAGCAAGGACGACAGAGTGAGGAGAAGCAGCAACTGGCTGCACACAGAAGGACCTGTTATGATATAACAGTCCAAAATCTGCAATATAGGAATAAAACAGATGTACATTTCACCTACATATTATTGATCAGTGATCTGTATATATAGTTTTCATGTTTGCAGACGACTCGTTTCACATTGACTAATTTCTTTTCATTGTGTAGTTATAAAGGGGCCATGATGGTGCAGTACTACTGTAACATTGTTTCCAGAGGACCTTGAATGTAATATATGTTTCAGAACTGTGGCTGTAACAGTCTTTCTGATTGTGAACGTAACTGCATCTTGTGCACATCTCCTCCCCACGGTGAAAAAGTCTTCCTCAGCGGTAGCTGCTGCTCTCCTTGCTGCCATTTTAGGCTTCTCCTCATGCAGGTGCATCTCATGGCAGACTGAGCCGAATCTGTGTGCAGGTGTGCCACACCTTTGATCCCTCCCTGCCTGTGCTGTGGTCACATGACCCGTGTGCCGTGTGTGTGAACAGTAAGGGAGTCACAGGAAAGGGGTCACGTCCGAAAACTCTAAAAGCACACCCCTCCTTCACCTAATCTGTAGAGCATGGACAGGTGAAAGCAGTATGGAAATAAAGCCTCACCTTGTCAGTCAGTCTCAGTGAAATAACGAGGTAAGCGAGCGAGCGAGTGAGTGAGGGAGGGATGGAGGCCCTCACTTCAGAGTATTCGGACGGGACCAAGGTGTGTGAGGACAGGTGTATTGAGCCACAGGTGCACTTATTTGTCTCTAATGTTGTATTTGTCCGTTTACTCCCAACAGGCAGTGACTCCCACGGCGCTCTGTCTCTCTCTCGACCCCCTCTCACCTGTTGAACCTCGCTTTTCAAAGTTTTATTTGGAAAAAGAAACGTTGAGTAGGAGAAAACAGTGTGCAGAAGTCTGAGCGTACAAGCATGAGAGCAAGACTGGAATTCCTGCAAATGTTGGCTGTCTATATAACCTTAACCACAGTTTCATCTCTTAAAACTTAACTTGAAAACCTTGAACAAATATAGTTGTGTTTTATAAAAGAAGTGTGCTGGCCTCTGTTACAATGTACTGAGAGGAAACTACGTGTGCTATGAAGACATTCAAATTAACAACACATGACAACTAAATAACATTCTAGTAAACAATACATAATACAAAGGTAAAGGACTGGGAAAAAAATGTCAAATGTCACGAGTTTTGGAGGGTCTCTCTCTCACATACACACAGATCATTTTTGTTTTTGGGCACATTTTGTTGTCACAATTCATGTAGGCAACTTAACTTTGAGGTGGTTAAACTTATATGTTCGATTGCTCTGTAGTGACCTCTCCTGGCTAGCTTGGGATCTGCAACTTTGTAAATGAAACAAATGGATAATGTTGGGCCTGGGGGGCTCGCTTTACATGGGACAGGAGTGAATTTTTATGTCGTGTCTGCCGTGTGAAAAGCAGGTGAGTGCTCAGCAGGCTCACCTGAGCAGCCACCTCTCTCTGGGTCCAGGTGAGCTCAGGACAGGTGGGGAAACAGGCCTGTGGTGTCTGGAAGCTGCTGCAAAGCTCCAC
The DNA here is from genome assembly GCA_019788955.1 of Albula glossodonta. Taxonomy (NCBI): domain Eukaryota; kingdom Metazoa; phylum Chordata; class Actinopteri; order Albuliformes; family Albulidae; genus Albula; species Albula glossodonta. Next base: position 26,069 of record JAFBMS010000325.1, on the reverse strand, counting down.
GGTGATTTTCTCTGCCTCTTTTTAAGAGATACATATTTACAATTCTTCTCATGATAGTATAAATTCAGGTCTAACTAAAGGTCCACATTTCTTGGAAAAACTCCATATTTATGAAACACCACACATCTCTGCGCTCCAATTGTGTTTTATGTGACTTTTCTAAGAGTTGCATCCTGTCCTCTTTCTGTATGTCTAACTAAACGATTAACCCTCTGAACTAGTAATAAACACAGAGATGAATCGGTGCAGAGGCCTCGGTATGAGACTGGATCAGACCTCAGCACAGTAATGTACGGCTGGGACGCGTCCACCTGAAATCACCGGATTGTGTATTGTGGATTGATACACATCCTGTCGCTTGTTTCAGGCCCTCCACTTGCACACCTAACTTGTTTAATTTTTGCCCCTATAGTACACCGGTCTGTAAGTGCACACACGGCACACAGGTAAAGGGGTCAAAGGTCAAAGGGCAGGGCTGCTACAGATACAGTTACAAACTGATACCTTCATAATGGACACGATTTCTGAAATGCTCATCATCTCAGAAAATCCAGAATTTTCCAAGCTGTTTCCAGGTCAGAGAGGCATGTTTGCATCATAACCGCTCTTGGTTTAGGGCTGTTTCCATCCATACAGCCCTGGGTAAGGAGTGGAGAGGCTACATATCACCCACTCAGCGGGACCATGCACTGCAGATCTGTGAGGACCGAGAGCTAGGCCCGCTAAATGTGCAGTAAGTGCAGAGTAGGGGTCCCCACTATCACAGGCTGGCAGGCCACAGCGTCTGCATGATTTTGGGGTTTCCTTTCAATCAGTAGCCAGATTATATGCTAGCAAGATGGGTCTGGACTCCTTAACTAATCAGTGACCTAAATTATTGATATAGGTGCTGGAACACACTAGATAACTGCAGACACTGTAGCTCTCTGTGACAAGTGAAACCTCAGTATGGTGTGGGGTTTCAGGAACAGGGCACCAGATTGTTTCAGTGGCCTAGCTTGACTTCCTGCTCGACTTCCTGTCCAAAAGGGCCAGCCCAGTCCGACAGCGGCGGCGGAAAAACAGACACGCAGAACCACGCGATGCAGTTGCACCACTTCACAAACTTTACTAAAACACTGAAGGTTACAAAATAAAATAGATATTTTTCCATACATCATTCTATCTCAATGTTTATTATCTTTTTTTTTTGTTGTCATTTTGTCTTCTTTGACATTTTGCATTTGCGACAGAAATACAAAGAACAAGTACAGACAAATATAGCTTCATGGGGGGGGGGGGGTGGTGTTATGTTTAAAGGGACAGAGAGCAGCAGGACCTTTCTACAGTTTCGGACAACCCCCCCCCCCCCCCCACCACCACTTATTATCAACTGAACTTTGATCTGAAGATCTGAACACATTCAGCAGGGGTCTGGCAGACATGCCATTTGGCATGCTACTCCTACGTTTTTGATGAATGTACAAACGGGTGTGACGCAGCAAACGCAGCGTTTCGGTAGCGTTGTTCGCTACTGAACATGCAGGTTGTGTGAGGGTTAATGAGGAGCATGAGCAGAACTGTGTCCTGTGGGAGGGATTACTCTACTTTGCTTTGGCTCTGCAGACGGGAGAGACTAAAGTCTTACAGCAGGCATTTTGTGGGGAAAAAAAGGTCTGATTATCTTATTTTTGGATTCAGAACACTTAATGCGCTAACTGGAGCGTACGTGCTGTAAAGATTTATTTACATGACACATGGAGCTGGTATACGTCTGGAATGAGAAAATCCCTCCATGCAATCAAGTCCATCTTCCTAAGATCACTGTGGTACCGCCCTGTGTGGTACTGAGGTTTCTGGAAAAGGTCATGCCTGTCTGTAGTATCGTGGGAAATGACTGTCTATGATATTCAGAGTCAAAGTCAACGGGAATTACACATTTGTAAGTTAATCATACATAGCGTATGTTATGGTGTACATCAACAAAATTACAAATATGCTTCAGAACTGGCACACATTTTATCCATATTTCAACTGCTCTATGTCATGGTGCCTCTATGTATTGATTGTTTTCACCCAGTGAGTCCTGCTGTAGATGACAGGGGGAAAAGGAAGATCTGGGCCGCACCTGTGGATTCTCACCTGTCTGATCACATGAAACATTATCAGACTTGAAAAGCCCTGCTCTTAGCCAAAGGAAACAGGAGCTCGTTCAGGAATGACTGTGATCATATTCTGTCTAAGTGCAGAGGGAGGAATGAAAAAGGGAAGGAAAACTGCAGGGATCAGGAACGTCTGAGATGACCATGCATTCAGAACGGCCAGCTCTTTTCCTGGAAGTTGGAAGTAAGGAAGGGAGAGACGGAGGACTGGTTGCTGGTTATTAGTGGTTGTAAACCCTCAAAGCAGAGACCTGCTTTGAACAAGGGCTCTGGACCTTTTTTGTACTTATTTTCCATTTATCCCCACATTTGGAAATCCCTGTTGTGACCGTTACTGGAACTTTCTTCTTCAATGGGCACAAGCAAGCGCATCCTCCAAAATACTGAACCAACTTCATCAAGAGCAAGCAGCCAATGAAATTGGTTCAGGAAGACTGCAGGCACACAATTGACCAGAGGGGTCGCTATAGAGCAACAAGAGGGAATCCTGCCTTGTAGTCTTGGAGCTCTCTGTGAGATTTTGAAAGTTCTCAAGACACTCGCCCCTTTTTTAGCCCTCTTTTTTTTAGCGCACCAGTCACTGCAGCAGTGATCGCCGTGGCGGAGATGTGATAGCTTAGATTCTGGTCATGTTCTCCAAGAGCAGCTCACGGAAGCAAGAAGCATTTGACACATCGCTCTCTACAGTTTTAGCTCAAGCCACCGGTTTGAATCGCTGCCTTCTTTTTAGACCTGCCTTCAGCGAGTTGATGTAATCAGTTTAAAAATATTGGTTACGCCTATAAAGTGGGGTTGGGTTTATCTCCCTGACCTGCGCCGCATTTGTTTGGGTTATAGATGCGTAAGAGATGTATAAGCTGGGCATGTAGAGCTGTCTGAAACTTTCCCTTTCTGGGGTAGGAGGCAAGTGTTTGCCGGGTCCAAAATATGGGGCAGAACGCTGCACCGAATCAACCGACACAGCTGGAAATCACCACCCGGGAGCCCTGTGTTACATCGTGTTTGAAGAGCCCAGTTCGTTTTTGAAGAGTGTGTCTGAGAAGGGAGGAAGAGGAGGAGGAGCGTGATGAAGATGAGAACGGTCATGAGGAAGAGGAAGAGCTCAATGAAGGCTGCAGGCAGTGGGGCTCACTGGGGCAGGGCTTTCAGAATGGCGTTCACCTCCTCCGCCACTGCCGTCAGAGCAAACTCAAACTGCCCCTGCAGAGGGGGAGACACAGAGAGATATATCACACACACACACTCACACTCAAATACACACACACTCACACACCCACATACACACACTAACACACACACACTCAATCACACACACTCACACAAACTCAAACTGCCCCTGCAGAGGGGGAGACACAGAGAGATATATCACACACACACTCACACACAAACTCAAACTGCCCCTGCAGAGGGGGAGACACAGAGAGATATATCACACACACACTCACACACCCACATACACACACACACACACACTCAAATACACACACACCCACACACACTCATACACACACACTCAAATACACTCACACACACTCAAACACAAACACACACACACGTTGCAGTGTTACTGTACCTTAGTCCGCACCATCCCAGGTCTCTGGTCACGAATGTGTTCCAGGGTTGCAGCAATGTCTATCTCCTTCACTCCTAACACACACACACACACACACACATAAGCATGGGCACACATACGTGTGCATTAACAAATCAGTAACAGTGTGTATAATTTTGTTATTAGACTTTGGTTCAAGCAAAAGATGCATTTCGGCTCTCAAATCCACTACCACAGACTCCAAACATAAAACCAACACTGTAGTTTTATACTAGTTTTAGTCCAGTTTCTGATGCTTTTATGCACCAGCTACCTTTTTAAATGCAATGAACTCAAGATTTTTTTATGACATTCAGTAAGAACATAATATTTATCAATTTTATTAAAATCAGTCTATTTGCCATTGAAATGAGCAGAGTTTTATCCTCTTTGAGCAGAACAGCTGCTCCAGACATGGTGCAGTGAAAAATCAGGTTACACCCACATGGTAAAGACTGAACTCAGTGCACCTGTGCCAGCTGAGGCAGTCTGCAGGAGGCAGGTATCTGATTCTCACCTTTTGCCATGCGGTTGAGAACCATGTCTATCAGAATGTAAGTCCCAGTACGACCAGTGCCATCACTGAAAAAAATAACAACCGATTATATATTACACACAACAAATTATGCATTTCACAATACAACAGATTGCTGGGAGAGTCTCTGACAATTTCTGACTATTAGTCCTACAGCCCTAGTAAAAATGTAGTCCTACAGCCAACAGTAAAATTGTAGAAACAACTATCGACTATTTTTTGTTAGACTCTGCTGCCACCGTGTGTACAATGTAGGTATTGCAGCCAGCAGTTTACCTGCAGTGTACGATTATCGGGCAGGACCGTCCCCTGTAGCACTTATTTACCTTCCTGAAAAGAGGTAGAATAGAGAAAGAAGGGATGGAAAAAGGATAAGAGAAGGGGACAGGGGCAGGAGGCAAATTGAGATAGAGAATAAAGAGAAGGAAAGACAAAGAAAATGGCAGTCAGCTGTCATGTCATGTGACGTTAAATGACGTCACAGATAGAGTACATTTCATTTCATAGCGGATCTCTTGTACTGATTGTATACGCTATGAAAATGATTTCTAAAATGATCAAAAAGGAGAGCTCAGCATCCACATAGTACATGATTGAACAGCACATCATTACTACTGCTGTCGAGTCTAAGCTGTGTATGAACCTGTACATCAACCTGGACAGTGGAAAGGTGCAGAGAGCCAGTGAAGAGGAGAACGTGCAGAAGTGCAGGCTGGGGAATGACAGGGCAGTGGGCGGGCCTGACGGACCAAACCGACGCTGTGATTGGTGCATGGTGAAATGATGAGGGAGGAGAACTTGAGAGACAGACAGTCACCCTACGTGAGGGGGAGAAGTCTTAGGGGGTGCCGTGGGGTAGGGATGGAGGAGGGGTGGGGCATGGACCGGTCCGGCCAGCGTCGCTTCTGCTGCAATCACATCTGCCAATGATCATTTTTGTGACTATGCAACTGGACCCAGAATACTAGCTGCAAATCACAAAAATGACACTGACACATGTGCAAAGAAAGCCCCACGGACCCCATCCCACAGAGGGAGAGAAACAGAGGGAGGGAGACAGAGGAAGAGATAGAGGTTGAAGGAAAAGGAGAAGAGGACAGAAATAAAGAAAGAGAAGGAGAAACTGAGACATAGAAGATGTGGGTAGAGAGAAAGGAGAAAGACATAAAGGAAACTGACAGTGTTTATTTGGAAACGCTGCGTGCAAAGGTGTGGGATGTAAGGCAGTGAGGTCTGGCAGTACCTCCTGAAGTCCAGCAGGGGGCGCGTGGAGGTGGGGATGCCATGGGCAGGCCAGCTAAGGAAGTGGAACTGTGTCAGCGTGCGCGTCTCCTGCGTCTGCACGTTCTTCAGGTAGAAGCTGCGCACCAGGAAGTCATTGCACCAGATATGCTCCGACACCAGGTTCACCTGGGATACAGGACACATTTACTCACTGTCACACTCATACACACACACACCTGGAGCATAAACCATAAACACACACTATATACAAACATGCACACACCATATATACTCAATTACTCACCTATAAACTATATTTACTCTGGATACACCCTTCACACACTCACACATTCACAGGCACACACACACACACACACACAAACAGGCACACACACACTCACACACAGATGCTGACCTCATAGATGTGGTAAAGTGAGGACCCCTCATCAGGCCAGTAGCGATCGCACTGCTTCTGCCCGTCCTCCACCAGGGCGGTCATCATCACTATGACTGTACAGCCACTCTCCCACACCATCTGTAACACGCAGTCACTGTTACTGTAACACGCAGTCACTGTTACTGTAACACGCAGTCACTGTTACTGTAACACGCAGTCACTGCTACTGTGACACACAATCACTACTACTGTAACACACAATCACTATGACTGTAACACGCAGTCACTGTTACTGTAACACACAATCACTATGACTATAACACACAATCACTATGACTGTAACACACAATCACTGCTACTGTGACACACAATCACTACTACTGTAACACACAATCACTATGACTGTAACACGCAGTCACTGTTACTGTAACACACAATCACTATGACTGTAACACACAATCACTGCTACTGTGACACACAATCACTACTACTGTAACACACAATCACTATGACTGTAACACACAATCACTATTACTGTAACACGCAGTCACTGTTACTGTAACACGCAGTCACTATGACTATAACACACAATCACTATGACTGTAACACACAATCACTGCTACTGTGACACACAATCACTACTACTGTAACACACAATCACTATGACTGTAACACGCAGTCACTGTTACTGTAACACACAATCACTATGACTGTAACATGCAGTCACTGTTACTGTAACACACAATCACTATGACAGTAACACACAATCACTGCTACTGCAACACACAATCACTATTACTGTAACACACAACCACTGCTACTGTAACACACAATCACTACTACTGCAACACACAATCACTATGACTGTAACACACAATCTCTGCTACTGTAACACACAACCACTATGACTGTAACACAGAATCACAATTACTGCACACGCACACACACATACTCCGTCTGCAACAACACGTAACTGCTCTGACTGTAAACGCACTCACACACAACCTGCAACACAGCAACACTATGATTGGACACACTCATCTGTAGAAACACATAATCACTATGACTGTCAACACATACACGTACATCTTTTGCAACACATCAACTCTATGACCGTATACACACTACCACGCACACACAGGCGCAATGTGAAGTGTACCTGCCAGAAGTCAGCAATAGTGTGTGACAGGGGTCCTTGTGTGGCGATGTAAGCAGGCATCCGGGGGTCATGCTCAATCTAGGGACACAGTAAGGTCGGAGGTCAAAGGTCATGGCATCACATGACATGTCTCATGTTCTGTTTCAGGGCATGTAGAGGTTCTGTCTCTTTGGACACGGGACAAGTACTGATGTAATAAACGGCACAACTTACTAAGATGCTGGCATTGATGTAGTCGGCCCTGGAAGGGTTAATCTCGGGCTTCAGTCTCACCCGAGTGTGATCATCTGCAACAAAGCACAAAACATGCACAAGCATCACTCCACAGATGCAGGACAGAACGAGAGGACAGAAAAGAGCAAGAAGATGAGGTAGAGAAAAGAAGAACAGAAAAGAGAGGAAAAAATAAATCAAACAGGTGGAAGAAATAGGAGAGAGGATGAAAAAGGGGAGGCGAGAGAGAGAGAGAGGAGGTGGAGAAGGTGAGGTTAAGGGCAAGAGTGGCGGCTCACAGGGCACGAATTCGGGGTTGCGGTTCTTCTTGGTGTTGCTGGGGCACTGGGCTGCGGCGGTGGAGCTGGGCTCGGCCTGGTAGGAGCAGAGCGCCTCCCACTCCTGCGCTAGCCGGCCCTTATTCCGCAGGTGATCCTCCATGTAGGCCTGGGAGCAAACAGCATTTACATCATCACGGCCGTTGGACAACCGCTTCGAGACACATACAGTCATTAAACAAACGCTCCGGTACACATACAGTCATTAGACAAACGCTCCGGTATACATACAGTCATTAAACAACCGCTCCGATACACATACAGTCATTAGACAAACGCTCCAGTACACATACAGTCATTGAACACATCTGATCCACAGTCACATAAGAGCATCCACCTGATTAATATGCACAATAACACAGCACATGCCAGACAGCATTCCCAGACCAGCGATATTTCTAAAGCATAATCAAAACACTAATGCAAGTTAGCTATGCTATCACATAAAACACATCCTGAGCAAAAACAATAAATGCATAATGAGCCCCAATAAAAAACCATAAAACCATGAAAGTACCACAACCAAAACTGAAAGAAAACTAAATGCCTCCCCTGCATGTATATGTAGGCATTGAGCAGAAACCCTTGCGTGAAATACATGTATCTGAAATTAGAGTGATTACATGTGTATTTCATATGTAATATGGGTTTCCAGCCTCTATTTGGATATTTTACTCTCCCCGTTCATACTTACCTCATAATGTAACTGGTGCTGAAACTACTTCCATTTAAATGAGGGATAAGCAAAAGCTATGAAACTAAATGTGTGCACAACTAATCAATGATGAATGAATCAACACTGCTTCTAAATTAATAGCAAAAAAAACTCTGATTGGTTCGATACAATTCCTTAGCAGAGGGTGTTGGCTCCACCCATTTTAGGGTTCATGAGGCCTCAGTAGTGTGATGAGTAATAGGTACTGACCAGGATCATGTGACCAGTGGAGATGTCCATGTTGGCCTGCGCTGGCTCCTCACACCAGGAGGGGGTGCTGCTGTGGGAGCTGGGGCTGGCCTGGGGGGCATCGCTGAACTGGGACGACACACTGCTTACCCTGGACGTGTCTGTGCCCCCCCCGCCCCCGCCGTCCTGACGCCCAAACGAAGACTTGGCTGCCATGTGCTGCCGGCACAGGTCCTGAGAGGGAGGAGGAGGAGACGGAGCTCAGGGCTTCCTGCTCACGTACTGAGCGCCTGGCCTCCTGCCTGCTCTGAGCATGTGCAGAACCGTGTCACAGCTCTCGCACTCTGACAGCGTGCTTGCCTGAGGTGTGTCTGTATTCGTGTGTACCTGGTGCCTGCAAAGTGTGTTCCTTTAAGGTGACTGTTTACCTGGCGCTCACAGTGTGTGTTTACCTAAGGTGTGTGTGTACATGCTACAAGTGGTATGAGTTTCTGAGAGAGTGCCTGGTGCTCAATACCATTTTGTCTCTGGCACAGTGTAAGTTAATTTGTGTCCATCTGATACAAATATAGTGTGGTGTACATATATCGGAGGTGTGTGAGTATGGAGTGTCTCTCAGGGCTGAGTATGTTCATTTGTATGTACCTGACACTCATACACCTTGTCTCTCAGAGGTGAGTGTACCTGGCACTCACAATTTATGTGTTTCTCTGGGGTGAGTCTGTACCTGGTGCTTGTAAAGTGTGTTTTTCAGAGGCATGTGTATATCTGGTACTTGTAGGGCACATCTTTTGGAGCGATGTACATAACTGGTATGTTACAGGTGTGTGTACCTGGTGCTCACAGAGACCGTGTCTCTTTCAGGTGCCTGTACCTGGTACTCACAGATCAGGTGTTTCTTTCAGGTGTGCGTACCTGGTACTCATAGATCAGGTGTTTCTCTCAGGTGTGTGTACCTGGTCCTCACAGATCAGGTGTTTCTCTCAGGTGTGTGTACCTGGTATTCTCCGGGCATGCCGCCACCCCCCTCGGGCCCAAGCCCTAGCTTTCCCGCAGCCAGCAGGCGGGAGTGGTGCCGCAGGCAAACGACGGTGAACGCCGCCACCAGGATCCCGCCCACACAAGCCACGCCCACCAGCGTGAGGAAAACCCGCTGTGAGCTGTCCCGAACCCGTGTTGCGTGGGGCAACCCTCGGCCACCACCCCTCTGGAGAATGAGAGAGGGAGAGGGAGAGAAAAATGCTTCCATAAAAGAAAGGGAGGTATTTTTACAAACATAACAACTGTTCTCCCTGACTTCCAAAATATTTCAGATGAGGAATAATGTCAGTGCTGGAAGGGCCCACAGCAGGCACACACTGCAGGCACACACTGCAGGCACACACTGCAGGCACACACTACAGGCACACACTACAGGCACACACTGCAGGCACACACTACAGGCACACACTGCAGGCACACACTACAGGCACACACTACAGGCACACAGCAGGCACACACTACAGGCACACACTGCAGGCACACACTACAGGCACACACTACAGGCACACACTGCAGGCACACACTTCTGCAGGCACACACTGCAGGCACACACTACAGGCACACACTGCAGGCACACACTGCAGGTACACACAGCAGGCACACACTGCAGGCACACACAGCAGGCACACACTGCAGTCACACACTGCTGCTCCTGATCTCACTCATTAATTTACCTCCTTGTTCCTGGATGTGCAGCTAATTAGTCTAAATTTGCAGGTATGCATTTGGAACAAACAGCTACATTCACTCAGACCCAGAAAGCCTCTAACACGGGGGAAGAGCAGGCTGAGCAGCTCTGATATGGGGAAGAGCAGGCTGAGCAGCTCTGATACGGGGAAGAGCAGGATGAACATCTCTGATATGGGGGAAGAGCAGGCTGAGCAGCTCTGATATGGGGAAGAGCAGGCTGAGTAGCTCTAATATGGGGAGGAGCAGGTTGAGCAGCTCTGATACAGGGAAGAGCAGGATGAACATCTCTGATATGGGGAAGAGCAGGCTGAGCAGCTCTAATATGGGGAGGAGCAGGCTGAGCAGCTCTAATATGGGGGAAGAGCAAGCTGAGCAGATCTGATATGGGGAAGGGCAGGCTGAGCAGCTCTAATATGGGGGAAGAGCAAGCTGAGCAGCTCTGTTACAGGGAAGAGCAGGCTGAGCAGTGGGGTACAGGCTTTGTGGTCGCCATGCATTCAGCCTGCTTGTGTAAACAGCTCAGGCCCTGATCCCCCAGCACCTCACAGCGCACACACAGACACGCGCCGTCCTCATCTACCACAAACAATTAGGGAGTCACTGCCCCCGCCCCCGCCCACCAGCTCTGCTTAATTGCAGGCATGTAGAGCGATTAAAGAGAGCCACCCCCATGGGTTAATGGGGGGACAAACCCCCCCACACTCCAGCCTCACCACATTACTGTCAATCAGCCCAGAGACTGAGTGTACAGCACAGCATGACAGAGACAGAGAGAGAGAGGGAGAGAAGAAGGGAGAGAGAGAAAGGGGAGAGAGAGAGAGAGAGGGAGGGAGAGAGAGAGAGGGAGAGAGAGAGGGGAGAGAGGGAGACAGAGAGAGAGGGAGAGGGAGCAATTGGGAAGAGGAGCGATGCAACTCGCGACCCTCGGCCTGTTGATGTTGCCGTGGTTACAGTGAATCTCAGTGGGGGACTCCGGCAAGCGGGCCTTCCCGCTGCTATGGCAACAGCCAACGCTCCATGTAATCCCAGTCAATCAAGAGAGGAAGCACCCGAAGAGAGACGGAGAGACAGGCCAACTGCGAAAAATACAACTATTAAGACTACGATTCTGATACATTTCAAGTCATCCTGCCCCCCCCCATGTTAAACAGTCAGTCCTACTGCTTACTGGAATAGGGAGACAGTGCTTCACTGGCTGCATGGAACGTGATGGCTTCCGATACGACACGCTAAGAGGAAGCACAGCTGCAGCATTTATTAGAAAGCAGGAAGTGATGTCACATACACGCCTCACAAACCGAAAGGTTTCAGTCCCAATTCATCCATGACATAACATGTTATTTTTATGGGCATTTTTCATGACAGCCACTTGTACTTCCACAGCACAATCAAAAAAGAAAGTTTTGGGGTTTTGGGGTGCCGTGGAAACAAAGCACATGAGACAACAGAGAGATAAATCATAAATCTACAGCCCTTTAACCAGCCTCTCACAGTTTATATTTACATATTAGGCATTTAGCACACAGAACTTCACCACAGTGCCCATTCAAACAGCTGGATATGTACTGAAATAGTGCATTTGAAGTGCCTTAAGCAAGGGTGCAAGGGCTGTGTCCTACGAAGGAATTGAACCTGCAGCCTCTGCTTTGCAAACCCAGCTCCCTAAATACTGTACTGCAATACAAATCTGCAGCTGCCTAAAATGTGCCAAACGTACAGGCCCCTAAAATATCCTGAAGCAACCCTTGAAAGCATTCTAAATCAATCCTCAAAAATCCAAAATGCCCCCCCCCCCTTCCCTATCATCCTCTGCCTTCTGCCTCCTTCACAGAGGGCTGGAATGTGTGGGAAGGGGGGGGGGGATTTTGAGGTCACAGGGAAGGGCCGGGGGCACCTCACCTCCTGCCCCAATGGGGCCCCCAGGAGGAGCCTGACAGCCGGAGACACAAGGACAGAACAGGGGGACAGCACCATGGAAACGGGGGAGAGCGTGTGATGGGGACAGGGCAGGGGGACAGCACCATGGAAACGGGGCAGAGCGTGTGACAGGGACAGGGCAGAAGGACAGCACCGTGGAAACGGAGCAGAGCGTGTGACAGGGACAGGGCAGAGGGACAGCACCGTGGAAACGGGGCAAAGCGTGTGACAGGGACAGGGCAGGGGTCAGCACCATGGAAACGGGGGAGAGCGTGAGTGTGTGACAGGGACAGGGCAGGGGGACAGCACCGTGGAAACGGGGCAAAGCGTGTGACAGGGACAGGGCAGGGGGACAGCACCATGGAAACGGGGGAGAGCGTGAGTGTGTGACGGGGACAGGGCAGAGCGTGAGCGTGTGATGGGGACAGGGCAGGGGGACAGCACCATGGAAACGGGGGAGAGCGTGACTGTGTGACAGGGACAGGGCAGGGGGACAGCACCATGGAAACGGGGCAGAGTGTGAGCGTGTGATGGGGACAGGGCAGGGGGACAGCACCGTGGAAACGGGGCAGAGCGTGAGCGTGTGACGGGGACAGGGCAGAGCGTGTGACGGGGACAGGGCAGAGCATGTGACGGGGACAGGGCAGAGCGTGAGCGTGTGACGGGGACAGGGCAGAGCATGTGACGGGGACAGGGCAGAGCGTGAGCGTGTGATGGGGACAGGGCAGGGGGACAGCACCATGGAAACGGGGGAGAGCGTGACTGTGTGACAGGGACAGGGCAGGGGGACAGCACCATGGAAACGGGGCAGAGTGTGAGCGTGTGATGGGGACAGGGCAGGGGGACAGCACCGTGGAAACGGGGCAGAGCATGTGACAGGGACAGGGCAGGGGGACAGCACCATGGAAACGGGGCAGAGCGTGAGCGTGTGACGGGGACAGGGCAGAGCGTGTGACGGGGACAGGGCAGAGCATGTGACGGGGACAGGGCAGAGCGTGAGCGTGTGATGGGGACAGGGCAGGGGGACAGCACCATGGAAACGGGGCAGAGTGTGAGCGTGTGATGGGGACAGGGCAGGGGGACAGCACCATGGAAACGGGGCAGAGTGTGAGCGTGTGACGGGGACAGGGCAGAGCGTGTGACGGGGACAGGGCAGAGCATGTGACGGGGACAGGGCAGAGCGTGAGCGTGTGATGGGGACAGGGCAGGGGGACAGCACCGTGGAAACGGGGCAGAGCGTGAGCGTGTGACGGGGACAGGGCAGAGGAACATTCACATAGCAGGAGTTTGGCAGGTTCTCTGATGTGGAATGACTTACGCAGTCACAGAATTGCACAGTACATCACAACCACTTACAGTAACAGAACAAAAAGCATACGGCCTGCAGCACCAGCAGACAGGAGGGCGGGGCAAGAGGGGGAGCAGGAAGGGGCGTGGCTTTATTGAAGAAGAGGGGATTGAGGTGAGAAGGAGATGGAGTAAAAATAATGAGAGGAAAGGTTCAGCACCAATCAGTCTGACACACTTAATTCTACACAGATGGCACACTCACACACTCACACACACACACCAGTGAACATATAAACACCAATATTTACATACACACGTGAGCACCTAACAGACACACACACACATATACGCAGAATTGTTTTGTGTGCCATCTGAACAAATTTTACATGCTTAACACATAGCAAAAATGGTATAAAAATGAGCAAACTGTCTTTCTGAGTGAATCATTTTGAGCAAAACCAAACCATAGCTCATGATCTCCACCTCAGCGATCAGCCCTGTTCTTCCCACAGAGGGAGGCCACAGCCCTGGGTCCCAGGACCTTTCCCAAACCCCCACCCTGCACCCTGACCTCCCCTGACCTGTCCACTCACCCACAGAATTGGGGTCCCCTTCGGCCAGCCCACCCCTCTGGTCACAGCTACAGGGTGCCATGGTTTCCCACATGGATATTGTTTTCTGTGCTGCAGACTGCGACACTGGTCTCTGACCCCAAAATGGAAAACACTCAACCCATTACACCCATCGAAAAAAATGCCCTAAACCAGCCCCCCCCGCAAAAAAATGTCCTCACTTCTGCACTGAAATGACAACCCATACACCACATTTCTCCAAGAGACATCACCGTCCCTCAACACATGAGTGATAGCTGAGTGAAGATTCAGGAACCCCATAATGGGCTGAGCTACACTCAACTGTCGTTCAGTGACTTGTGTGAACCAATGACATTGTTCTCTTTTCCACAGCAAAGCACCACGATCGGGTCTCATGTAGGATTCTTTCCCAACCCAGGATGAAGCAGCACTGTTTACATCATTTGCATATTCACATGGCGAAATCAATGTGTGTGTGTGTGTGTTTCTGTGTGTCTGTATGTGTGTGTGTGTGTGAGTGTGTGTGTCTGTATGTGTGTGTGTGTGAGTGTGTGTGTGTGTCTGTGCTAAATGGGGACCATACTTAGGTCCAAGATACGAAAGGACGCTGAGGAGTCTACGCGTGTCGAGGTTATAATGCATTACATCACCACAATGATTCAGACTTCACTGACCCCGTAACCGTGGCAACTGCCTCCCTCCCCTGACATCACTGTCTCAGCAGAGGGGCCAGAAGAGTGAGCAGAGTGACAGGTTAAGCTGCTGCATGCATGGACACCCACACACACCCACTAACAAACATATACACACATATACACAAACATAAATACACACACATCTGTGTGTAAGGCCAAGCTCCATCTCCGGGGTGACGGTCTGCCCAGCTGCTGCGGCTACAAAATGGAGAACGACTCTGTACACCACCACCCACTGGCTCACAGGACACACACACAGCAGCATGTTACGTGTTGAATAAACTACATGTTATATCTGTGTTTACTCCATGCTCCTTGAACACACACAAACTAACTCATCATTCATTAACAATGAACACTTTACTATGCAGACAACTAAACTGCAGGACAAATGGGAGGAGGGTTGGAAGGCAACACAAAATATATAGGCAATTCCTTTTACTAATAACACCAAATACAATAATCAATAATAATTGTAATGAAAAATATTACCTAAATAACCAAGGTTTGTGTTTTGATTTGAAATAATTTGATTTATATTCAATTATTTCTGCACAGGGTGAAGGAGAGCAAACAGATTTCTGAACACTGATTATTTCAGACAATCAGCCAATGACCTTGAGTTAGGAAATTATTTATTTACCAATCCAAGAATATTCACATCTATCATATTTATCTGTCTCATTCTTAATTAGGAAGGGTGATTCATTACTCAGTATCAGCAGCTGGTCTGCTGCTGTTGTCAGGGAAATACCGAAAGTTTAATACTAAATATGTATAAACATAAATAAAATTATTTTCAGAGAATATGCATCCTCTGTAATAAGCCATAAAAATCAATGTACTATACGTAAAAAATACATTAATATTATTGTACTATTCGTGTACCTAGTGTACTTAGTGTTAGAATAGCCTGATGAAAAATAATGTTGTAAGAGTTTTCATGTCTTGGAAATTAACATCACATAAAATATATTATTATTATTATTATTATTATTATTATTATTATTATTATTATTACTTTTAAGAATTACCAGTATATTGTCAATGGATCGCGTTTGCTCTTTTACATATAACTATAAGGCGCCATCGCTACACTGAGTTATAGTAGAGAATATATTCTATATTTCCAGATTTGTTTTTTATTTCCAGAGACAATATCTTGTGTTTTTTAAAACGAAAGAAATATTAACTTCATTTGAAGTTCAGTTTGTGGAACACAGAGAAACCTATTTTTAACTAACCACATTTAAAAAAGATTCAAATTAACCTAAATTTACTGTTTCATGGTATGCCGTTCTTAAAGCCGCTGTAATCACTGTTAAACAATGACAAAAACTTTTGACTGGGAGTAGGCCTGTCCCGAAGCTATAAGGAAAAAGGATTTTCGATTGCAACAATCCTAATCCACTTTCTGGGTTTACAGTTTTCGAGGTGGAATTAGCCCTTACAATATCCCAGAGCTACTTAAATCACCTCAACATGATGCGTTTTAATCAGTGTATTCAATGTACACGAAGACACGAAAAAATTATCTACAAAATAATTAATACTGATGGGTTACTATCTCTGCTATTATTATACTAAACAATACTTTGCGCAATAATTACAATGCATTAAAAGGCACGGATATTGTCACTGCTCAACCGGCTACCTACTATCTACATCACAGTCACACGTCAAAATGGACATGTTAGCGTACATTCAATGTTGTAAATATGACTTCAGCAAGGACAATAAACGCTTTCTGTTATGTTTGAATACCGATTACATGCACAGAACTAGGCCTAAGTGTTCCATGGTAACGCCAGAGATCGGATCACAGCAGGCGAAGATGTAGTGAGATAAAATATCCAACACAATTAAGCGATATTAGGCTATCCTGTTCTGAAAATGTGTGGCCGTCACTTTTGTGTCATCTCGCTACATTTAATGAAAGCTAAATTTTGTATGCTGTGTCTTAAAAGAGCTGAGATTTGGTTTTCCAAATCCAGCAGTGTGGAAAACCTTTGGAACTCACCCGAACATATCAGCATCACGGTCGCCTGGCAGCAGAACCACTGCCCGGTCATCGGAGGGTCAGAACCGAAACCGATCAAAACAAGAAAACGGGAGGAGAACGCATTTGCCTTCCTCTTTCCTGAGGTCACTGTACAAAACTCAGTACTTGAAAGCCTGCGGCTAACTCCGAAATACAGAAACAAACGGAATAACTATAAGGACTGAAATTAGAAGGCGGGATTTTGAAATAAAAAGCAGCCTACATCTACAGCTAGAAAGAACAGAAAAAAATAAAATAATGAATGATGTTTTCAGAATAAAATGATGAGAGAAAAATACCATGAGTTAGAAACAGATGTGAAAAGTCGAGTGGAGAAAGAAGAAGAAAATGCGAGCGGCTCCGGGCCTGGTTTCTCCGGCTTGACTGGAGGCCCGTCTCACTCATACACCCCATTCACTCAGCGCCGCCACTTGTCACATCAAAAGGGGTTGCCGTGGCGACAGCTCCACATGTTGCTGATGGTGATTAGCGGGCGAGAGGGGGGGAAATGCTCTGGATAGGCCGTCCAAAGCAGAGGATAAAGGGAGCGAGAGACGGAGAGGGAAGAGAGGGGGAGATGAAAAACGGAGGGCCCACCTCTCACATGGATGACAATTTAATAGCTCACTTAAATGAAAGGTGGAGGGGTTCTGTAAACACAGCCCATGCTAGCTGTCATAAGAATTACCTCCAATTTAACAGACTGCATTTCGGTGGTGTTCAGGGAAGTTTGTTTCTCAAGAAACTGTTCTATCATAGTGCATAGGTATACCTTATATTATATGAATACAGTGTATTGTTACACTTAAGTAAATTGTATTAGCTAATGACTATTTAAATGAAATACAGTAAATCTAATTGGAAAAAAGAAAATGAGCAGTGCCTAGTTTATCTTGAATTTTGAAAATGGCATTTATATTTTTTATAAAGCACTTTTCATAATAATTTTAAAGCCTATTATGAAATCAGTAAAATCACCGCATGTTTTAAATTCTGGCAGTGACGGAGTTTAGTAATAATTAAAATGCACTGAAAATCACCTTTGATAAGACATAAATAAAAATAGAAAATATGCGAGCCATAATTATGTCTTTGTATGTGAGGTATGATTCATCTCCCCCAGCAGACAGCCCCTCGGTGGCTGATTATGAAGCACACATTTCACACAGCCGACAGTTTACCTCATGGGTGGGCAAAGACGGCCATAACCGATTATGCAGATGAAGAAAATTTCTGCTGTTCATTATTTAATCAGACCAACCATCTGTGCAATGTGACATTTTATGTATTGATAATCTCAGGAATTAGATGTCAAATGTGATAACTGTTGCTGTGTTCCTTTATAAACTATTTAATCTAATATAATTTGCCAATCTGCATGTGAACTGGCATCTGTTTACATATCTAGGTAGCCAGTTAAACCGGGGCGGCTGGTGGAATTAAAAACCTGCATATCGAGCTCCCACAGTGCTGCTCCACTCTCATTTACTTGGAAAACTGGGAAGTGAAGGGCCTTGATCAACAGTAATGTCCCAAAGGGCATTTGAACCAAATACCCTTTAATTATTGAGTGTGATTCTCTCACTGCAGAGGGCACACACAACCCTCATACTCATATAGCTTGATACTTACTGAAGCAATTCAGGCTAGCTATACTGATTGAGAGTACGTACGCAGTGGCCTATCTGAGAATCAACCCTGCAAGCATTGTCAGTAGGAAAGATCCTTAACCAATACACTACCATGAGCTATTGCTTGATTATCTTGACTTTTGGTTGATTTACTATGAACAAATATATATATTTTTTGTAAATCCTATGATTATTTATTTTTATGCGTGATCCATTCAAAGACACATGACTAAGAGACTCAGCATGCTGGTGGTATAAGGCAAGCAGACTTTCAAAACACAGAGAACACACTCACAGCTTCACAGCCAGAATCAAATTCAGTCGTTACTCTCCTGGACCCACCCCACCTTAGTCCTTCATCACATGGCCACACCTCCAATTGAGGCAACTCATTAACTGATTGAATGACAGACAAGAGATCGGGGCGGCCATGTCTGTCTTTTGCTCCCTGCTGCCCTGCTCTCAGAGACAAATCCACAGCTAACATGTTTCACTGAGGCCAGAGTTACACCTGTCAATGTATTCTCTTTTTTTAAACGTGTGACAATAGCAGGGGTGTTCTTTTGTACTTGCTTGCATTGTTAGAGTTAATTTCTCTCTCTTCTGCAGCTGTGCATAACGGCTTTGCGGTGTTTGTCTGTGTGTGCATGTGTGTGTGTGTGAGTGTGTGGGTGTGTGTGCGTGTCCGTTTGAGCATCTGGGCTTTGTAGTGGAGACACAGTAGCAACACGCTAAATAAATGAATTAATTAACGGAGCGAAATGCAGGAGAGAGAGGTAGCGGGGAGAGGGTGTTCACCATGAAAGAAAAGAGTTGAAAAGAGGCAGGTGCAGTCATGTCTCATTACTGAGTCAGAGAGAGATGGAGAGAAAGGGAACAGAGACAGAAAGAACAAAACAGAGCGAGAGAAAGAGAGGAAAAGAGCGAGAGTGAGAGTGAGAGTGCTTCCGTTAAAATCATTGGGGAGAGTTCCAGTGTGGTAGAGAATACAGTGAATAAGCACAAATATGACATGGCAGGATGGAACAAAGCATGCCGTTCCACACACCACAGGGGCACTTTATTAGACCCTGGAGAGGGCTGTGTGTGTGTGTGTGTGTGTGAGCGTGAGTGGTATTGTGTTAGACCCTGAAGAGGACAGTGTGTGTGTGTGTGTGTGTGTGTGTTTGTGAGTGTGAGTGTGAGTGTGTGTGTGTGTGAGTGGTATTGTGTTAGACCCTGAAGAGGACCATGTGTGTGTGTGTGTGTGTGTGTGTGTGTGGTATTGTGTTATGTTATGTCTTGGAGAGGAGTGTGTGTGTGTGTGTGGTACTGTGTTATGTTGTGTTATGGAGAGGACTGTGTGTGTGTGTGTGTGGTACTGTGTTATGTTGTGTTATGGAGAGGAGTGTGTGTGTGTGTGTGTGTGTGTGTGTGGTATTGTGTTATGTTGTGTTATGGAGAGGACTGTGTGTGTGTGTGTGTGGTACTGTGTTATGTTGTGTTATGGAGAGGACTGTGTGTGTGTGTGTGTGTGTGTGGTATTGTGTTATGTTGTGTCAGTACCCAGTCCGATGAAACGAAAACAATATTATTCCATATTGAAACTCCATGCTATTTCACACTGAATCTCTGTGTTAATCAACACTAAGATTGCCGTTCCAGACTGAAAGTGCATGTTATTCAAAATGCAAAGGGTGAAATTTTCCTCCACTGAAAGGTCCTGTGTGCCAAGTCAAATGAGACTGAGTGTTTCTCAGGCTAAGCTGAAGTGCTAACTGAATTACATTAAGTGAGCATTGCGTGTTACAGAGTGTGCACTGAAACGTGCCGCTCTGCGCTGTAATGGGTGCATGCTGTCCCATGCTGAATGGACTGCAACAGCTGTATGCATAGAAAAGAGGGGTGGCGAGGGGGAGAGGAGAGGTATGAATATTCTCTGCTAAATAACACA
The DNA here is from genome assembly GCA_019788955.1 of Albula glossodonta. Lineage (NCBI taxonomy): Eukaryota > Metazoa > Chordata > Actinopteri > Albuliformes > Albulidae > Albula > Albula glossodonta. The sequence continues at coordinate 5,736 of JAFBMS010000325.1, read as the reverse complement.
AAAAGAAAGAGAGAAAAGAGAGTGCGGAGGATAGCTGCAGGAGGGGAGGGGGACCTGGGGGGGACACAAAAAGAGACAGAACTACAGAATGACAGAGGGGAGAACAGTAAAGGGCAGGGAGGGGAATGAAAAGAGGAAAACACAGAGGAGGGGAGGGATGAAATTACTGTGATGTAAAGGACAGACAGAGAGAGAGAGAGAGAGATAGAGAGATGCATGGAGGCTAGCTCTGATAAGAATGCATTGACAAGTGTAATAATGGCAAAGGACATGTACCCCCTGTGCAGCTGTCTGAAGGCCCCCTCGGAGAGGCAGGGATCTGTGCTCCCCAGGGGGAGGGGCTCGAGCGGGGCCTGTGATTCTGCATTCTCACAGACGCACAGGTAATGTTCCATCCAGGTCACAATCTCACCGGCTCTCAGCCAATCACCGGCCACTCTCATACTTCCACATTCACAGACCGTGCCTGGATGGACCCAGGATGGACTTTCATATGAATTTAAGTTGTTTAGGGAGGGATATTCCACTGCTCTGAAGTGAAACAGAGGAGGCTGAGGTTTAATGATTCTATAGATAAAAAAACACAACCCTGCCTGTCCCAGAAAGATAGGAGGGGCATAGTCCCATTTACACGCTTACAGCCAAAAGCCATAACCACCCTGTATCACTCACATGTAAAACTGCTGAAGCTAAGCAGGTGTAGTCTTAGCTAGTACTTGGATGGGAGACCTCCTCAAAACCCTAAAGAGGTGTTAGTGAGCCAGTAGAGGGCCTTCTTCCCTCTGGATCAATTAGAGACCCAGCAACCCATCACAGTGATGACAGTACTTGAGATTAGACATTAAACAGAGGCAATAGGAGTGCTAAAACCACTGTCCTGAGAAAATTCACACAGAAAATTCTATGTACATACACCAGAGTCCTATAAGATTCCCTGCCTACTCCTCACATCATCACTACCAGCAAGAAATCAGCTCTAATTTGCCTTCACTTGGTTAAATAAAATGTACCCACAGAAGAGTCCTACCTGTCCCACTCCAGACTGCAGGATGTTCAGGTTAGTCTCAGGGTCCTGGAAAGCCTTTTCTGCCACTGCAGAGAAACGAGAGGAAGAATCATTTACTCATTAAACTGATTTATTAATGAATCATTTACTCATTAAACTGATTTATCAATGAATCATTTACTCTTTAAACTGATTCATTAATGAATCATTTACTCATTAAACTGATTCATTAATGAATCATTTACTCTTTAAACTGATTTATCAATGAATCATTTACTCTTTAAACTGATTCATTAATGAATCATTTACTCTTTAAACTGATTTATCAATGAATCATTTACTCTTTAAACTGATTTATCAATGAATCATTTACTCTTTAAACTGATTTATCAATGAATCATTTACTCTTTAAACTGATTCATTAATGAATCATTTACTCTTTAAACTGATTTATCAATGAATCATTTACTCATTAAACTGATTTATCAATGAATCATTTACTCTTTAAACTGATTTATCAATGAATCATTTACTCTTTAAACTGATTCATTAATGAATCATTTATTCATTAAATTGATTTAGTAATGAATCATTTACTCTTTAAACTGATTCATTAATGAATCATTTACTCATTAAACTGATTTATTGATGAATCATTTACTCATTAAACTGATTTATCAATGGATCATTTACTCATTAAACTGATTTATTAATGACTCATTTACTCACTGAACCGATTTTCTTGTCCAGAGTGACTTGCGCAGCTGACATTTTTCCACACAATCAATTTATGCTGTTGGATATTTACCAAAACCATTCAGGGTAAGTGCCCTGCCGCAAGGGTATAATGTTATCACCCCGAGAATCCCATTAGGTTTATTAGGCTTATCATTGAAGAGTATAATGTTATCACCCCGAGAATCCCATTAGGTTTATTAGGCTTATCATTGAAGAGTATAATGTTATCACCCTGAGAATCCCATTAGGTTTATTAGGCTTATCATTGAAGAGTGTAATGTTATCACCCCGAGAATCCCATTAGGTTTATCAGGCTTATCATTGAAGAGTGTAATGTTATCACCCCGAGAATCCCATTAGGTTTATCAGGCTTATCATTGAAGAGTGTAATGTTATCACCCCGAGAATCCCATTAGGTTTATCAGGCTTATCATTGAAGAGTATAATGTTATCACCCCGAGAATCCCATTAGGTTTATTAGGCTTATCATTGAAGAGTATAATGTTATCACCCCGAGAATCCCATTAGGTTTATTAGGCTTATCATTGAAGAGTGTAATGTTATCACCCCGAGAATCCCATTAGGTTTATCAGGCTTATCATTGAAGAGTATAATGTTATCACCCCGAGAATCCCATTAGGTTTATCAGGCTTATCATTGAAGGGTATAATGTTATCACCCCGAGAATCCCATTAGGTTTATTAGGCTTATCATTGAAGAGTATAATGTTATCACCCCGAGAATCCCATTAGGTTTATTAGGCTTATCATTGAAAAGTCAGTGTGTGTTTGCAGGTTTTCATACTTTATGTATTTCAAGTTGTTTCAGCAAAACTGTTGAACTGTCATGGCAGTAAAGCCCATTTGAATTTGAATTTGAATAGAACAGGGTATCTGACATGATCCTCACTCACCTGCAATGTCAGGTGCTTGCTCTGTGCTCCGGTTTAGGCTGCTCTGATGAATCTGGAGTGTCAGGGCACTGAAACCACACAGAAGAAAATGAGTCTCTCTCATGCTCACTCACACACACACACATATACTGTTCACTCAAACAAAAGCGCATAACCTCATGACAACATTTAGTACAGACACATGATATGGTTTGGGGTAAAGAGCTGTAAAACAATGTGGTTTGTGGGTGGAGCTTATACCTCTGGTTGGTGGTGATGTAGCTCTTCCTGTCCTGACTCGGCACGTCCCCTCCGGTGGCCTGGCCAATGGAATTCTTCTTGTCCATCTCCACTTCCTCCGTTAACACTGAGCCGGACACGGTCACACCGGCCCCCAAAGTAGCCTGAGGTGGCCCTGAGGCTGGGGGCCCCTCAGGGGCCGGCTGGGGCCCCCGAGTGGGAGCAGGTGAGGAGCGGGGCCCAGGTAGCTTCCTGTCTGTGTGTTTCATTGCACCTTCCATCAGCTCCGCCTGTGTGGGTCAGAGTCACGCCACAGCTGGTGTAAACACATAACGATCACGCCTTCAAACACATTTCACCTCTCATACAAACGACTGCAAGCCAAAGAGGCCTACAGCTGAGCACTGCCATCTGTAGAGCAATATCAATAAATACATAAATGACATAAAGACATAGGGGAATAAATGAAACCAACATAATGATACATGACAGCAAAGGAAATTAATAGTATGCATTTAAAATATTAGTTTAAAAACAAAGTAAAAACCGGGTAAAATCTATTATAAATATTTTATAATAAACAAACCATCCTAACCAAATACAGTTTTAGATGCATCACATATGTAATTATTCATTTCTTAATGCTACATTTTATTGCATTTGATTGACCTTCCTGTCATGGAATACTGTCCCCCTGGCATTAAATTTAAAACCTGCCAGAAGAGAGGAATGCATCTGAAGTTTGTATTTTTCTTCATTTGTACACAGTGCCCCCTTTTGGCCAGAAGATGAATGAGCACAAATTTGAGAAATTCTATCTGACGTAAGGACACCCCCAAAGTTGGGCAGTGTTATGGCAGAATGGAGGCAGTAAAGTATTCGGTCCCAAATCTAGCAAGAGCTGAATATCTAGTGAGCAGATTGAATGCCTGTTATTTAGTTTTGGCCCAATGGAGACAAGCCAGATGACTACAGTCTTAAGACAGTGAATATGGCCGCTGTGTCGCACATGGGGGAGTAATCTGTGTGTGGTCTGCCGGAAGGCCACACTCACCATCTTAGCTGCAGCCACACCTTTGGAATTCAGATCTGTAGCGCAAGGACAAAAAACAGTGGAATTAATTCAGTATTCAGCAATTTAAGGGTGAAATTCACCCAAATTAACTTTAAGTAAAGGAATGTGCATCTCAAGCAAAACATATTTCAATCACAACATAATTTTCTTTGAGTACATTGCATTGTATTGGAGGCACACAAGCATGTCCTTTGGAATGTGTTATTTTCATTTTAATACACAGTAACACAGATTAAAGTCTGTTTCACATTTGCTGTTAAAGTTAGTGAGCAAATGCAGGGATATTACTTGTCCAACTAGTTTCACAAACTACAACAGCAGCCTCCATCTGCTTCCTCTCTCTGCCCTTGCTAGGTACTGGGGTCATACCTGGGGTTGTACCTGGGGCCTGCGTGGTGTCCGAGTGCAGCAGGCTCTTCAGCTGCTGGGGACTCAGGTTCTTCACATCCAAGCCATGTTTCTCCAGCTGCGCAACTATCCCGAGCCAGGCAGCATCTGCATCTGCGCAGACAGGAGTCATACATCAACGCATGGTCAGTGCATGGCCCAGGCTTTTACAATAAGGGTGTTTCTTGACTGGTGAGTGTTAGAATTATTATTATTATTATTATTATTATTAATTGCATATCTGCTCTCACCATCCAGCCCAGTCTTAGATTTTGAGTTTGGTAAGGGCTGCTTATGCTGCTGCCCAACATGAGTTTCCTCCTCCTGGGAAATGTAGTTCTCTGTATAGTCCAAAGGGAAGCCCAGCTCCTCATGGAAAGGCGAGTTTGAGATGCTTGCTGCCACCCGGTGGTGGGAGGATGGCTTTGCACGTGAGAGGCCTTGCAGCAGTTGCTGATCTCTGTTGCTTTGGTACCCCCTGACACCTCCCAGTCCAGAGGGAGGGGGCAGGTACCCCGGCCCATCCAGAGAGTTCAGGGAACGTTCCTCTTCATCCTCATAGCCATACTGTGACACAAAAAACACAATTACCCATGCTGCAACAGCAGAGGCACAATTACCCTTACTGCAATATGACCACATGTTCTCCTTAAGATGAAAAGTATTTTTATTATTATATTTTCATATTTCCAATGGATCTCTTTTCCAGCAGTTGTAACTGATGTAAAATATCTTGGGTTTAGATGTTGGTGAGACAGTGTAGTGTTTGCTTAGTCATTTGGATGAATAGTTGGGTGTCAGTGCTCAGATGGCCAAAAGGTCAGTAACTCAGTCTCAGGAACACAACTCATAACTCAGTCTGTATCTATGAGGTTCAACTGCAGTGTTTCTCGAACCATACCGACACGACACACTGCCCGGCATGTCTGTGTTCCAACCTGTCATCTAAGCTACTAGTCTATCAACACCTGAGCATAATTAAGTGAGGACTAAATGTGTACATAATTATGTTTGCTTCCAACTAAATTGAGTTTTCTAGGGTTGTTACTGGCTATTTTGATCGTTTTTTTTTATTCAATCACCAATTTGCATTGACAAGTTAATAATCCTGCTCCCAGCTGAATCTTATGTTTTCAGATATCTTATCTCTCTGAGACTACACTTCCCTCCTCTTGACTGTTATTGCACTTCAAACCCAATCTATGCTCTCATCTTGGTGTTGTAAGTCGCTCCTGATAAATGCCTGTAATGCAATGTAATGTAACCTAATGCAATATAAAGCAGTCAGATACAGGGCAGCCTGCAGGAGTGAGATGGACATAGTGCTCTTCTGTGTGTGTGTGTGTGTGTGTGTGTGTGTGTCAGTGTGTGAGGGTGTGTGTGTGTGTGTGTGTGTGA
>JAFBMS010003240.1:0-15574 GCA_019788955.1 Albula glossodonta | reverse complement strand
CTTTGCCAGGGTCAGGGTTAGTGTTAGGCTTAGGGCTAGGGCTAGGGCAAGGGTAAAGGTTAGGGTTTAAAAAAATGGAAGGTCCTAGAGACTTGAAACCTAGTCCTTGGTGGGGGTTTTTGGAGGCGCTGAGAATGGCAAAAGTGGTCCCGAGTCTCTACGACCTTCCGTTCCTGAGGTAGGCCACTTTGCCAGGGTTAGGGTTAGGGTTAGGGCTAAGGTTAGGGTTAAAAAAAATGGAAGGTCCTAGAGAGTTGAAACCTAGTCCTAGGTGGGGGTTTTTGGGGGCGCTGAGAATGGCAAAAGTGGTCCCGAGTCTCTACGACCTTCCGTTCCCGAGGTAGGCCACTTTGCCAGGGTCAGGGTTAGTGTTAGGGTTAGGGCTAGGGCTAGGGCAAGGTAAAGGTTAGGGTTAAAAAAATGGAAGGTCCTAGAGACTTGAAACCTAGTCCTAGGGGGGGTGGGTTTTTGGGGCACTGAGAATGGCAAAAGTGGTCCCAAGTCTCTACGACCTTCCGTTCCACAGGTAGGCCACTTTGCCAGGGTTAGGGTTAGGGTTAGGGCTAAGGTTAGGGTTATAAAAAAATGGAAGGTCCTAGAGACTTGAAACCTAGTCCTAGGTGGGGGTTTTTGGGGGCGCTGAGAATGGCAAAAGTGGTCCCGAGTCTCTACGACCTTCCGTTCACAGGTAGGCCACTTTGCCAGGGTCAGGGTTAGGGTTAGAGTTAGGGTTAGGGTTAGGTTAGGGTTTTAAAAATGGAAGGTCCTAGAGACTTGAAACCTAGTCCTTGGTGGGGGTTTTAGGGGCGCTGAGAATGGCAAAAGTGGTCGCGAGTCTCTACGACCTCCGTTCCCGAGGTAGGCCACTTTGCCAGGGTCAGGGTTAGGGTTAGGGCTAAGGTTAGGGCTAGGGTTACGGTTAAAAAAATGGAAGGTCCTAGAGAGTTGAAACCTAGTCCTAGGTGAGGGTTTTTGGGGGCGCTGAGAATGGCAAAAGTTGTCTCGAGTCTCTATGATTTTCCGTTCCCGAGGTAGGCCACTTTGCCAGGGTCAGGGTTATGGTTAGGGCTAGGGTTAGGGTTAAATAAAAGGAAGGTCCTAGAGACTTGAAACCTAGTCCTAGGTTAGGGTTTTTGGGGGCACTGAGAATGGCAAAAGTGGTCCCGAGTCTGCACGACCTTCCATTCCCGAGGTAGGCCACTTTGCCACGGTCAGGGTTAGTGTTAGGGTTAGGGTTAGGGCTAGGGCATGGATAAAGGTTAGGGTTAAAAAAATGGAATGTCCTAGAGACTTGAAACCTAGTCCTAGGTGGGGGTTTTTGGGGACGCTGAGAATGGCAAAAGTGGTCCCGAGTCTCTACGACCTTCCGTTCCCAAGGTAGGCCACTTTGCCAGGGTCAGGGTTAGGGTTAAGGCTAGGGTTAGGGTTAGGGTTAAAAAAACGGAAGGTCCTAGAGACTTGAAACCTAGTCCTAGGTGGGGGTTTTTGGGGGCGCTGAGAATGGCAAAAGTGGTCCCGAGTCTCTACGACCTTCCATTCCCGAGGTAGGCCACTTTGTCAGGGTCAGGGTTAGGGTTAGGGTTAAGGCAAGGGCTATGGTTAGGGTTAAAAAAATGGAAGGTCGTAGAGAGTTGAAACCTAGTCCTAGGTGGGGGTTTTTGGGGGCGCTGAGAATGGCAAAAGTGGTCCCGAGTCTCTACAACCTTCCATTCCCGAGGTAGGCCACTTTGTCAGGGTCAGGGTTAGGGTTAGGGTTAAGGCAAGGGCTAGGGTTAGGGTTAAAAAAATGGAAGGTCGTAGAGAGTTGAAACCTAGTCCTAGGTGGGGGTTTTTGGGGGGGCTGAGAATGGCAAAAGTGGTCCCGAGTCTCTACAACCTTCCGTTCCCGAGGTAGGCCACTTTGCCAGGGTCAGGGTTAGGGTTAGGTTTGGGGTTAGGGCTGGGGTTAGGGCTGGGGTTAGGGTTAAAAAAATGGAAGGTCCTAGAGACTTGAAACCTAGTCCTAGGTGGAGGTTTTTGGGGGCACTGAGAACAGCAAAAGTGGTCCCAAGTCTCTACGACCTTCCGTTCCCGAGGTAGGCCACTTTGCCAGGGTCAGGGTTAGGGTTAGGGTTAGGGCTAGGGTTACGGTTTAAAAAATGGAAGGTCCTAGAGACTTGAAACCTAGTCCTAGGTGGGGGTCTTTGGGGGCGCTGAGAATTGCAAAAGTGGTCCCAAGTCTCTACGACCTTCCGTTCCCGATGTAGGCCACTTCACCAGGGTCAGGGTCAGGGTTAGGGTTAGGGCTAGGGTTAGGGTTAAAAAAATGGAAGGTCCTAGAGACTTGAAACCTAGTCCTTGGTGGGGGTTTTTGGGGGCGCTGAGAATGGCAAAAGTGGTCCCGAGTCTGTATGACCTTCCATTCCTGAGGTAGGCGACTTTGGCAGGATCAGGGTCAGCGTTAGGGTGAGGGTTAGGGTTAGGGTTAGGGTTTGAATAATGGAAGGTCCTAGCAACTTGAAACGTAGTCTTTGGTGGGGGTTTTTGGGGGCGCTGAGAATGGCAAAAGTGGTCCAGGGTTTCTACGACCTTCCATTCCCGAGGTAGGCCACTTTGCCAGGGTCAGGGTTAGGGTTAGGGTTAGGATTGGGGTTAGGGTTAGGGCCAGGGTTAGGGTTAAAAAAATGGAAGGTCCTAGAGACTTGAAACCTTGGCCACTTTGCCATGATACATCTTATTGAAACAGACCCCTGGGGAGGGGGAGGGGTTGGTTTTGCGGGTTTCAGTGGAGCCTCTGCTGTCCACCCTTTATATTGTATAGTATTTTAAACAAAGTTTGTACGGTGAGTCTGTGTCCTGGGCATCTGTGATGGGGTGGATCTGTGTCTTTGGGTAGTAGTGTTCAATGTTTGCAGTTCCTGATACTGGCTTTCTGAGAACAGAACTTTTTCATAATTTAATTATATTCATTATGTGCAAAGATGAAAAAAAATATCAATTCAAATGGGAAATGACACATTTGAATTGGCTATCCCTTCAAAAATCAAAATGTTTCGTTTTTGTAGATGATTTAAACAATCAGATTAGTGTAAGAATAATGAGACAAGGCAGTATTGGCACAAATTGAAACTTCACAACACAATCAACTCAGAGGGATTTTACAGTAAATCAATTCTGATAGATTTTTATTAAATTTGTTTATTAATAAAATGTTTGTTTTCATACGTAGTGGGAATTAATATAGTCGTCTGTGTTTTTCCCTTGCCTTCGACACTAGGGAAAGCATGTGCGACCATGGAGCAAATCTCTTACCTGAATTTCAGTTTTACGGACTTCACAGGCTGCATGAGGAGACCTTGCAAAAAACTAACTTGTCATTCTTCATCTCCATAAAATAAGTTATATTCATTGAACAGACACATTCACTGTTTACTCTAAAATGTAAATATCAAAACATGGCTCCTGGATTTGTAATACAGTAACTATTCACAGTTTACTTACATCTTAGTGAAGCATTGAAAAATGAATGATAAATATAGATTGTTTTGTAAAAAATCAAAAGAAAACATCAAAAAACATAAACCAAATGTTGAACTACAATCTTTATTTAATCCTAACAAAAATACTTATGCTCTTTCATTGTCTGCTGTTGGCAGATAAAAGAATATTAAAATGATCAAATGAAAATAAGGTAACTTTACCCAAGGTGGAGTTTGCCAGTAAGAAATGCATTTGTTAATAGGACACAAGCACTTTCCCTTCTCAGGTCCTGCCTTCAGTATATTAAGTGTCCTCTTAGAAATGTTACTGTTACGGTTGTTGCTCAGCTTTCCCCATTATACTATAAAGCACAAACTTTTTCTACAGGGACACATGTAGAATATCTAACTGAAAGACCCCAAAAGACTCCAATGACTAAATATTAATATCATTAAAATGTGCTTTTTCATTGGACCTTTTCATACCTAATACAAGACAATGAGAAATCTGTCATATAGCAGTTTAGATACTAAATGCACAGAAAATGACATCAGTGAATTACTCATTACTGGCTTTTTGTCATTGACTCCCCACCCTCAAACCAAATATCCAAAGTCATTTTCCCAGCAAATACAAGGCAACTGTTATCATGATTCTACAGCAGATCACTGCATTTCCGCACAGATCAGAGTGGTTGCAGGAGTAGGAGGGTCTCACAAAGCTACAGGGTATTGTCACACAGTCAAACTCGAGGCTAAAACCTCAACCATCACCTCAGAGCTAACTGATGCATAACTGCAAATAATGACAAAAGGTGCAATTTTTTGTGAAGAAAAGACATCCATTTTGTGCAATGTATTTGTATTTATTTATTGTATTTTTTAGCATTTGTTTGCTTAGGGTTGGAACAACTTTGTGGTCCCAGATGGAGTCTAGACTTAGGAGACTCTGATACAGGACCACACAGCTGCAATAAACTTCCAGAGCCATTTGAAAGACTGGTATGCAACATTTTTAATGATTGTGCCTTTGGAGGAAAAAAAGAAGTGTAAAGGCAGGCAAAGGAAGAAAAAGTAAAAATCTCAGTAAAAATGCCAAAATACGAAATATGGAAAATATCACAATGTGGGAGGGAGCGTGGCACAAACAGGGTGAGCGGGAGGGAAAACCCTAAATAATAAGGATTTGCATCAGTGAACACAAACATTCATGCATGCATGCTCACACACATACACATGCACAAACACATGCACACATATGTATGTACACACCTTCTCACTCACTTGTACACACACACACACACACACACAAAGTTATGGAAAATTGCGGCTAAAACCCTGGAAAATTGTAAAGGCATCATACATCCATTCCATGTATTGTAAGTGCAGAAGAAGAAAAAAAACAGAAAAGATTCAATCAGATGAAAGGAAAAAGCATGCATAAAAGTCCAGTGCTTTAACTTTAGTCCTGTGAGTGTATATCTGAGGGGCTTCAGTTCTGCACCATCCAGCAGAGCGCCCCCACCCACTCTCCCTCCCTCTCTCTAGCCTGGGCTCCGCTGCACACCCCCCCACCACTCTCCCTCCCTTCTCTCTAGCCTGGGCTCCGCTGCACCCCACCCACTCTCCCTCCCTCTCTCTAGCCTGGGCTCCGCTGCACCCCCACCCACTCTCCCTCCCCTCTCTCTAGCCTGGGCTCCGCTGCACCCCACCCACTCTCCCTCCCCTGTCTCTAGCCTGGGCTCCGCTGCACCCCCCACCCACTACCTCCCCTTTCTCTAGCCTGGGCTCCGCTGCACCCCCACCCACTCTCCCTCCCCTGTCTCTAGCCTGGCTCCGCTGCACACCCCACCCACTCTCCTCCCCTTTCTCTAGCCTGGGCTCCGCTGCACCCCCACCCACTCTCCCTCCCCTTCTCTAGCCTGGGCTCCGCTGCACCACCCCCACCCACTCCCTCCCCTCTCTCTAGCCTGGGCTCCGCTGCACCCCCACCCACTCTCCCTCCCCTTTCTCTTGCATGGGCTCCGCTGCATCCCCACCCCTTCTCCCTCCCCTCTCTCTAGCCTGGGCTCTGCTGCACCTCCTCCAGAACTGTCCTATGGTGGAGGGGGGGTGCTGAGGTAGGGGGAGGATTGGGAGCTTATTGCCTCTGTTTCAAAATGTCCGGCTCTGGATTTGCAACAAGTGGTAAGGTGTGTGTTGTGTGTGTCTGTGTATTTGTGTGTATTTGCATGTGCATGTGTGTATACGCATGTGTGTGTGTGAGTGAGTGAGTGTGTATGGAGGAAGGAGGTCTGAAGTTTATGCCAGTGGGTGCTGATGGTGGTGTGAGTGTGAAAGCAGCAGCTCCTGAGGAGGTTTATAGTGCTTGCGTCTTGAGCTCGATGGGGTCACCGCGGGGATCCAGCTGGCTCTCAGACTCTGGTGGTCGGCTGCCCTTCAAGGTTGCCAGTCTTTCAGACAGACCACGCATGCGGGGGAACAGCATGAAGTCATACAGCAGTGCTCCCATAGCTCCTCCAATCATGGGCCCAACCCAGTACACCTGCACAAACAAGAGTCAGAGACCGTCAATCCACTACTACACACACACAGAACCAGACACCATCACTCCACCACTAAACACACACACAGAACAAGAGACCATCACTCCACCACTACACACACACAGAACCAGAGACCATAACTCCACCACTAAACACACACAGAACCAGAGACCATAACTCCACCACTAAACACACACACAGAACCAGAGACCGTCACTCCACCACTAAACACACACAGAACCAGAGACCGTCACTCCACCACTAAACACACACACAGAACCAGAGACCGTCACTCTACCAGTACACACACAGAACCAGAGACCATAACTCCACCACTAAACACACACAGAACCAGAGACCATAACTCCACCACTAAACACACACAGAACCAGAGACCATCACTCCACCACCACACACACACAGAACCAGAGACCGTCACTCCACCACTACACACACACAGAACCAGAGACCATCACTCCACCACTACACACACACAGAACCAGAGACCATCACTCCGCCACTATAGACACATAGAACCAGAGACCATAACTGTACCACTAAACACACACACAGAACCAGAGACCGTCACTCCACCACTATACACACACAGAACCAGAGGCCGTCGCTCCACCACTAAACACACACAGAACCAGAGACCATAACTCCACCACTAAACACACACACAGAATCAGAGACCGTCACTCCACCACTACACACTCACAGAACCAGACACCATCACTCCACCACTAAACACACACAGAACCAGAGACCATAACTCCACCACTAAACACACACACAGAACCAGAGACCGTCACTCCACCACTACACACACACAGAACCAGAGACCGTCACTCCACCACTAAACACACACAGAACCAGAGACCGTCACTCCACCACTAAACACACACAGAACCAGAGACCATAACTCCACCACTAAACACACACAAAACCAGAGACCATAACTCCACCACTAAACACACACACAGAACCAGAGACCGCCACTCCACCACTACACACACACAGAACCACAGACCGTCACTCCACCACTACACACACACAGAACCAGAGACCGTCACTCCACCACTAAACACACACAGAACCAGAGACCGTCACTCCACCACTAAACACACACAGAACCAGAGACCGTCACTCCACCACTACACACACACAGAACCAGAGACCATAACTCCACCACTAAACACACACAGAACCAGAGACCATAACTCCACCACTAAACACACACACAGAACCAGAGACCATCACTCCACCACTACACACACACAGAACCAGAGACCGTCACTCCACCACTACACACACACAGAACCAGAGACCGTCACTCCACCACTAAACACACACAGAACCAGAGACCATAACTCCACCACAAAACACACACACAGAACCAGAGACCGCCACTCCACCACTAAACACACACAGAACCAGAGACCGTCACTCCACCACTAAACACACACAGAACCAGAGACCGTCACTCCACCACTAAACACACACAGAACCAGAGGCCGTCGCTCCACCACTAAACACACACAGAACCAGAGACCATAACTCCACCACTAAACACACACACAGAACAAGAGACCATCACTCCACCACTACACACACACAGAACCAGAGACCGTCACTCCACCACTACACACACACAGAACCAGAGACCATCACTCAGCCACTACACACACACAGAACCAGAGACCGTCACTCCACCACTACACACACACAGAACCAGAGACCATCACTCCGCCACTACACACACACAGAACCAGAGACCATCACTCAGCCACTACACACACACAGAACCAGAGACCGTCACTCCACCACTACACACACACAGAACCAGAGACCATCACTCCACCACCACACACACACAGAACCCGAGCCTCTCACTTCAACACTGCAACAGAGTCAGGGTCCTCACAGCACGGTAAGTCTTCATAATGTTATATGATGAAAATGACAAGCCTATTTTTCATTATGTATTCCTGTCTTCTTATGTGTATTCTTGTATGTGTATATGTATTCTTACATGCAAAACAAGTCCATACAGTCTGCCTTTTTTGTGTGCATTTGTGAGTAAAAGATCTTGCATACAAATAAAATGTTCCTCTCATGTAAAATGAATGTGGCAGGAGTTCCTTATTTCCCACATCTTTGATAATTATTTCACCCAGTGCTACAATATTAATGTATATGTTATCAATGTATCTACGTTAGCCATATCATAAACTCACACTTAAAGCTAGATAACTTAGTTAACCAATTTCACACTCAGTATGTGTTTTATTGGCTGAATATATTAAAAGAATGTGCTTTAAACAACCTTTATAAGTACAGTATTAATACAATTTAAATGTCATGGTTACTCACTGGCTAGCTACTGTTCTCTGTGTTGGCATTAAAGCTACACACATTATACTGCACCACTGTGCTGTTTTTCCAGCAGTATACTTCTGCTTTAGCACTATACTAAAAACTATAATGTTGTTATATACTATACTATGTAATATGGTTCAGTATGCTACTGCTACTGAACCATATTACAATACTATACTGCCACTACAGCACTGTATGATTGCTCCTGTCCCCTACTTCTGCTACACAATTGTACAACTGCTACTGCACTATACTACAAACAATACTGCTGCTACTAAACAACACTACTGCCCCATTTAGTGTTACCATACTGTACTTCTGGCATGTTTATGACACATTCAGCAGAAGTTAACAGGATTGAACATACATACACATATGCTTCACAATAAAGGGTCAAAGTGATATTCTGATTATGCAAATTATGAACAGTGACAGTTTTATTCACACACAAATGTTAAAATGTATATCAAAAATCTATTTATTTACTGTAATTTCACCCCTTGTTTATTACACTGGTCCCAGTGTTTATTATTATTATTATTAATAATAATAATAATAATAATTTGTGTTTGCACCATTTTGGATTCAGACTCTGCTCCACATGATCCTGCCATTATAAATCCTCAGCATGAGCCCGAAAATTATTTTAATTTGATAAAATTAAAAACATTTCAAAATCTTATTTGCATATAGAAAACCATGATTTTAAAATGTTTTTCATGTTTAGATACTCACTCCTTGAATTTGTACTAAAATTCACCTGTGAAGTATCAGGGGTAAATGAACACATTGGTAAGCAAATTTGACTATGTTACAAAATTCTGATTTATAAATGAATAAATCCTTTGCACACGGCATCACTGAGATATTCACACAAATGTGGGACTGACTGAATTTTACACTCATGGGATTGCAGTGCTTGAAATTTGTTGGTCTATAATTGTTTAGTGCAGAGATTATAACTGTTGAATGAGGATAGAACATAATTATAATAAGTAACATAATCCACTGCAATTGATCATCATTACAGATCCTAATAAGAAATGTAATCATCACAAACTAAAGACTCTGGCTAACTTCAAAGGGAGATGATAGAATGTAACATTGCTGCAATGTGTCCACATATGTCAGGTTGAAAAGGTTAGGGTTAGGATTAGGGCAGTAATCCTTTATAATATTTATATTTTTGCGCTCTGTTTCTTTTGAATGCAGAAGAGTAGAGACATTATTTTAAAACCATCGTCATTGAATTAAACAAATTAATGATTTTGTGGGACTTTGAATTAAGATTATAGCATTTGCATCATTATAGCTGCTTTTGGAGAGCTGTTACACATTTTCCATGTGACCAGCACCTTTAGTCTAACTCAGCTGATTGCCTCCATTACTGCCGCTCAGTAGAAGCATAAGATGAAGAAGATTTATGCTCTTTTCTTAGATTGTAAGAATACAATAAATGGATGGGAGGAGAGGGTGCATGAACAGGGCTCTTACCCAGTGGTTCACAAAGTTCCTGATCAGCAAAGCAGGGGCAAAAGACCTAGCAGGATTCATCCCAGCGCCAGTGTAGTACATCTACAAGAAACAGGACATATTTTTGACATATCACATCAACACCCAAGCTCCTATGTAGTGCATCTATAATAAGCATATGATTTCTCAATAATATCCCATCAACATTTTGTGTAGCACATCTAGAACAAATACAACATCTTTTAGATTTATCATGTCACCTGTTCCTCCAGTGTTTAGTCAATTTATGATTTGTTTAAGCTGCATTTATAAAGGATCAACTTGTAACATTTTCCTGTAAAAAAGTTTCAAATTATAACTTTGCTATGCAGGCAATCTTCATATACCATATGTGTGTGTTTTTTCTTGAATTTGAAAACATTTTCCCTGAAGTGAAAACAGCAGACAGGGTGAGCTGACATACATATTAAATTGGCTGATTATGTTACATGTTGAATGCCTGCGAAATCTGCAGGTAAAATGTGTGAATGCAGGAATAAATCATTAGATATGTAAACTGCATTACTGCATATGAGTCACATGTATTATAAACTGCATTACTGCATATGAGTCACATGTATTATAAACTGCATTACTGCATATGAGTCACATGTATTATAAACCGCATTACTGCATATGAGTCGCATCTATTATAAACCGCATTACTGCATATGAGTCACATCTATTATAAACCGCATTACTGCATATGAGTCACATGTATTATAAACCGCATTTACCTATGAGTCACATGTATTATAAACCGCATTACTGCATATGAGTCACATGTATTATAAACTGCATTACTGCATATGAGTCACATGTATTATAAACCGCATTACTGCATATGAGTCACATGTATTATAAACCGCATTACTGCATATGAGTCACATGTATTATAAACCGCATTACTGCATATGAGTCACATGTATTATAAACTGCATTACTGCATATGAGTCACATCTATTATAAACCGCATTACTGCATATGAGTCACATGTATTATAAACCGCATTTACCTATGAGTCACATGTATTATAAACCGCATTACTGCATATGAGTCGCATGTATTATAAACTGCATTACTGCATATGAGTCACATGTATTATAAACCGCATTACTGCATATGAGTCACATGTATTATAAACCGCATTACTGCATATGAGTCACATGTATTATAAACTGCATTACTGCATATGAGTCACATGTATTATAAACTGCATTACTGCATATGAGTCACATGTATTATAAACTGCATTACTGCATATGAGTCGCATGTATTATAAACTACATTACTGCATATGAGTCGCATGTATTATAAACTGCATTACTGCATAGATCACAAGTATTATAAATTGTACATGCAGCAAACATATGTACATGTTAAGGGTAAAGGGGCAAGCATCAGGAGGCAGGAGTCAGTGGTTAGGTATCAGAAAGAGGGCTTGAGGGTTTAAGGGCTAATGAATATACATTCAAGCATTAAGAGTGAGGGGTATTAGGTATTCCTATTAAGGTTTTAGGGGCCTGTTGAACAGGCATTACTAGGGCTAATAATTAAGCATTTGGGTTAGGCTTTGAGAGTTTATGAGAGTTTAAGAGAATACTTTTTTTTTTTTGAGTTCTTACCCCCATTAGGTGTCCGATGGTGACAGAGAAGCCAATAGCCAGGGCAGCAGAGCCCATGCGTCCATTGCGTCGGTCATCAGTCACGGCAAAGATGCAGACCACCAGCTGCAGCGTGAGGAACACCTCCACTGTGGTGGCCATGCCAAGGCTAACGCCTGGCTGCAACTGCACACAGAGATACCGCCTCTTTATCTCATACTACCACGCATCAAATTATTCACATGATTAAAACCAGGCTAACCAATGCAATTAGCAAACAGAGATTTCCATGCATATCCTGCAGGAGCTAAACTCATCTGTGCAACTGGCTGCAATAAGGAGCTCCTTCCTCACACACTTCTGTGCTCATGGAGTTCCCACGCCACCAATCACAAGCTACCTAGCTGTCAGCACATGCTCACTGCCCACACAGTAAAAAATGCAACTGATAAAAATATCAACAAAAATACACATTATTTTAGAAAAATACCACAATATAAGCAAAATAATAAAAATTTGACCGATTAAATGGTCATACTATTAATAAATTTTGAATATAGAGAAATAATTTTGATGGTAAAATGGCAGGCAATAACATTAATCTGAAAACCACAAAAGCAAGAGTTATTATGTAAATGTGTGGTCAAAATACCCATTAACATTTTTTTGGAGTGTAGTCCCTAGTCTGTAAACACCACTTGTGTCTTCACAGTTGCTTTGGCCACATACTCGCCATTGGCATATTACCACACTTTCACAGTTTCTTTGGCCGTACTCCATATTAGCACTCTTTCTGAGTTGCTTTGGCCACATACTCTGCTTTAGCATATTAGCACTCTTTCTTAGTCGCTTTGGCCACATACTCTACTTTAGCATATTAGCACTCTTTCTTAGTCGCTTTGGCCACATACTCTGCTTTAGCATATTAGCACTCTTTCTTAGTCGCTTTGGCCACATACTCTACTTTAGCATATTAGCACTCTTTCTGAGTTGCTTTGGCCACATACTCTGCTTTAGCATATTAGCACTCTTTCTTAGTCGCTTTGGCCACATACTCTACTTTAGCATATTAGCACTCTTTCTTAGTCGCTTTGGCCACATACTCTACTTTAGCATATTAGCACTCTTTCTTAGTCGCTTTGGCCACATACTCTGCTTCAGCATATTAGCACTCTTTCTTAGTCGCTTTGGCCACATACTCTACTTTAGTATATTAGCACTCTTAATTGTTTTATGTGTCAGCCACCCCTCAGCATGTTGGTACATCAGGGAGAGCCTTGTTAGCACTTGCTGATTGCATTTTTGCTGGGCTGAGAATGTCACATTAATATTTGACCTAACCAATGTTACCTCAAAGGAATGCTGACATTACTGATGTTGGGGAAATATCTTTTTCCCCAGGGAGGTCTGTGGGGCTTGCTGCTTTGCTGCGCTCCCAAACCATCATCAGTACAAATGTTGGTCTCCCTTGCTATCCTCACCACAATTGATCTTTTCTACTTTCATTAACTCAAATGGTGCTTCTCGTATCCTTTTTTGGTTTTTTCTTAAAACAGCCAATTAACCTGATATTCTCAAAAATTTTAAGTTTTTCATGAATAAGGCTCAAATGTTTGGTAATTGTGTCCCCTAAGGGCTATATTCACCATACAGGACGTGGCACAGCATGGCCAAACCTTGGGTTTGAACACCTTTCCCTTAAATAAATTGTATCAATGTTCCATGAACAAAGGTTATCTAATTTTAACATATTTTTTCCATAAAAATTTAAGATAAATACTGAAAAATCCCCAGATTGAAAAGACTTAGTAGCGTGGCCCCTCCATGGGTGCTTACCGTGTTGAGGGCCAGGGTGCCTCTCATGTTGTTGGGTGTGACCCCATAGAGCACGGCGGCCCCAGCCATGGCCCCCAGAAGCTGGGCCCCCATGTAGAAGACAGCGCGGAACAGGGACATCTGTGAGCCGATCAGGTAGGCGAAAGTCACAGCAGGGTTGATGTGGCCGCCGCTGATGTGGCCAATGGACTGGATGAGAGTGGCAGCTGCCAACCCGAAGCAGAATGCCACGTGCAGCACATGGTGTGGGCCCGTGGTCCAGCGCAGAGCCGAGCCCAGCCCAAAAAACACAAAGAACATGGTGCCAAAGAACTCCGCGAAAACCGCTCGCCAAAACAACATTGACCGAAACTCCCACATCTTCACCAGAAATCCTTCTTAATCTTATTGTAAAAATGAAAAACTGAAAATAAATGTTCCTATGGACTTGAATGTTTCAAGTCTGGTCCTCAAAAAAATCGTTTCCTCTAGTTGAAGTTTGTTTTCTTTTAAATTAACAAAGAAAAAACTTGAATAAAAATCTGAGCACGTACTCTAACACTAAGGACATAAAAAGTTTGACATGCAGCTTGACAGCAGCTCAGTTCACCTTGTTTGCCTTTTTCTGCAGTGTCTGTCCCTGGGTTTGGCCAGTTTCATGCAGTGACTGGTGTGCATGTATAGAGCGGTGAGCGCTCGTTGTGAAGAGGACGTGCTGGTGTTTGTGTTAAAATAAAGACATGGAAAGACAAATGCTGAGTGTGCCCTGCTGATGCACAGGCTCTGTGACAGAGTGGACAGAGCACCACAAGGGGGATTTTATAATGGACCAGGGGCCAAAATGACAGCATAATCCCGGGGGGCGGGGCACAGCACGTTCAAAAATTAAACAAACTTAACCCTTCCGTCACACAGCCTGGCAACTAGAAGCCCCTGTTGGGGGTGGGGGTGGAATTAATATGTCCTTAATGCTCAAAATCAAAGAATGATGTTGGATATGATGTCAATGTGTAATCTAACCCACTCACTGCAGATTAACCATCTTTCACAGCTTGGATTCCTAAGAGAGAGCAAGTGAGAGATTTTGTTTGTTATGATTGTATTAATATTATTAATGTCTGCTCTCGTTTCTGATCAAATGAAGATACTTGTAATACCTGAGTTGGTTACACAAGGTGAGCTGAAGCTGGAGTCCAAAGGAAGAGCTGCATGTAGTGGCACTGGAATCCTGTCAAACAAATCACACTGCTTTTTTGGATTCATAATTGAAAGCAGCTCTCCGTTTTTTTGATGTTCACTGCAACAAACCTGTTTTTCACTGTGTTGTTAAAGAGCTAACAGTTTCTTTTTCTGTGTTACACGACTATATTTTTTCTGCGTTGTTCAAACTTTGTGTGATTTTTCTGCATGCAGTAAATGCTGACACTGAAGAAAAGCACACCCCCCCTATAACAATAGCACTCATAGCAGTATGAGCTCGGGGAGGCCCCACCCATGGCCTTTTGCGGGCAGCCAGGGTCACATGGATGTACACGGAAATGCTGAATTTTGTCAAACATGTAGTTTCAATGTCCATATTGACCTTATGAATATAAGCCTATTGTATTTTATACATTTGTATGTGTGTAAATACATGCAAAGGTACAGCATGGGCCACATTTCAAATACACATAGTTCTGACATTTCAGTTTGGCCGTACGCATTTCTAATGTGAAATATGTTCAATATGTTGCCTTTTGGTGTATGTTGCCTATTGGTGTATGGTGTTTACCCAAGTACTATCTGCAAAATAACCAATACTTCTATTGTTTTGATTGCAGTTTCAGCAGTTACATTTATTTAGGAGGGATTTTGTAACAACTTACAATGAGTTTACTTTCACTCTTCTTTGACTAATTTGACAATGGTTGAGGTATAGTTAACTTTGCAGATGATACAGTGGCATAATCATTAAAAAAGAGTTTAAAAAACCTGTATTATTTTACCTGACAAGGAGAGGCCACTCAGCCAGCTTTAGCACACCATTTATCTACAATCTGTAGAACATCCAGTACTGCATCAGGCTTGGATGTGAATAGACTAATGGGTGTCTTCATTTGTTTATGGATCGGGGAAATAGTACTCCCTACGATAATTACCCTTTACTAATTTCCATCCATGCAACCTTGCTTTGCTGACTGAGCTAAACTTGAAAAAATGCAGCTCACCTTTTCCAACTGCAGTTTGAATTTCAACATACATTTCAGACAATATTAAA
>JAFBMS010003239.1:5000-15590 GCA_019788955.1 Albula glossodonta | reverse complement strand
TCCACTCACACACACACACGCACACTCTCTCTCTCTCTCTCTCTCTCTCTCTCTCACACACACACACACACACACACTCTCCCTCCCTCTCACTCTCTCTCTCTGTCTCACACGCACACACACACACACACACTCACCTTCCCTCTCACACACACACACACACACACGGGCAGCGACACATCCAGCGGGGAAGCCAGGAAGCTCACTTGCACAGACAGGCCTGGCAGTATGATGCAAATGCAGCTTGTGACAAGCCTGTATCGGTAACTCAGCTGCGATTCTCACGCATGATTGACACACTCTCCACACAGGACTGCAGGACAAATGAGAGAAGCAGTCTCAGTAATAAAGATCATTAGTCATGTGAGGACATTGATGTCACTTAATGCGCTTGTGTGAGGGAAACCTAATGAGATCAGGAAAAGCCGGGGAACCAGATTCCTATGGCTAAACCTGTTTAACGGAAACATACCACTTCCATCGGTACATAAGAACAGAGAAGGAGATTTCTAAGATCATCATATACTCTCACAGCTGCTCGTGTCCCAGAAAATATTTTGCAGTTTCTTTTTATCATCTATCTTAACTCAGAGGTACAAAAAGCATTACCCCATTCAGGGTTTGAACCTGCAACACCCAGGTTGTAGTGTAGGGCCCCATAAGGCTCCTGCCTCCCTGTTCTCTCAAGCACAGATGTGAAGTGGTGAAGATGGAGACATGGCTTTTTGAATGAGAGGACTGTCCTCATTGGTATGAAATACTAGCACGGTAAAACACACTTAGAAAGTGAATGGGACCTCAGAGTAACAAGTTCATAGTAGCAACCTATGCTCCCTTTCCCAATCTGGGAACCCAGTTCTGCCATTTTGGAAACTTCAATAATCCTCCAGGTTACTTGGCGAATAAACCTATCCTTTCCACCACTGCTGGGCTGTGCTCAATACACAAAATAGCTGGGCTTTCATGTGTGACACTCCCCTCAGTGTTAAACTCACTTCAGCGTGATACTCCACTCAGTGTTAAACTCACCTTAGTGCGATACTCCCCTCAGTGTGAAACACCCCTCAGTGTGACACTCCCCTCAGTGTTAACCTCACTTCAGTGTGACACTCCACTCAGTGTTAACCTCACTTCAGTGTGATACTCCACTCAGTGTTAACCTCACTTCAGTGTGATACTCCACTCAGTGTTAAACTCACTTCAGTGTGATACTCCACTCAGTGTTAAACTCACTTCAGTGTGATACTCCACTCAGTGTTAAACTCACCTCAGTGTGATTCTCCCCTCAGACCATGTGAGTGCTTTATATGAACATAATCTGTCAGCAGTGTTATATTACTGCTTTTTTTACATTTCTCTACACCAACTTTCCCTTTCATATCACCTCAATTTACTGCAAATATTAACAAAACAAATAAAAAAAAACTCAATAAGATGGAGGCACTCTAAATGCAAATGCCAGCGAGTTCAGTGAGCTTCATTTCCATGTTCATTTTACTGATTTATGCTTATTGTAATTCTTCAATTTATTTCATAATCGCCTAATTAAAAATGCTATTCTTTTTCTGATAACTGTTTGTGCAATTCAGAATTAACATATCTAGGTTTCACACCAATAACAATGAGATTTGTTTTCCAACAAAAGATAAACTGCATCAGAGTCTGGGATTTCTCCCTCGGGGCCGCAAAGCGAGATTGTTTTCTTCTGCGGTAAAACTTTGTTCACTAAGCAGTGATATATTCTGTACTACAGGGCCAGGATAAGAATGTAAAACTTGACCTGGACCAAACTCTATATATGTCATGTCATGTTTATGTTGTTATGTTATGTTATGTTATGTTATGTTATGTTATATGAGAGGTGATGGAATAATTGTAACAGCAGCACCAGGACCATACAGATCAGATTCATCACACTGTCCACCCACAGTGATGACATTTCCCTGGCCACGCCCACAGCAATGACCTTTCCCTGGCCACGCCCACAGCAATGACCTTTCCCTGGCCACGCCCAAGGCAATGACCTTTCTCTGGCACGAGTGTTCATCACTAGAAACTGCAGAGAAGCAAGAGGGTTTGGCTGCCAACCTTCCACAGGGTGATTGAGGTGTACCAGTGCATAGATTTGCAAGATAATAACAGAATGTTCTTCATATCACCCAGAAATACAATGCTGCCATCCACTCTGCCAACCATTAATGACATTTTGTGCTTTAAAGTCCCTGCTCTTCTGAGAAAAAAAAAAATGAATTAACCTTAATCACATCCTCAAAGAGGATCAAGAGGTACCCTTTGAAATCCTAAAAAAAAAACCTTCACGGAGAGAACTCGTGTATTGTTCATCTGTTTGCCCAATGTTTATGGCTGAGTCAAAGACATGGGGACAGGTTATGTAACAGCAATGTCTGCTCTTCAGACAGAAAGCACTCCAGAGAAGAGAGGTCCTTCAACCCTAAGGCAGAGCTTTAGCATGCTGTAAATCACTCACACCTTTCAACCAATCAGGAGATGTTGCTCTCCGCAGTAAAGCACCACGACTGGTTCAAATCAATAACTGGATGTATCGCTGACAACACATGGTAGCCCCACCCATTTTGGGGACCATGAAGCCTCAATCCTCCCATCTCTGAAAGTGAATTCATACTATTCTAGTTTACCATTCCACCTTTATCACGTGTATTAAAGACTGAATGTGTTTTTTTTTCTTCACTCTTACAGGTTGTACCTTGATCACCCTCCAAAGGTGCAGATCACGCAGATCAAGCCATACCTGGGTTCGATCGATGACTGCTTTAGAGGTTAGATCTCTACCGAATCAGGTTTGACCTCGCAAATCGCCGCCTGGATGAGAAACAGAGGCAGGTAGGACTCTGACGGGCAGAGCAGGGAGGCCACCTTAGCCTCAGTGCAGGGAAGCTCCTAAAAATAGACGTTAATGGCCAACTAATCTCTTCCATGGGTATTAGAGAGTAAACAAACCTCTCCAACTAAACTCAAGAGGTACATTGTGACTGCAATGATTCGAAAACCTCCCCACGGAATGGTGTGTCTGCCTCTCAGGCCGTGTTCGCCCGAAGGCTGTCAGAGACTTACTGCTCACAGCGACAGCAACAGGAGATAAACTACCATCTGACACACTGGGGCAGGCACTAACGGCATGTTATAAAGACATAAAGACATTCTCGGGGATGAGTTATAAAGTGCTGTAAATATAATGCCCTGAATAGTGCGAGAGGCGGCCATTTTGAGCGAGCTGTCACTGGCACACACGCAGAGCGTTTGAAACCAGCCGAAGCAGCGGAGTTTGGATAGGAATACACACTTTGCCAACCAGTTTGCCTTTGAAAATGCCCTGTGAAGAGTGTCAGTGATGTTGCTGTGCTGACTCACAGCCTGAGGAAGCAGAACACACACACACACACACACACTCTTTCTTCACTGCTCCTGTCCCCACTTCTGCCGTAAAGACACAGTCTGATCCGCTCTCCTGAGGCAGACAGCGATGGTGTTCTGATGGCTGAACCCCATGTTTTATTTATGACTGTATAATTACAACACACCATGGGGGGATGGAGGGGGGGGGGGGGGGGGCTCAGACACAGTCAAAAGGGCTGTTTTTAAAAGGACGAATTGATGATCCAATCTTGCATTCACACGCACAGACTGTCAGCACTCTGGCTCAGAGTGGACCCCCTGTTGATCCAGGCCCAGAGTTAAGAGCTAGGAGCACAGCACACAGCGGGCTCTCTTTATTGTATTTAGACACTTATCGCTCACCCTTATACAGCTTAATACCCTTTTTTACACCTGCATATTTACTAATGAGTCTCAGGTACCTTACCTGAGGGCATGACAGCTGTGCGAAACCTGCAAATCAATGTCTCAGGCACAGTAGCCATACAATCACGCCTCACTGCCACCCGCTGAAGCACACTGGTCCAACGCTGGCTTAATGTTAGACTAATGGCCCAGTGTTGCGCCATTGCCTTAATTACATTAATGTCAGGCATTTGACAGATGCTGGTGTCAATTCTGTACTTGCTGTCCATTTACACGGCTGACTAATTTACTGAAGCAATGCAGGCTGAATTGCATGCAGAGGGACTGCCCCATCAAACCTGAGTTATAATCCCAGCTCCCTAACCATTATACTACACTGTAACCTCTGAGCTACAAGCCCAGCTCCCTAACCATTATACTACACTGTAACCTCTGAGCTACAAGCCCAGCTCCCTAACCATTATACTACACTGTAACCTCTGAGCTACAAGCCCAGCTCCCTAACCATTACACTACACTGAAACCTCTGAGCTACAAGCCCAGCTCCCTAACCATTATACTACACTGTAACCTCTGAGCTACAAGCCCAGCTCCCTAACCATTATACTACGCTGTAACCTCTGAGCTACTAGCCCAGCTCCCTATCCATTATACTACACTGTAACCTCCTAACCATTATACTACACTGTAACCTCTGAGCTACAAGCCCAGCTCCCTAACCATTACACTACACTGTAACCTCTGAGCTACAAGCCCAGCTCCCTAACCATTACACTACACTGTAGCCTCTGAGCTACAAGCCCAGCTCCCTAACCATTATACTACACTGTAACCTCTGAGCTACAAGCCCCGCTCCCTAACCATTATACTACACTGTAACCTCTGAGCTACAAGCCCAGCTCCCCAACCATTATACTACACTGTAACCTCTGAGCTACAAGCCCAGCTCCCTAACCATTATACTACACTGTAACCTCTGAGCTACAAGCCCAGCTCCCTAACCATTACACCACACTGTAACCTCTGAGCTACAAGCCCAGCTCCCTAACCATTACACTACACTGTATCCTCTGAGCTACAAACCCAGCTCCCTAACCATGATACTACACTGTAACCTCTGAGCTACAAGCCCAGCTCCCAAACCATTATACTACACTGTAACCTCTGAGCTACAAGCCCAGCTCCCTAACCATTATACTACACTGTAACCTCTGAGCTACAAGCCCAGCTCCCTAACCATTTTACTACACTGTAACCTCTGAGCTACAAGCCCAGCTCCCTAACCATTATACTACACTGTAACCTGAGCTACAAGCCCAGCTCCCTAACCATTACACTACACTGTAACCTCAGCTCCAATGTAATATGTAATATTGGTGTGAAACTGTTCTGATGCAGGCCACACATTTGCCTGTTGATGGGCTAATGTCCTCCCCATGTTTGTCTAATGGTATCAGGGCTCTGGCCTCATACAGACTAAAGCTGTTCTAATGTGTTTGTGATGTCTGCCCAGCGTTCGCACAACGCTAGCCTGATGTCAGCCTGCCACTCCGCTGACACCGACAGTCTCATTGCCTCTTATTAGAGGGTCACAATGTGTTTGAAGCAGACAGCATTCAATTAGTCTTCTCTGAAATAAAGTACTGCTGGACTGCAGAAGAGTAGACACCCGGGGGCTGTGAGCTAATCAGAGTTTAGCTTTGATTTGTTCCAGCTAGCATTAGGCAGCATTAGCGCTGCGCTACTCCGGAGTTTCTGAGCGGCTCAGCACTCCGGCGCCTTTCAGCCATACTCCAGCTGGGCCTTTTGATGTCTGAGCAGCAGAAAAAAAAGATGCTCTCTATCTGCTCTCTTTCGCTCTCTCTCTCTCCCTCTCCCCACTCTCACTCTCTTTCTCGCTATCTCTTGCCACTCTCAGTCTCTTTCTCTCTCTATCTGTCCCCGCTCTCACTCTCTCTCCATCTCGGTCTCTCCCCGCTCTCGCTCTCTCTCTCTCTCTCTCTCTCCCTCCCTCCGTCACCCCCTGAAACTCAGACTGTCTTACTGTGAGCTCTTGAGATAACGAAAAAAAGTGTGAATGTTCTCAGTGAGATGAGCTTCCAGCTGTCAGATACAGAAGCCCGTGTTCAGGGTGAGCTGACTCACATTTTCTCATTTAAAAAGAAAAGCAGAAAGTTGGGATGCACATGGATGCATGTTTATCATATAAATGTTTTATTCCCTGCCAGTAAAACAACCTGAATGTGAATTTCAATTTCAGTTTCAATGTGCGTGTCTCCTGCTGCTGCTCTACTGCACTGCTGTCATAAGTCCAAATGTAGTGTTTAAAAAGTTAATATTATGTGAATTATTCACCTTCAAAAGGCTACTCAGATATTCATGTCTGTCTGAGGCCATATACAGCACAGAGTTTTCTCTTCATCTCTCCCTCTCTCTCTCTCTCCCTCTCTGTCCCCCTCTTTCTCCATCTAACCCTAACCCTCTCAGAAGATTTTCTCTCCTCACCCATATCTCCTCCACTGTCCTGCGCACCAGTCAGTATTTCTGAGTGCTTGTGACTTCTCTCATTTACCTCCTCAGATGGAAACAGTTGGAGACAGCTTCAGGTACAGCATTCTAGCTGCTCGAGCCCCTGGCCTAACTGCCAGGGATTGTACACGATTAGCACTTCATTCTGCCTTTGGGAGTCACTCAACGTGATTCAGTGCTGAAATAAACATATATTGGAGAGAGAAGGGAGAGAGAGGGAGAGAGGGAGAGAAACAGAGAACGAGAGCGCTTAGAAAATGTGCACTTCTGGACCTGACAGGAAAGCGGTCTTTGAGGACTGAGGAAACAGGTGTGGGTGGGCTTTTTCGAGGTGTTTTCAGCCCTTTGTGATCCTAAACTCTTTCAGAGACCTGTGGGGCTCTCTGCCTCCCCCGTGTTATTCAGCTGCACTGAGCGCGCTCTATTGTCTGCTACCCTTAACAAATGAAAAATAATTCTGCAAGAGCTCTCACACCAAAGTCTTCATCACTATCACCGGAAATGAACTCCATTAACACCCTGTGTATGAGAGAGTGTTTGCATGCCTGTGTGTGTGTGTGTGTGTGTGTGTGTGTGTGTGCATGCCTGTGGATTAGTGTTTGTGCGTGTGAGCTAGGGCTGTTCAGTATTCCGGTACTTTAAAATTACCCCGATATCAAAATTTTGGAATGGTACGATACCATTATTTTGTGAATTTCCATACTTGAATTTATACTGCATTCATTGAAAAACATTGCGTCTTTGAGTAGTGTCATTTTAGGTGTTCTGACGGATGTCCAGACAGTCCTCGCTGCAGCCAGCCAATCAGAGGCGAGCTAGATTCCTCAGCAGAGTATTATTGTGGACTTGATCATTTGTAAATAGTCCTTAGAATCTTGTTATTGGGTCTAAGGTTCTAAGGCAACTAAAAATGGAGTAATGTCTCTGTTCTGTATTTCTTTAAGTTTTCTCTCTTCTAACTAGTAACCATTGCTATTATGTTATCGTTAATTCACTATTTAGGTCTACTTTCGGTTTCTATCAGCCAAAATCAGCATCTTTAGTTATTCATGTGTAAATAATCGCTAATGTAATTTGCATAACTCCTGCATGCATACAGTGTATGCTAGATTTTCTATATTTGGAATTTGTACACGTTTTTTGGTCGTCTTATTCCATTACACAGTTTCAGGCTCCGTCACTAGCCTGGCTAACAGATGAACGGCGTGAGCTTCGCTAACAAACAGATAGCTAGCCACCAGCAGTCTGCAATATAATGTCGGTTGTTATTGTTGTTGTTGTTATTGTAAATATAGAGGCAGCATTGCTTATTGTAATTGTAATTTTGGTTATTGTATGTTTCTCTTTATGGAAACCACACGCTTTTTGAGCTGATATGCAAAAGCGGCTCAAGCGATGCTCAGTTCTGCTTTGTATACAATTGTAAAGGCTAGCTAGCTACTCTCAAATTGTCAGGTTATTTCCTCAACATTTAACGATTTGATACCAAACTAAATAGCTAGCGATACCTAGCTTCTTTATCTTCACGTTTAATGTAGTTATTTGCGACTTATATTCACCAACAGTACACAGGTCTCTCAATCTTTGATTAAAAAAAGCGGCGCCTTTCTTAACAGTTGAACTTTTTTCAACTCTGGAAGCGCTTCTGTTCTGCCGAAAAGCAGCCAGCAGCAGTGCTTTTTAAAAAGCAGTTGCTTCCCGTAGGATTCCATGGGAAAAACAGGCACCTGCAGTTGGAGAAAAACACTATGTGTAAACACAGCCTAAGCTGATCTTGGTACCAAAGTCAAAATTCTGGTATCGATCCAGCACTAGTGTGTATGTGTGTGTGCATGTGGTGTGCGTATGTGTGTGTGTGTAATTTTCATTGAACAGGAACAACAACAGGAAACACATTTTCCCAAACTCCAGAGAGCAAAAAACAATGGCTAAAGCTGAGAAATGTGAGTGTTTTGTGTCTGCATGTGTGTATGTGTTTGTGTGTTTACACTGTACGTATGTGCTTGAATAAACATGAATTGTGCTGTCAGAGCATGCTCACATCTGCACCCTAGTGAGCTTTCGCGCTCTCTCCCCCCCCCCCCCCCCCCCATCCACAAGAGCCATTTCAACTGTTTTTTTGCTCATTTCTCCTCTGTGTATCTGGGTAGACGTGTTGTAATTAACACTCCCGGTTAACTGTTTTTGGCTCATTTCCACTCTGTGTATCTGGGTAGCAGCGCTGTAATTAGCACTCCCAGGCTTTCAGCTGTAATTAAGGGGAGCAGAGTTCACGATGATGATGATGATGATTCTCTCATCTCCGTAGGGTTTGGGCTCATTTCAGAGTCCGGCCTCTGAGAGCCCGCTGAGAGTCAGCCCGGTGGAGCCTGCAGCCACATGCGCTGTGCATACTGCTCAGCTTCACTCTTTAACCTTTCACTATCCGCTATGAAACACCATTTTTAACTCTTTCAAATTAAATGATTATGAGCCGTTTTGCATCCGACACCTGAATGGTTGGAACTGCATCCAAGTATAAATGAGGGAAAACAAAATTTAACACAGCTTCAGCATAAAGCACAACTTTTGTCCAGTGAATTCCACTATTTGTATTCACGTTAGCATTAGCATAGTTTTGTGAGTATCATAATGTTAATCCTGTGGGTGCCCCTGGTGTGGCCACGTGTGCCTGGCAGCAGCTCACAGAAATATAGAGAGTGTCTGTACCCACAGATACCCACAGCTGAAGCTGAATCTACAAACACACACAACTGAGGATGAATCTACAGACACACATAGCTGAGGATGAATCTACAGACACACACAGCTGAGGATGAATCTACAGACACACACAGCTGAGGCTGAATCTACAGACACACATAGCTGAGGCTGAATCTACAGACACACACAACTGAGGATGAATCTACAGACACACACAGCTGAGGCTGAATCTACAGACACATACAGCTGAGGCTGAATCTACAGACACACACAACTGAGGCAGAAACTACAGACACACACAACTGAGGCTGAATCTACAGACACACATAGCTGAGGCTGAATCTACAGACACACTCAGCTGAGGCTGAATCTACAGACACACTCAGCTGAGGCTGAAACTACAGACTCACACAGCTGAGGATGAATCTACAGACACACACAGCTGAGGCTGAATCTACAGACACACATAGCTGAGGCTGAATCTACAAACACACACAACTGAGGATGAATCTACAGACACACACAACTGAGGATGAATCTACAGACACACATAGCTGAGGCTGAATCTACAGACACACACAACTGAGGCAGAATCTACAGACACACTCAGCTGAGGCTGAATCTACAGACACACTCAGCTGAGGCTGAAACTACAGACTCACACAGCTGAGGATTAATCTACACACACACACACACACACACACACACAGCTGAGGCTGAATCTACAGACACACATAGCTGAGGCTGAATCTACAGACACACACAACTGAGGCAGAATCTACAGACACACTCAGCTGAGGCTGAATCTACAGACACACTCAGCTGAGGCTGAAACTACAGACTCACACAGCTGAGGATTAATCTACACACACACACACACACACACACACACACACACACACACAGCTGAGGCTTAATCTACAGACACACACAGCAGAGGCTGAATCTACAGACACACACAACTGAGGAAGAATCTACAGACACACACAGTTGAGGCTGAATCTACAGACACACACAACTGAGGCTGAATCTACAGACACACACAACTGAGGCTGAATCTACAGACACACACAGCTGAGGCTGAATCTACAGACACACTCAGCTGAGGCTGAAACTACAGACTCACACGGCTGAGGATTAATCTACACACACACACACACACACACACACACAGACACACACAGCTGAGGCTGAATCTACAGACACACACAACTGAGGATGAATCTACAGACACACACAGCTGAGGCTGAATCTACAGACACACATAGCTGAGGCTGAATCTACAAACACACACAACTGAGGCTGAATCTACAGACACACACAGCTGAGGATGAATCTACAGACACACACAGCTGAGGCTGAATCTACAGACACACATAGCTGAGGCTGAATCTACAGACACACACAACTGAGGCAGAATCTACAGACACACTCAGCTGAGGCTGAAACTACAGACTCACAAGGCTGAGGATTAATCTACACACACACACACACACACACACACAGCTGAGGCTTAATCTACAGACACACTCAGCTGAGGATGAATCTACAGACACTCACAGCTGAGGCTGAAAGTAC
>JAFBMS010003238.1:0-15687 GCA_019788955.1 Albula glossodonta | reverse complement strand
GTGTAAGCCACTATAGTAGAGTACCCCAGTGTGTAAGCCACTATAGTAGAGTACCCCAGTGTGTAAGCCATTATAGTAGGGTACCCCAGTGTGTAAGACATTATAGTAGAGTACCCCAGTGTGTAAGCCACTATAGTAGAGTACCCCAGTGTGTAAGCCATTATAGTAGGGTACCCCAGTGTGTAAGCCACTATAGTAGAGTACCCCAGTGTGTAAGCCAGTATAGTAGGGTACCCCAGTGTGTAAGCCACTATAGTAGTGTACCCCAGTGTGTAAGATGGTATAGTTGAGTACCCCAGAGTGTAAGCTAGTACAGTAGGGTACACCAGTGTGTAAGCCACTGTAGTAGTGTACCCCAGTATGTAAGATGGTACAGTAGAGTACCCCAGAGTGTAAGCTGGTACAGCAGGGTACACCAGTGTGTAAGCCACTATAGTAGTGTACCCCAGTGTGTAAGATGGTACAGTAGAGTACCCCAGAGTGTAAGCTGGTACAGCAGGGTACACCAGTGTGTAAGCTGGTACAGTAGTCAGGTGCAGCATGATTTGATCAAAGATACAGAAGAAGTGAGCTGTGCAAGAAGTCCTTTGTCAGTATTCCAGCCTGCATGTGTCAGTATTCCAGCCTGCATGTGTCAGTATTCCAGCCTGCATTTGTCAGTATTCCAGCCTGCATGTGTCAGTATTCCAGCCTGCATGTGTCAGTATTTCAGCCTTATTTTCTCAGACATTTACTGTTTGCTATTGGGTTCACGTTCTTTTTTCCGGTAAAGGCTCAAAGTTGAACGTTAATTTCTTTCAGGCAAAATCTGTGTAATGTATTCGGCACCGTCTACAAATGAGTAAGTTTGGGCATGGCATTTGCCCTGATAAAACCTTTTAATCTGGTCTTAGAATCTTTTCTGATAAACCCTTTTTATGATGATCGATGTCTGCTGTGAAGCTCGCTGCTATCACCCCAATCTAATGGATCTGAATCTTTAATGGAACACACCGCAAATCAATACTTTGCCCAGCATTTGGTGATTATAATGGAACCTAATTGGTGCCTCAATGATGTGTGTTTAGGGAGAATGCTGTAGGATCGCTGTGGCCCATGGAGGTGAGGAGCACTGAGGCACTCTGCTGTCTCGCACACTGACAGCCCAGCCGCTGCTCTGTGAGGGGACTCCAGCCGCTGCTCTGTGAGGGGACTCCAGCCGCTGCTCTGTGAGGGGACTCCAGCCGCTGCTCTGTGAGGGGACTCCAGCTGCTCTTGAGGGGACTCCAGCCGCTGCTCTGTGAGGGGACTCCAGCCGCTGCTCTGTGAGGGACTCCAGCCGCTGCCTCTGTGAAGGGACTCCAGCCGCTGCTCTGTGAGGGGACTCCAGCCGCTGCTCTGTGAGGGGACTCCAGCCGCTGCTCTGTGAGGGGACTCCAGCCGCTGCTCTGTGAGGGACTCCAGCCGCTGCTCTGTGAAGGGGCTCCAGCCGCTGCTCTGTGAGGGGACTCCACTCTCGCACCCCTGGCCAGCCAAAGCACACATGTAAATGGACTGCACCTCTGCGCACTCCTCCGCCGCCAGGCTCTCACTGCAAGAATGTCCTCCCTACTGAAGGAAGAACTGCAGAGGCTCATATTCACTCCAGAGGGGCAGCAGCTCAAGGAATTCATAGAAATCATTGAAACTGCAAAAGCGAGACACTTCCTTTGTGTATCAGGTAAACCTATTATTATTATTATTATTGTTGCTGTTATCATAAAAATTATGTATTTCATGCATTATTTCTAAGTCCTGCATAATACACATGAACATTGAATTTATCGAGGGTAATCTTTTAAAGGCAAATTACTCCCCAGCATGAATTTATTCAAGTCAAGCTGATTTCATGTCTTTAGTCAGTGTGTATGTTGTCAGAGGCAGCAGTAAAATATAATAGCCATTTTTATTAACTGGTTTCTGACTGGATTTAAGATTTTAAATGCACTATATCCAGACCAGAAGGCATTTTGCTGTTTTGTAGTTAATAAGGTCAAAGCAGTCCAGATTTCTGTGGTGAAAAACCTGAGAGCCAATCGGCTGGATACCTTTGAGAGGACTGAGGAATGGTTCCTAAAAGACATGGTTTTACTCGATGGGAAAGACTCTGATGCTGTAAGTATTTGGTTTGAGTTTTCTATAATTACAATTAATGAAACTGAGTAAATAATAAGTAAATAGTGCGTCATGAATACTGTATGAATCTTTCATACCAGTTCTGAACTATGGGACATAGGACTGTTTTTCAGGAGGAAAGCCTTAACCCTAACTCTAACCTAACCCTAACCTAACCTAACCTAACCGCACCCTTAACCCAATCCTAACCCAACCCTAACCCAACCCTAACCCTAACCCTCCAGAGGAGGCGGAATTTTCCATGAGGGTTGAGTGACGTTTAGGGCTGCGTTCCAATCCAAAATAAAATTATCCCTTCACTCCTTCCCTCTAATCAAATGAGCCCTCCAGTGACGTAGCAGGCAATGGAACAATGGAGGGGAGGGGTTGTGGCTGTTCGAATTGGAACGAACTAGCGGTTCTTCTTCACTTTGCGTTCCTTCATAAGGACTGGATTGCAGCGAAACGGAAGTTTCAGTGACCATGGAGACAGCTTGATTCTTGAGGGCTGCAGTACCTGTTACAGCTTAACTCTCCACCGCATAACCAATGTAAACACGGAGGGAGTTCTCTCTAGACTGCGTTATGTAACTTATAGCAATATAGTTAGACAGTGAAGAGGCATGCCAGCTAGATACATGTTAATTATCTAGTGCCAAAATCATTATTTTCCAATGACCACAAAATAATTTTAAATCAATGTTTTTATCTACTATTAATTGAAGTGATGTTATTTTCCACAATGTTGCCAAGATATTCCGACGTGAAGCCACTTATTTGTATGCAAATTTTAATAGCCTAAAATAAAAATCTTAATCATAAAAATAGTTACTACGATTATTTGTGTAGCACCTTTTGAGCAGAATGTGTCACAGAGTCCTTTGCATACACAAGTAAAGGTAGTTAATACAATCTGTAACAATAAAATGCAGTCAAGCAGAATAATAAACCAACTAATGATAAGTAAATGTGAAGTGTAACAGGGTGTAAAAGTGCATAAGTATAGAGATAGGTAAAAAGATGAAGCAAAAAATTAAAATCAATATCACTATCTGAAGGATTAACCTGAAATTCTGCTGCAATTCCTATTGGCAATTATACCGGTATGTTTAAATGGTGATTTAAAAAAACACATGCTCAACTGAAAATTCCATTTCATGCTGTGTGGATGATTGAAGCGGATAAGGGTGGCATAATTGTTACATTTCAAAATTCAGGAAATGTAGGTTATTCTTAACAAAATGCATGGATGTGGTTACTCTGCCACCACAAGCTTATGAGAGCAGAAACATGCTTAAAATGTCTGCTGATTAATTCATTTTTAACTTGGTAAGCAGCTATTGAGCGCGTGCTGGGCATTTCCTTAAATTCTGGAAGCCTTAAATAACGATCACCAACAACAATGTGGTGGTTTAGTAAATGCATTGTACAATCAATCTGCAACGAAGGTCTTTCAACTTTGTAAACTTTATTTTTAAATTCACTAGTTCCAAGGTAGGTCCACACCATTACAGACCCAGTGACTCATGAGATATCTGCCCACACCATTACAGACCCAGTGACTCATGAGATATCTGCCCACACCATTACAGACCCAGTGACTCATGAGATATCTGCCCACACCATTACAGACCCAGTGACTCATGAGATATCTGCCCACACCATTACAGACCCAGTGACTCATGAGATATCTGCCCACACCATTACAGACCCAGTGACTCATGAGATGGCTGCCACACCATTACAGACCCAGTGACTCATGAGATGGCTGCCACACCATTACAGACCCAGTGACTCATGAGATATCTGCCCACACCATTACAGACCCAGTGACTCATGAGATATCTGCCCACACCATTACAGACCCAGTGACTCATGAGATGGCTGCCACACCATTACAGACCCAGTGACTCATGAGATGGCTGCCACACCATTGCAGACCCAGTGACTCATGAGATATCTGCCCACACCATCACAGACCCAGTGACTCATGAGATATCTGCCCACACCATTAACGAACCAATGACTCATGAGATATCTGCCCACACCATTACAGACACAGTGACTCATGAGATGACTGCCACACCATTACAGACCCAGTGACTCATGAGATATCTGCCCACACCATCACAGACCCAGTGACTCATGAGATATCTGCCCACACCATTACAGACCCAGTGACTCATGAGATATCTGCCCACACCATTACAGACCCAGTGACTCATGAGATATCTGCCACACCATTACAGACCCAGTGACTCATGAGATGGCTGCCACACCATTGCAGACCCAGTGACTCATGAGATATCTGCCCACACCATCACAGACCCAGTGACTCATGAGATATCTGCCCACACCATTAACGAACCAATGACTCATGAGATATCTGCCCACACCATTACAGACCCAGTGACTCATGAGATATCTGCCCACACCATTACAGACCCAGTGAGTCATGAGATATCTGCCCACACCATTACAGCAGGCAACAGACATAGTGGGTTGAAGGCTTCGTTTGGCTTTCACCAAAATATAAACCCTCTCAGACGTAGGAAAAACAGTATTCAGCAGAATTAATTTTCAAACAACATTGAATGCACTTAGAAGGAGTTTATTGTAATGTGGTAAGTTGTACATACGTACAGAAATTTGCTCTTGGGCTTGGAGTCCAACAGGGCAGCATCATGCCTCACTATTTTGGGTGAGGTGAACCCCCACTGCATCACTAAAAGAGAAGGATGGATACAGAAGAAAGGGTGGTAGGCATGAAAGTGGAGATGGGGAGGGGGAGGGATGATGTCTCACTGCGGTGTTTTGGCTGCAGGACGAGCCCCAGTTTGTGATGCATTTCGACACGGCGCGATCGATGGCAGCAGTGAGCTGTGCGGCTAAATACTCGCTGGCGCGATCGCTGGTTTCGCTGAGCACCTCACACTGCCAGAAGGACCTGCCCCTCACCAACTTCGACTTCACTTACATCCGACCCACGTCTCTGTACTCCAGCAGGGGTGACTGCATGGTCCTGCTTCAAATCTGCTTCTACGCTGCTAACCTGGTGTGCCTTTCACTGTGTCCCATTAGCTGAACCTTCGCTTTCACTGTGTCCCATTAGCTAAACCTGCGCTCTCACTGTGTCCCATTACATATTAATAATATTACTGTCAATTAGCTGATGCTTTTATCCAAAGCAACTTACAGTTGCTTAGACTAACCAAGGGAGCAGTGGCCAGGGGCCCAACAGCAATGGTGTTCTTGCTGTGGCTGGACTGGGACTTGAACCACCAACCTCAGGGGTCCCAGTCATGTACCTTAGCCACTAGGCTGCCCCATTAGCTATACCTGTGCTCTCACTGTGTCCCATTAGCTAAACCTGCGCTCTCACTGTGTCCCATTGGCTAAACCTGCACTTTCACTGTGTCCCATTACCCATTCTACATATGACATTTCCCAGCAATCTGTTAAACCTATTTTTACTTTTGATAGCCATGCCATTTTATCAGTGTCTAATTCTGAAAGATGTGCAATGTAATGCAAATATCCTATCGCTCTCATTGTTTGCATTCAGGACCTGAGCCTCTCTTTGGCAAAGACCCAGTCTGTAATGTTTAAAATATGGCACACATGTGAGATAAAGGAGTGAATGTTAGCAGGATGGAGTGTAGTACAGAGTTCAGATTTCTTCATGTTGGACATGGCTAAATGTGACTGCAGACCTGCTTCACCACAACAAACAGGGGAACCTCGGCAGAGCATGCAACTCACACACACAAGCAGAACACGCAACTCACGAACACAAGCAGAACACGCAACTCACGAACACAAGCAGAACACGCAACTCACACACACAAGCAGAACACGCAACTCACGAACACAAGCAGAACACGCAACTCACACACACAAGCAGAACACGCAACTCACACACACAAGCAGAACACGCAACTCACGCACACAAGCAGAACACGCAACTCACACACACAAGCAGAACACGCAACTCACGCACACAAGCAGAACACGCAACTCACACACACAAGCAGAACACGCAACTCATGCACACAAGCAGAACACGCAACTCACACACACAAGTTTTCTACATGATTTCGCATCAGTAAAATATGTACCAATTTTTGTGTATTAATGTTAACTGAACAATAAAATTGTAAATTTTTTTGCCATTATTTGTTGGATGTTTTCTTGCACACACTATGCTTTTCATATAGCTTGATGATATGAAACACTGTATCACATA
Source organism: Albula glossodonta (assembly GCA_019788955.1). NCBI lineage: Eukaryota > Metazoa > Chordata > Actinopteri > Albuliformes > Albulidae > Albula > Albula glossodonta. The sequence goes on along the minus strand of JAFBMS010003238.1, from coordinate 9,308 downwards.
TCTGAAACAGGATAAAGGCATCCTCCAATGAATGCTCATATACTAATAAATACTATTATTATTTCCATCAAATGTTTTATAATTCCAAAATGAAAGCATAAGCACGTGTATGTGCGCATAATTCAGTGCATGCATTTCAGTGTGTGTGCGTGTGTGTGTGTGTGTGTGTGCGTGTGAGTGTGTAATGTGTCTGGGTGTGTGTGTGTTTCAGTGCGTGTGTGGTTTTCTTGAGTTATGCATTTTCACTGCCGTAAATACCAGCTTTGTGAAGTTTGCGTCCCGTTAGGCCGGTCTGTGATATTCTTTTCAAAACATTCTATCATGCGTTATCCCCACGATATATCTTGCGCTCCGTGCAGCACTCCGGCTGCTAAGAGTAGTGGCACTCCAGATGAGCAGCAACACTCTGGATGAGCAGCGACACGCTGGATGACCGTTGCGAGCACAGACTCTACCCAGTCACACATATCACTTTGTTTTCTTACAAATGCATATGCTTTCTGAGCCGGTTGATTTTTTTGCCCTAAGTGACAGAACTACAGCATATTAAATGGCTAGTTAAGTATTGTTTTTATTCAAAATTCATTAAAAAATATTCCCGACAGCTAACAATCTAAGTCAACCTTATCACCAACTATCGTAGAGGCCAAAATAAGACATGGGGTGTATTCAAAACAGGATGGGGGCGGACATGAGGTTGGCACAACAGTAACTGGAGGTCGGTTTGCATGGATATGAACAAGTATGAGAAAGTATGAGCGTTTCGTCGATAAAGGCTGCAACAGTCTGTCCAGTATGTCAGCCAGGTTATCTCTGCTGGATGGAAGCGAATTCCAAGACCTGGGTGAAATGATGAGCGACCCCTCCGTAGACACCGGGAGCTTGAGCGCCACGGCCAATATTGAAACGACTCTCCATCCCAGGCGTTTGGGTCAGAGCTGTCTGAAGAACGGTGGAGTGAAAGGTACTGGTGGAAAAAGCTTCGGTCCAAGTTATTCCTCTTCTATATCTGATGGAGCGATTTGCTCATTTATTAATTTATTGATTTATGTGAACGTAGGTTGCCAGTATTTGAGTATCATCAACGATGGATTAATTGTATTATGTGTACACGATATTTAACAACATAAAATTAACAACAAAATCACTGCTTGATTAATAAAATTAGTATTTTTAAAATTTGACGACATACGTTTATGTACATACTCTATGAACTTACTAACACTCACTCTGCGGTGATGGTAGCCTATTTGCTGTGAAGGACTTTCTATAAGGGTGTTTCTGCAGCAAATTCTGCCTATTAAAACACCAGGACTTTACATAAAAATATAGATTTTAAAATTGCCATTCGTAAAATCACTTCTGTTTCTTCTGAAGTACAATAACCATTTATTTCAACTATCAAAAATCAAAAAGCTTCAACAGCGACCTCCAGGTTCTTCAGGCGAGGAAGAACACTGCTCGCCCTCCAAAGGGCCAGGAGCGCGTCGCAATACTCAAGAAATGAGGTCTATGTAGGAATGAGAGGAGATTAGGAGGAGGAGGCAGGAAATTATGTGGTTAGTGGAGGTAAGGAGGATAGATACATTTTTCAAGCATTTGGACGCGCCCAATGCATCCTATGTTTGTCTTCTGAGATTTACGCAGAAAACCGACTGTAGCTTTTATTAAAATCATTCATGTAGTTTATCGTGTCCACCAATTTTGCTGTCAAGTTAGTTGCTGAAATGGAATAATTACAGCCTGTTACAGTTTCCGCTGACGTTTTGTGGGTACTGAAAGAGGAGCAGACGGGTAGGTGACTAAACAAGTGTTGGATAGCAGCTATTAGTCCACTAAGGATGAATAATTACATGCATAATTTGTATTAAAACTTTAAAGGAGTTCATATAGACTATTAAACCAAATAATATAAACACAAATAAAAATGAAATAGTCTCTAGATATAATAAGCAGTTAAGAAATACTTTGTTTTTTGCGCAATACATTGCCTATTACAAACTTCAGCAAAATAGCTGAATGGATTTAATTTGAGTTGTTTCACAGCTGCAATTACATAAGCAGCCACAGAGTGCCGCCAGTGGACAGGGAAGAAAATATTGGGAAGTTGAACTATATTGTGTATATCTGTGTAAAAAGTCATAATCTTATCACATTAGGATAACATGTGATTTCTAGGGTATTATAGATAGGTCAGTGGTGTATGGGTTGCACTGAAGAATGCACTGAAGTGTCCTAACAACCAATCAAAAACATCCAAACAGCTGAATCACATGGTTAAGAGGTAGTAGATTGTGCTTACAAAAGCACTTTCTCAAGTTGTTTTTGAACAGCATTTAGAGTGGGACTGGCACTGACCCCAGGTGCTGGGGCAGTGGACTCTGCCCTTTCATTTCCTTGCTTTCACTTGGCAGGGCTGAAAAGTGCTTATTGCTCCCAAAAGACAGGAAACAGGAAAAAAAAAACAGTGTAGAAACAGTCACGCTTTAGTCACGTGGTGAGTTTTCAGTAAAGATTTTTTAGTAACAGAGCCATGAAGCATTGACAGTATATAAGTAAGGCTGATAGAGTTAGGTTAGGGTTTGGGTTAGGTGATAGCTTAAGAATGGCAAAAATGAAGAGATGACTTATTTCTGACGACAAAGAGCAGCTCAGGACCTGCTGGGCCCCATCCTGTCCCATGTGTGTGACATCATAGCCATCCTGTCCCATGTGTGTGACATCATAGCCATCCTGTCCCATGTGTGTGACATCATAACCATCCTGTCCCATGTGTGTGACATCATAGCCATCCTGTCCCATGTGTGTGACATCATAGCCATCCTGTCCCATGTGTGTGACATCATAGCATTATAGCCATCCTGTCCCATGTGTGTGACATCATAGCCATCCTGTCCCATGGCATGGGAAGGGTGCAGGGTGGGATAGCAGCAGTGTGACATGGGAAGGGTGCAGGGTGGGATAGCAGCAGTGTGACATGGGAAGGGTGCAGGGTGGGATAGCAGCAGTGTGACATGGGAAGGGTGCAGGTCGGGATAGCAGCAGTGTGACATGGGAAGGGTGCAGGGTGGGATAGCAGCAGTGTGACATGGGAAGGGTGCAGGTCGGGATAGCAGCAGTGTGACATGGGAAGGGTGCAGGGTGGGATAGCAGCAGTGTGACATGGGAAGGGTGCAGGGTGGGATAGCAGCAGTGTGACATGGGAAGGGTGCAGGTCGGGATAGCAGCAGTGTGACATGGGAAGGGTGCAGGGTGGGATAGCAGCAGTGTGACATGGGAAGGGTGCAGGTCGGGATAGCAGCAGTGTGACATGGGAAGGGTGCAGTGTGGAATAGCAGCTGCTCCTTAGTGATCTTAGTGTCTGGGTGGATCTGGATCCACAGGGAAAAGACTCTACAGACTGACTACAGTGTGCCTGGGGCTACTGACTGTTCTACTACTGACCATCATTACAGCTCTCTGTATCCACTGTGAGTATATGCTACTGACTGCATCACAGCACTCTGTGTCCACTGAGCTACTGACCATATATCAGTGCTCTGTATCCACTGAGCTACTGACTGCACCACAGTGCTCTGTATCCACTGAGCTACTGACTTCATCACAGTGCTCTGTATCCACTGAGCTACTGACTGCATCACAGTGCTCTGTATCCACTGAGCTACTGACTTCATCACAGTGCTCTGTATCCACTGAGCTACTGATTGCATCACAGTGCTCTGTATCCACTGAGCTACTGACTGCATCACAGCACTCTGTGTCCACTGAGCTACTGACCACATCATAGCACTCCGAATCCACTGAGCTACTGACTGCATCACAGTGCTCTGTATCCACTGAGCTACTGACCACATCACAGCAGTCTGTATCCACTGAGCTATCGACCACATCACAGCACTCTGTATCCACTGAGCTACTGACTGCATCACAGCACTCTGTGTCCACTGAGCTACTGACCACATCATAGCACTCTGAATCCACTGAGCTACTGACTGCATCACAGTGCTCTGTATCCACTGAGCTACTGACTGCATCACAGCACTCTGTATCCACTGAGCTACTGACTGCATCACAGCACTCTGTGTCCACTGAGCTACTGACCATATATCAGTGCTCTGTATCCACTGAGCTACTGACTGCATCACAGTGCTCTGTATCCACTGAGCTACTGACTGCATCACAGTGCTCTGTATCCACTGAGCTACTGACTGCATCACAGTGCTCTGTATCCACTGAGCTACTGACTTCATCACAGTGCTCTGTGTCCACTGAGCTACTGACTTCATCACAGTGCTCTGTATCCACTGAGCTACTGATTGCATCACAGTGCTCTGTATCCACTGAGCTACTGACTGCATCACAGCACTCTGAATCCACTGAGCTACTGACTGCATCACAGTGCTCTGTATCCACTGAGCTACTGACTGCATCACAGTGCTCTGTATCCACTGAGCTACTGACCACATCACAGCAGTCTGTATCCACTGAGCTATCGACCACATCACAGCATTCTGTATCCACTGAGCTACTGACTGCATCACAGCACTCTGTGTCCACTGAGCTACTGACCACATCATAGCACTCTGAATCCACTGAGCTACTGACTGCATCACAGTGCTCTGTATCCACTGAGCTACTGACTGCATCACAGTGCTCTGTATCCACTGAGCTACTGACCACATCACAGCAGTCTGTATCCACTGAGCTATCGACCACATCACAGCATTCTGTATCCACTGAGCTACTGACTGCATCACAGCACTCTGTATCCACTGAGCTACTGACTGCATCACAGCACTCTGTATCCACTGAGCTACTGACTGCATCACAGCACTCTGTATTCACTGAGATATTGACCATATTACAGTGCTCTGTAGCTGCTGCTGGTCTGCAGTTCTTGGTGTCAGTAAGAACTCATAGTGTCAGTAAGTGTGATTCAATAAACTGTGGTTTTCCCTTCCTCTGCAGATAATCGCCAGTTAAATGATACCATGGAGAAGCACAGCAGACTCTCTGAAACCCTGACAGTCCTTATGACAGAGAGAGACCAGCTACAGACCAATTACAGTGGTCTTACAGTGGAGAGAGACCAGCTACAGACCAATTACAGCAGTCTGATCGCAGAGAGAGACCAGCTACAGACCAATTACAGCCACATTAAAGAACAGAGAGACCAGCTACAGACCAATTACAGCCACATTAAAGAACAGAGAGACCAGCTACAGAGCAGACTGGGTGAGTAGAATATGCAGCTATAACATTCCCCATAAAAATGAAATATGTTGAAACACATTTTTTATGCAATTAGCTTAATAATAATTATTATCAATAATGCAATTAAGTTAGTGAGCTTCTGTGCATCATTGTGTGTGTGTGTGTGTGTGTGTGTGCAATGTGTGGAAGTGAGTGTGTGCGTATGTGTGTAATGTGTGTGTGTAATGTGGGGGTGCAACTGTGTGTGTGTGTATAATGTGTGTGTGTGTGTGTGTGTGAGTGTGTAATATGTGGAAATGAGTGTTTGTATGTGTGGAATGTGTGGGTGCGACTGTGTGTGTGTGTGTGTGTGTGTCAGTGTGAGCCTGTGTGTGTGTGTAATGTGTGTGTGTGAGTGTAATGTGTGGGTTTGTGTGTATGAGTGTGTGTGTATGTGTTTAATGTGTGTGTGTGTGTGTGTGTGTGTAATGTGTGGGTGTGAGTGTGTGTATGTGACTGTGTGTGTGTCAGCGTGCGTGTGTGTGTGTGTGTGTGTAATGTGTGAGTGTGTGTGTGTGTGAGTGTGTGTGTGTAGTGTGTGGGTGTGTGTGTATGAGTGTGTGTGTGTGTGTGAGTGTGTAAGAGTTCTTAAAGCGCTGTTTGTGCCGCAGAGCCACCCTGCCCTGAAGGCTGGCAGGAGTTCCAGTCCAGATTGTACTTCTTCTCTAAGGAAAAAGAGACCTGGAGTGAGAGCCGACAATACTGCAAAGACCGAGGAGGAGACCTGGTTACCATTAAGAGCACAGAGAAACAGGTGAGAGAGAGAGAGAGAGAGAGAGAGATGGTAAGAGGAGATGACCTGGTTACCATTAACAGCATAGAGGAACAGGTTATGTGGTCCAAAAGAGCGACGGTTATGTGGTCCAAAAGAGCGATGGTTATGTGGTCCAAAAGAGCGATGGTTATGTGGTCCAAAAGAGTGATGGTTATGTGGTCCAAAAGAGCGACGGTTATGTGGTCCAAAAGAGCGACGGTTATGTGGTCCAAAAGAGCGACGGTTATGTGGTCCAAAAGAGCGACGGTTATGTGGTCCAAAAGAGCGACGGTTATGTGGTCCAAAAGAGCGACGGTTATGTGGTCCAAAAGAGCGACGGTTATGTGGTCCAAAAGAGCGATGGTTATGTGGTCCAAAAGAGCGACAGGGCCCAGCACACAGCTACAGGGCCCAGCATGCAGCTATGGGGCCTGGCATGGAGCTGCAGGGCCCAGCACACATCTATAGGGCCCAGCATGCAGCTATAGGGCCCAGCACACAGCTACAGGGCCCAGCATGCAGCTATGGGGCCCAGCATGGAGCCATGGGGCCCAGGAGACAGTCATTCTGTTTACAGTTTTAGATGTTTCTGCCCCAGTCATTCTTTTGACCGCTTTAGGTGTTTCTGAATGGATTCATGAAGAGGAATCATTTTTGGATCGGTCTGAGTGACAGAGGAACAGAGGGGACCTGGAAGTGGGTTGATGGCACAGCTCTGACTAAAGGGTACGTTTCACTCTTTACAGAGTAGCTGGGGTGCTTCACCCAGTGATGATAAAGTCACATTGCAGCAGTGAGTAGCTTGAGGGGGTCCGGAGCTGATATTGGATCACTCCTGGAATACAGGAATAAATTCTGTGTAGTGACAATGCAATATAGGTACTGAACAACTGAATCAAAATATAGATTAAAGGTAGATATGTATGAAAATATGTAGTCTAACCAGAGAAAATTTAAGTTCAATTACAACTAATAGGTTACAAATAATTGCAAAACATATTAAATGCAGGTCTGTAGATAAATTGAGAATTCAACAAATGAGCTTTAGCACAAAACCAATGACAGGAGGAAGAGGATGGAGCAGAGAGGGAATGCAGAGGAGCAAAGAGGAGACCTTTCTGTTGTCAATGGACACCAAAAACCATCTTGCAAATGTACAGGCACGGCTCCATGAACATTCATAACCCTGAAAGATTCTAAGGTTGTTTTAAGTTACTCCTCCAGCGCTGTGCACAAATACAGGTCCGGGTGGCACATGCAATTTTTACTCTCAATCTGCAATGATTCACACTTTCATTCTGATTTGTTACACACTAGCTGAAATCATTTTAAATTAGTGCCATTCAGGGTGATGACTGGCATTCAGATCTGAAAAGTGTGCTCCATGGGAAGAATATGTAGCAGTTCTGTCATTCTGGTCGTTAGGTACTGGAAGAGAGGGGAGCCCAACGACGCTGACAGCGCTGAGGACTGCGCTACAAGTGAGCCTGAAACCACACCCCTCAACAACTGGAACGACATGCCCTGCGGTGTCAACAGGCACTGGGTGTGTGAGCGATCAGTGTGTTAGTAAACCGCTGAGCTAACACACTGAAACGCACGCACACTGGTATGTTCCAGGGGGCCCGTTTGGTTAAAAATAGTGCAGAGAAAGCATGATGAACTGCCCCCCCACGGCGTGCAGGTGCCCTTTATATTTTTATTCACCCCTGCCCCTCAGACAGCCTGAGCATGCCACACACTCACACTGAAACAGGCACACACACACACACACACACTGAAACAGGCACACACACACACACACACCCATACACACACACACACACACACACACACACACACACACACTGAAAAAGACGACAAACACACACTGTAACACATACACAGAAACACAAGCACTCTCTAACACACAAACACACACCGTAAAACACACACACAGAAACACAAGCACTCTCAAACACACATGCACTCACACACACACACACACACACACACAAACATGCTTTCTCTCACACACACACTGAAACACACACAAATGCACAGTGAAAAACACTCACACACTGAAACCCATTGGGATGGATTTATTGATAAGGAACAGTATGAGATGCAGATAAATTATGATATTGGGCCTGGAGTCCAGAGGGGAGAGAGTAGGAGCTGTCCTCCTGGGTGAGGAGTAAAGGGGAGAGAGTAGGAGCTGTCCTCCTGGGTGAGGAGTAAAGGGGAGAGAGTAGGAGCTGTCCTCCTGGGTGAGGAGTAAAGGGGAGAGAGTAGGAGTATGGGAGTAATCCCCCCATAGGTGTCTGGAAGAGGCCGGGAGGAACAGTATTGGTTAGCTTATATCTAAAAGAGAGAGGGAAAAAGGGAAGGTGGAGACAGGGGAGGAGGAGGGATGTCAGAAATTCTGAGCAAGATGGGAACTGAGGTACGTGGTGTTTATATACCTGTGTGAGACCAGAAGGGTTGGTTGTGATAGGCTGAAAGGTTGGTTGTGAGAGGCTGAAAGGTTGGTTGTGAGAGGCTGAAAGGTTGGTTGTGATAGGCTGAAAGGTTGGTTGTGATAGGCTGAAAGGATGGTTGTAATAGGCTGAAAGGTTGGTTGTGAGAGGCTGAAAGGTTGGTTGTGATAGGCTGAAAGGTTGGTTGTGATAGGCTGAAAGGTTGGTTGTGAGAGGCTGAAAGGTTGGTTGTGATAGGCTGAAAGGTTGGTTGTGAGAGGCTGAAAGGTTGGTTGTGAGAGGCTGAAAGGTTGGTTGTGATAGGCTGAAAGGTTGGTTGTGAGAGGCTGAAAGGTTGGTTGTGAGAGGCTGAAAGGTTGGTTGTGAGAGGCTGAAAGGTTGGTTGTGATAGGCTGAAAGGTTGGTTGTGATAGGCTGAAAGGTTGGTTGTGAGAGGCTGAAAGGTTGGTTGTGAGAGGCTGAAAGGTTGGTTGTGAGAGGCTGAAAGGTTGGTTGTGATAGGCTGAAAGGTTATTTGTGAGAGGCTGAAAGGTTGGTTGTGATAGGCTGAAAGGTTGGTTGTGAGAGGCTGAAAGGTTGGTTGTGATAGGCTGAAAGGTTGGTTGTGATAGGCTGAAAGGTTGGTTGTGAGAGGCTGAAAGGTTGTTTGAGAATTATCCTCCTGAACTTTTGTCTTAACAAACTCCAATGAAACAGGCACACACACACACACACACGCTCACACACACACATACATGCACACACGCACACACACACACACACACACACACACACACACACACCCACACACACACACACACACACACACACGCCCACAAACAAACACACACACCCCCCCCCCC
>JAFBMS010003237.1:0-15753 GCA_019788955.1 Albula glossodonta | reverse complement strand
GGGCAGACGGAAGTAGTGCTACCAGGGATTGCTGTTAATAAGACTGGAGCAGCAGTCACAGCATTATCCAGTACATGGGTTTTCTCTATAATTCATTGCCTTGGAATGTATCCCGACATGCGGAAGGATACCATATTGGAGGAATCTACCATAGGGCTAAATACCTGACATAGAGATACCTGTGATTAATGACTGATGTTTAACCTTCAGTGGAGAAACTGTGTCAGTGTGATGTAGTTAGTGTGGGTGGTACTGGTTTTGACTGAGGCCACATGCTAAGGAATGGTGTCAATTCCCAAATCTCTGCAACTTCTCACCTAATACACAAAATATCTGGCCATATACATACATACTATGTTTTAAAAATTGAATCTCAAAGCTGTGCAAGTCCCTCCTCATAAGGTCAAAATCATAAACAAATAAATAAATGAATAAAAATTCATGTGAGTAAAAAAAAACAAGTACGGTGAACAAAATTACTGAACACAAAAAAAAGCTATTCAGGCACACCATTTTTTATAACTGTTGCTCTTTTTGTTCTTTTTTTGAAAACTCTTTTAGAAAAATGAAATCCTTTTTCTCAATCTTGCATTTTGCATATGCACACACAAACACTTAACAGAGTGTTCCAAATCATTTCAAATCACATACAGAGCACCACAGCAAAGCACATGACATATGCAACATATATGTAAGAGGGGCGATATAGAGGAATATTGCTATGGACAAAACGCAATTCCTCTTGAATAGATTGCTCTTCTCCCTTCACTTTGGCTCTTGGTGTGCTGACAGATTCCCCAAAAGGCCCAACAAAGCAGGCATCCCCACCAGACAAGTCATTTCACAGGGCCGATAAGCGAGCTGCAATGGAGATGATATTGTTCTATTGTGCTATTCAGGTGAAAGTGTGATAAATCACAGCACACAATGGTTTGGCATGGGATCTGACACAGCGGTTCACGAGGGTAGCGGGACCCGTGCCTTCCTGTGGCACAGTGATAGTGGAGGGGGGATGCCACCATTCCCCTGGCAGATGTCAAGGGTCCTGCTACATGCCCAAACCCTTCCCTTAATCTACACTCCGGTAATGGGCAAATGCACAGGAAATGGGAAAAAAAGGTGTATTGAAATAGAGAGATGCCAGAGCCCATTATTGAGTATCAGAAAGACATTCTCAGTTGTAAAATAGGAGGGGGTGTGGAGGGAGGCCGTTGTGATTGACTTGTAGATGTGAATATTTCTGCTGGGTCAACACAGTGCAGCCTGATGTATTTTCAGTAGGCATAATTGGGCCTAACTGCCAGCCTGAAAAGAATTTGTAAGTATTAAAGTTTCATTGTCAAATACGGGCCCCCTAGTGATAGGAAGGCCATGTTGTGTATTTACTGCTTTTATTAACTCTGGACAGAACAAAATATGACCGTTATAATCATTGTCATCTCCCATGTTTACATTAGAAAGCCTCAAAGCAAGGATGCAGTGGTTAGACACATGGTAACTGTATCCATGGAGATGGCGGTTTGCACTACAGGACGTGATCAAGGCCTCAACAGCCATCCATATGGTTCCACTGATCACTGCCCAAAACGTACCCTCTTCTCCCTGTCACCTGTGCTTGTGTTTTTCCATTTTCGAATCTAATGTTGTTTAATTCAGGCTTACACTAGTTTAATCTGCAGATGAAAAATCCAGGGTGACACTTTATTTCACAGTCGTGGATCTGTTTTGCGATCCTCGGACATTTTAATAAAGTGTTTCGAACCAGCTCCGACAGCATGGGATACGAGTGTGGTATGAATACATCAAACAGATTGGAATTTTGAAATAAGCTTTCATGCATTCAGAGAATAATGGGCATGCTGTGATTTGAAGATGTTTAAAAAAACTGCCCCCATCAGTCTAGATTGTGCTTTTCACATTTCACATTGTTGGCTAGCAATGATTTATGTATGCTTTAGGTTTTAAGTGTTTTTACCTCTTTGTTGTCAGCAGAGGCCTGGGTATTTGTCATTGAAGACACATTCATAATAAATCACCTCACTTTTAGTGTCCTGAGAATTATGACAAATCTTAAACATTTGAACCAATTAAAGTTCAGTTTTGCTAATCTTTTGGTGAGCATCAATCTAAGTGGTTGTTTTTGAAAGACTGTGCCATCTGAGCTTTCTGAGTTTGTACTCCACTTGAAAAAGAGCACCGTGTATGTTCCTATATCTTTAATTAGGAGTCTTCATTCATATCATATATGGAAACGTTTTTTGTTTGGTTAGGTTTGATATGAAGAAAAATATTTCCCCCAGTACATCTGAATATGTAAGCTTGGCATTGACATTATATTTACGTACACCAGAATGTACACTGGTTTTACTGTACACCAGAATGTGAGACTTCCAAAATATCTATCACAAAAAATGTTTTACATCACATTTTAGAGCTGTGTCACATTAAAATGCAGTCACAATACAGTACCATTGACATTAATTCTGGGAAAGAAATATTACAGCAGTCCAGAAAGCTACCTCACACAATCCAAAAGACTGCCCTTTTTGCCTCTGCATCTTCTTCGATGTCATGCTAGCAGCACGAGTGTTTTTTTCTGAATCAACAGTCGAGAACTTGTTTCCTCTTTTTGTGTGTCTGAGAATGAGACCCCCATCTTAACATATGCTAAGATGCGCTCTGAAAAGTTTGATGTGGCAGTGAGTCTCTACACGCGACTGGCACAGCTTTTCAAAGTGTGTGCCGGCCTTTTGAAGTCAGAGTAGAGCTCCTTTTGAATCTCAGTCTGTCACAGACTGCGGGGAGCTCTGCTGGAGCTTAGCGTGACTAAATGTGGTAGAGCGGCACGGCACACAGGCACGTCTTATGATGATCAAGGAGACACAGTAGAGGGGTGGGTATTTCATCCCAGCCCTGCTGTGTACCCACTATTGGACACAGACTGGGTGTAGCATGTCTTATACTATTGATCAAAGCACTCAGCTTTGACCCTGCTTTTGGAAAACAAGAGCATTTTTATATTCATCTACCATAGCTGGGAAAGTAAGAACTGGGCCATTGCAAAAATAAATCTCTGGCTGTGTGTTTTAGACTCAAAGGTAGCCATAAAATTCAATCAACAAAATGTCAATAAACTGCCAAAAAAGTGTTCCACAAAAGACGGCATGACTGTTGTCTTCAGTGACTGTTGTTTTCATATAGTGTATTACTATCCTGAGGATATTAGTCATATTTCAAAACAAATATTAATCTGTGTTAATTGCATAGCACAGATAGATGTTTTGCCTAAGTATACTTTGGAAATAGGAGCACACACCTTGGCCTCCCCTGCAGCACAGAGCATCCATAGATGCACTGGGGTACATGATTTACCCTGTCCAAAAGGACATAAATACATAATTATGAGAACTGGCCATACAGCACAGCTAGGCTTGCAATTTAAGATGTGCAAGGGAAAGACAATGTTACTGCTGGACATCCATGGGAATGCACTCAATAAAAAAAGAAGAGGTTCATGCATTTCTGGTGTTAGGTTTAAAAAATATAAACATTGTGCCAGCATGACCTATGATTGTGTGTCTGTTATTCCACTTTTTTTTTTTTTTTTGTCCTTAACTTGGAAATGTCGTCTGTGCTTATCAAGACAGAACCATGCCACCCACACTCATTCAATGTGCAGCTAAAGTGAGCTCACTCCTCTGATACTTTGAGCTCTGAGCCAATAGCTATTTTACACACTGCAGGCCAGAGGGAGCAAGCACAGTAACAGGTGCTTGCTCTCAGTGAAATCTCTCAGTGATGAAAACGGTATCCTGTGGGCAACTAGTGTATCATTGAGAGGAACTGTTGAAGTGGTAACCTGAATAAGCGGAGCTGATATAAATCCACCTTTCCTCTGGCTGAGGGATATGAATGCAGCAATAAGTAGTTATTCAAGTAATTTTGTTATAGTTATTTTGATACAAATAACCTACATCTAACCTGATAACATTACTGTTTCTAAAATAAAACTCAAAAAAAAGTTTTGAAAAAAGTTTGATATAAATCTTTTGTAATGGCATACTACTTGTGTTTGTGTTTATTACAACATAGATCATATGACATTCTGATTAATAATGTTACCAAAATATTGATGGAAAAAGATGATACATTAATAATTTATCATATCCATCAAACTGATGGATTACAATGTATGTAAACAAAATTTAAAAAAAATTGTATTCTGCCACCTAGAGTCCGATTAGACCATAATCAAATTCTTGAGCTAAGAGGCCAGTCCATGTTTGAGTTTGTTACTGAGCAATTCAGAAGCTCTAAAATGTTACTCTTTGAAACTCTGGGGACCTCTAGAATCAGTTGTCAGCCTCACCTCCTACCCCAAATGGTGTTAATAATGGACAGGCACCATTGCGGTGGCTGCGAGAACATCCTTTAAAGCAGATTCAAAGGCTCTGGCTCCCGTGAGCTCGGAGCTCAGTGCAGTCTCCTCCACTGACAAGAGACACTTTGGCTCAAGCTGCCCAGGAGAAGAAGACCTTTTTATTTTTCACTGTATGTTTATCCTCTTTTTCCTTTTTTTCTGAATCTGTAGTATCCAGTTGCTTTTTTTAGGCTTGGCCCATCAGTAATCACACTTTTTTTTTGCAATTTTTATTAAAAATGGCAAACAATGAAATACAAAGATATATTCCACTGAGCTATAGGTCATGTCTGTTCCATAGTACTCTATTGTAATCTCCGGAATAGTTTATGTTGAATAACTAGCTGCCAGCACAGGAATGACATATACCTTATAATCAACTTATAGTACAGTATTGTTGTAGGACAGCTGATAACTTTAATTTTCTCATGCTTCAGTACTGGTACAAGAACCTTGATATGGTTACTACCTTCAGTATAAGACTTTAGAATTTTGATAGATTGCCAAGTATTAATTATCAATCAGTTGTGTTTAATGGAGGCTTGGACAAAAGCACTCGTGCCTCTGGAAATATACCATGCAACTATATAAAGGTTAGCTGCAACCAGTCCAGCTCCAAGGCTCTTGTTCTCAAGTTTCACTTTTAAAGAAAAACATGCAATTAGGATTATAAAGTTCACCAACTCCCCTGCCCCTTGGAAACCTCCATACTGCCAGTCAAACAAGAATGGCAGGAATATTGGGAAAAGGATATACTACTCTCCTCAGAAAATATAAGATTTTCATACTCAAAGTTTTGAGCTACAAATTTTAGTGAGTACATCCAGTGTGAAAAATGTTAAATTATTTAAAATATTTATTTGGTAAACTGAAATCGAAAGTACCTGAAAATTAGAAAGACATATATTCAACAGCATGCTGGATTATGCTGTTTCTTGTTCCTCCAATCATTTGTCTGTTGTACCAAACATCCCCATTTCCTTGGGGAGATGTTATCAAGAGGGAAACCGATTTATTTCATTTCCCAAAGATCATTGAACATATATTTCAAGTTGCAACTTGTAATAAGTTGCTAAATCAAGGATTAAGTCAGCATTTGAAAAGTAAAATGAGAAGGTGCTGTGTTGAACATACCAAGGAGGAACCATATTATTGGCCCGTAAGGGGAGTAAATCCAAATGCATTGTGCTTGCAGCGGAATGACTACCATACAGAATCATGCACTGTTGGCTTTTTTCAGGTTTTATTGCCATTTAAATTGAGCTAATTCAATGTAATGTAATCCACCCAACTATGAACCACTCAACCTCCCAAACAGTACTCTGAGTCATGTGGTAATTAGCCTTTGCTATTTTTCACACAGTAGACATTTTTCACCAATCATATATTACCAATGACATTTGAAAAAAATGGAGTTGGCATATATTGGCTTCATGAACCTGCAGGCACCCCCTTGCCCAGGACTCAAACTTCCAACTGCCGGACCTGCAGCTCCACCACAGACTGCAACTTTTCTCCAGGCACCGACCAAAAGCCCAATGATACTCTTTAAGCAGGTGTTAATTACTACAGGGACATGATTATGCACTGTTTGGTAATCTACAGTTAAACTCTCATTTTAAGAGCAGGTTGAGTTTATATTATTTAAGTTGATTTTAGAAAATGTGACTGGTTTCCAACCATTGTCACACTTTGTCTGAAGGAAACAACTTCAACAATCAGCCAGACATTCTGTCTTGTTCCAGCCAAAGATAAGCCCTACCACAGATATAGAGTGTGTGCCAGACCCAGACTATATCATGAAGCTGTTCTAAAACAAAAGAACAAGACACAAAAGAAATCTAATAGGAAACAGAATCTCTCAGAACGGAGGACTGCCTCTTGGCCATTTATCAAGGGTATTAATTATGTGTACTATCTGTGGCTTGCAGGAACATGGAGATTATGAAAAATGTAATGACCACTTTGCCATTTTTTCTTTTTTCCTAGATGCTCACATTAATATGGATTAAGCTATAAACCGTGAGCCTGAAAGCAATCTTTGTCAGCAGTTCTTTCCTGTAAAACCAGGCCATCATTATTCAAGAAGCACCATACTTCCCTATGACAGAGATTATGTAAAAATAGATCTTATTTAAATTTGTCTGCAAACCAACAGCATTGTTTTTTTTTGTTTTTTTTTTTTTTTTTTAACATGACCTACACTAATATTCTTTTTGAAAATTTAAGGGGGCATAGCCAATCAGCTTTTTGATTGATGGATTATAGTCTCTTCTCTACAGAAAGATATATATTTTTTTCTGCACTGTAAGCCTCACACACTGAGAACATAAGTATAATTCCTCTGTAAGAAGTCATATGGGATAATGATGCCTGTGAACTCTGATCGTGTGTGTGTGTGTGTGTGTGTGTGTGTGTGTGTGTGTGAGAGAGAATCATTTTCATAGTTCAGTGTTGGGATTTGTTTACAATTCCTCAGAATTAACCACACCAGCCTTTATTTAGTGTTCTGTTTTTGTTCTTCTTCATGAGGAGACCATTAAGTTCAACAAACAGAAAATAAAAACATGGTTTGCATTGGGAAAAAATGCAGTGTTTGATTTTATCTGTTAATATCATTTTTATTCATAAAGTTTTAATCCAATCATAACATTTTGAGTGTTATCTAGGTAGCGTAAGATGGGATACTGCAGTGACTCTCCTCCCACAGCACATGAAACTAGGCTCCTTCTGTCCTGCTTCTGTATACACTCCCTGGAATGGCTTGAGGTGACAGAAACAGATTCATTTCTATAATATGGGGAAGAGGTCTTCATGAAACACATAATGGGTGGAACTGTCAGGTGCTGTTGTTCACCTACCTGTATGAAGCAGTAAATAAAGCCATAATAATAAAAAAGTGGTCTCCATAGCAAAACACTACAATTGTTAAGTGGTAGCAACTGTTTATAATACAACAGCACCTCCAATTGTGGAGTGACTGAAGTCTAACACTTCCAGTGCTGTGTGATCCAATGGTTTGCCTGTGTGGCCATCCTCACCTTAAGCCATAAATACCTGAGTCTGATCTCAATTCCTCTCTGAAGCCAGGGGAATATGCAGCCAACTCCATGTTCTCCCAGTCTAGGCTCCCTCTGGAAAGCTCTCAGCCTCCAAACTTTGTACTCTGACATCATTACTCCGACAGGGCTCAAAAACTCAGTAATTGCAAACTACCAAACCTCTCTTTAAAAATGCACGTCTCTTTCTCTCGGTCTGTGTTGGCCCTTTTCCCCCAGCTCTCTCCAGGCTGTGGCTGGGTGAGTGGGGGGAATCATTAACTCTGCTCTGAAACAGTGGGGTGGAAATGAGAATGCCTGAAACCTCACTTCCTTTATTTAGTCTTGGCCTTTACAGCGTGGTAGGAAGATGCATGTTGCCCTGTGCAGTGAGGCCCATCCCTGCAGAGAAGTAGTTTTTGCATAAGTCATCTGTGGTGGCAAGCATTCTTATTTCTGCATTATTTTTATTGCATAAACAATGAAATATTTAGCCAGGTAGTTTGTGCTGCACGCTCAAAGGGACTTAAATGGGAACACCTCATTTGAGTTCCCTCTAACAAGCAGTCACATATATGAAATATACATTATTTCCAGATTAATTTCTTTTTGTTTTATAAACTTGTGATATTGGAGAATAGTGGCTTTAGATGGAAGTTATGCAATTAAGGCTGTGGGTGTGATCTTCTCTGACTTCTCTGACTGCAGCTGACTTCACATGCATCTGGACTGTAAGGTACTGCAACATCTTGTAGTGGTGATAAAATTAACATCAAAGCCATGGCCTTAAGCAATGGTGATATTTTCCATAAGTGAATTGCTTTGCTTGGCACCTGAGGCAGTTATAAAACTGACAGAGATATATTAACATATTTGTGTTGTAGTTCTGTGTCATTTTCATTAATTAAAGTTGCTGTCTTAACAGGGCTATTGATTTAAATCACAATACATGATTTAAATCACAATACACACAATGAACTCCACTATATCTTTGAATGTCAATGAATTACTGTTCTGTATTTTTCTCTTTTCTGTTTGTTCCTTTGTTCTCATACTTCAGTGGTTCCCTCATTTGTTTAACTATTCTACCATTTTTCAGTCTGTCATTTCCTTTTATCTCTACTGATATATCATTATCCATCAGTCTCTGTCTTGCAGCTGTGTGAGCATTTGTCTGTAGGACCATTGATGACAGGACATAATTTTATTGGAGAATTTCCTTTTTTTTAATCTCTGAACTGCCTTTGCATAAAAATGATTATTTGTGTTAATTTGATTAATACAAAATCAGTGAGCATTACTTTCGGGTCTCCTCATGGATGGGGCTCTAGGCATGTCAGTGCAGGTATACTCAATGGCAGTCATAGGGTGTGTCTCAAATATATTTACCGCATACATCCTTTTCTCCATTCCCCCACTAAAATCTGTCTCTTACGTAGAAATATGTAGAGGAGATGAGAGAAAGAGAGTAAAAATTAGGAGAGGTGAAGCATTGGGATAGCATGATTGCTTCTCCTTCATTACATTTTTTGCCAGCTATTTTGAAGTAGCCTTATTACTTGACTGATGTTTTGTTGTGGGTTAAATTAACCCAATTGAAAATGTAAAAACAGATATATAAATATTTTAGTTTTTTTTTTCTAACATGGAAATTTTTCTGCCTGCCCCAATAAGACTGATGAGCATTTCAGTGAGAAAATATATAATCTGATGTATTTGCAACCCTCTTCTGCACCCCTGCAGGTTAACATTAAATTAATTTAAGAGAAAAGAGGGAGGTGCTGCTCAATCTTGCTACTTTTATCCCACAAACACTCACATTCAGTTTGTTCCTATGGGAAACATCAAACCCAAACTACCCCCCTCCCCCATCTCACCTCTGAAGTGTGAGAAACTGAAAACATAATAAACACATGCACATTTGATATCAGGTGTTACTGTCTGTAAGTATCAGCATGACCCCATAATGTATTGAACAATCTATGAAGTAAAATAAATAAAATAAAATGACAATTGTAGGTCCCCTTTTAGCAATGTAGAAAAAAACTCTGACAATGACCATAAGGTAACCATGCTATGTGAGGGGTGGAGAATAACATTACACTAAGTACTGATTAAGTTGTTAGTAACTGAGGTAGAGATACTTGGGGGAAAGTGATTTATGCCACATTTAGACGATTGAAGAAGATTGCAGTAGAGGACAGGAAGTGACATTTTTCGATTCGGTGACACACCCATGAACATGACGTCAGAGAAGCACCTCCCCACTAAGCCATACCCACTACTCTGAACGCTCTATTCCAAAACTACAGTGAATATTGAGTGTTTCACCCAGTTTCTGTGCAACTGACGGATGACTGAGAGTGTCAACACCATTGTGAGGTAACCCTGCATGACTCTTTTTCTTCATTTTAGTGCATATGCATAATTACCTCTGCTCCGTCCTTCACACTTTACAGTGAAAATAATTATAAGTGGTCATCATAACACAAATATTACATATTTGGTTACCCCATATATTAAGGTCCTTAATTTCATCCCTTCTCCCTGACATTCATACAATATAAATAAAGATGCAACAGTCGTTTAATTTCAGTTTTAAACCACTGATACACCTTTTCCAAAAGTACATTGTTACATGTGTTGTACATTATGTATATATACAACAGAGTGTGGTTGGTTTTTGGGGGTTCTGGAAACAGCTGGAAAAGAGCTGGAAACAGCAGGAAATCATTGCCTTCCATGCTGTCACCGTATATAGAAATGATAACAGCCTATTCACAGATAAGAGTGGTCAGTGAAGCCATCAGTGTGTCACTGTATTTTTTATTTTACTTCTTTTTTTAATGTTTATTTCCACATATCTATTTTTTAGTATATTATATGTATTTCTTTAATACATACCTTAGATAGGAGGTATGCTCATCTTGCAAAAATATTGATCTGATACCATCCTCGCTATTAAAAATAATTTTGAAATATGATTTTGAAACATTGCTGACCACTATAAATTTCTAGGTTTAAAAACCTGAACACTGAACAAGTTTTAGATAGTCCTTATCCAAAGTACTTCAGCAGGTACTATCCCAAATGAATTAAGATAGCACATCTGCACTCCTTGTATGCCTGCACTATGCACTTTCCTTGCCCCAGGGCACTGTCATTTAAGATATAATACATATAATAAAATATATTAAAAATGAAAATATACCCAAAGGACAAAATTAATATCCACATTTTAGCTTCTTGTAAAAATACCTTATAAAAACTAAGTAATGTCAGACAAAAATGAGAACAAATCACAACATCCACCCCTCAGACTAGAGAAAAACTAGAGGTGTGGAGGATGTATGTGAGTTGAAAAGCATTTATACTTATTTGTCGTCAGTTCCCAGGCTGTGAGCCCACTGCTATCACTTCTGTTTACCCTGATATTGTAGGAGCCACTCTCTGACATTATTTGCCTTCAAGGTGCATTCCAAAATATGTTTCCATTTTAGATGCCTTTGCTTTCTGGGTTTCCCTCAGAGACAACTGTGCTTAACGAGTTAAGGAAGTAGTCTGCTACCTTAAGATTATGGCCATCGTGTTTTGGACATCCATCGGACTCTCTCGCATGCAACTGGCCATGAGGCTCAAAGGGCACAACAATAACAGAAATGTGCCAAGTCGAGAACCTTGCCCAGGTAGAGCTCCACTCTTCTCACAAAACATATTAGAAGCACTTCTAGTTCTTGAGAGGAGTCTATTCCCTTCCCCTGAATTATCTAACATGACATTTACAAGCTCATTGATGCGTTTGATATAATGTATCCAGGGTTTTCCAACAATATCAGTACAGAAGGTAGTGTATGTCCAACATTATTTTTGTACAGCAATAATGCTATCGTGCCACTTTAGATGAAAACAGCATAAGACACTTCCTTTGTTCTAGCAGAGCATGTCCGACAGTACCGACCTGATTCCGCTGTGGAGTGGAAGGTTGTTCTGACCCAAATGATCACTACATTCATCAACCCGGTGTGAAACTAATATCACACTGTCACTTCAGAGCATGTGGCATTCTGTCACCATGAGGGTGTTTGACAGGACTTGTCCTTTTGCATTATTATCTGAAAAGGCTATCTTTGTTTTCAGCCCTTCTCTGTTGTCATCAATGTATGTCCACATATGTTTATTCCTTTGTTCATTTATCTCTCTCTCTCTCTCTCTCTCTCTCTCTCTCTCTCTTTCACTCTTTCTCATGCATACTTTATTCCTGTACAGTTGCAGTGTTCTCTGGTGTCTGTACTGATATTATTTTTTCTTAATAAAGTATGGTGTATCTTTGCAATCATAAGTAAAACAAGAATTTGTATCAGTATCCGTTTATTAATTTGCTGTGGTAATTTACCAGTGATTATAGGTCAATGAACCTTTTCAGTGGTAGTAAGGGATGGTTTAAATATTTATTTTACCTGGTTTAGCCCTGTATTGGGAAAGTCTGTATTGGTACTTGTATCATATCTGTTGAAAAACACCATTTTCTGAAGGTGTTCTGAAATCAAGTGTCTTTGCTGCAGTAAAGAAAATCGGTTGTATTTTTTCTCTGTATTCTGTCCCTTCACTTAATCATTCAATGGAATGTGTCTGAAGTGCAGGGCTCCTGTAGTGTGTAGGAGTCTCTCTGCGCTGGGTGCCTGGGGCACTTGATTACTATTAATGTGGTGGCGTTTGACAGCGCACCAGTGCCTGACACCACCCTTCACATCTTTATGCGCAGACAGCAGGAAGTGAGAGTTTTACTGACTAGCTCCTCAGCTTCTGCTGCATGCAGGCTGGTTCTGGGAGGGCTTTTCCTTAGCCAGAGAGATAGACACAGCAGACAGTCTTATTGTGCTGCCAGGCCCTTAGTACAGAGGTGCTTTGAAATCCAAGCTGGCACCAACGTTTTCACCTGAGGAAGCATGAGATAACAATAGTAAGTTTTACTGTTTCAATATGTGTTTTATTTTTCACCAATGTTTGAGAGGCAATGCAAAGTTTTTGAATTGTGTTTCTTTTATCATTATGCACAGTAATGCAGAGCATTAGACACGTTGGGGTACAGTAGGGAATTTAAAAGGGTAAAATAGGAAGAGGAAATATTAGCACAGTGTGCAATCCGTTGATGTAATACACTATAGAGCAGGACCATTCAGCTTTTGTCCAGGTAGGGTGCAATTTCTATAGGTATTTACACCAATCACACATTATACCACCTGCTTCCACAAATAAATTTAGTTCTTGGTTCAGGAGCTGAGCTAACGAATGAAATCAGGAGGTGAAATACATGGTGCAAGACTAAGTGCATAGCTGTAGACATTGTGGGCCTTCAGGACGAGAGTTCAATAGCCCAATTACAGGAAGAATCTGTTGATTTAAGAGGGAACAATCCAATCAGTATCCAACTTTGAAATGAGATGCTAAACCCAGGGCTGACTTAGTGCAACCAATAAAACATTCAAGAGCACATTGATCATGGGAATCCTCCACTGTCCTGGCTGAATTTCCAAACTAGTTCTTTCAATCTGGCCATTTGATCTTTCAGTTTACCTAGCTTGATATTCCCTCCCTGTTAAAGTTTATGTACGAGGCATTCTGGTATAAAACTGCTGCTTTGCATCATCTATGAAGGTGCTACATATTTGTGGCAGTGAAATGAGTTTCCCCTTTCAAAAGCAGTTAATGGACATAAGACTGTAAAAAACCATACAGTATTCATTATTTTGATCTCAGAAATGTAACGATTTAAACCAATTGCTTAAAGGGTAACCTGACTCAGTAAACACTATTAAAACACTCATTTAATGAGCTAAATTCAAGAATTTGAAAATGCTGTACATTAATTACTCCCTTAGTTATTCCCTTAGTCCATGAAAGGTGGCATTAGCAGTAACTGAACAGCAAGGCAAATACATTGCAGGTAAATGTTGTGTTGCTTATCAGAAACTGGCTCTAATGAGGTTGTAAAGCTGATAGCAGACTACACTTCACTCATGCATATATGTATTAGTCAAATACATGTATGGCACTTAATACCTGAAAACCTTTCTCATTTGACCTTTGGTAGAGCATGTGCACCTTGCAAACTCAAACAAACACAACACAGACATCCTTCTACAGTGTTTCACTGTTAATTTGGTTATTTCAATAACCCTCTCATAACAAATCCTTTCTCCCTCTGGTCTCTGTGGAATTGAATCTGATTTTGTCGCTTGTTGAAATAAAAAAAGCATTGTAGCTTGTCCAACTTTGTTTACCCACATCCCACATTGCATTTATTTGGCATGAATTCTCATAATTTACAGGTTTGACAGCTTCTTCCTCACTGACAGAGGCCTCTATCAAGGTGTGTTATTACGCAGAGAAGGAGACTGAGGGTTTATATCCGTCTCATTTATGGGCCAATGTAAGATGGATATGGGTCGTGTCAGGGTGGACTCCTGAAGGGAACATCACGTATGGTGGCACCGTCCTTGCCACAGTTCAGCACCATCACACCCATCCACTGACCAGGAGATGGAGTACCTGTCAGGAAACCTGCGACAGAGCTCATCAGGCCACATTTTGGCCCTGTAAATCATTACTGAGGACATGGGCCTTTGCAATGATGGCCTTCACTGCAAGGGCTCAAATCCCAGCCTGCCTTTTGCAGAACTGCAGGACTTATAAACCAAAGCTTGTAGTCTCTGGCATGTTCATGCTGCTGACCTCAGTTCTGCACTGTGGTCCCATATGATGTTTGTTCCAAGGAAAACTTGTAACATACATAGTGATCCAGGTTTGGCTTAAATGAATGTTTCCTTCATTTTAATTTACATGTATTATAGAACCTCAGAGATATAAGAATACTGGTCAACTGAATAGGTATAAACCTGGAAGTAGTATTTTAATGATGCTGTAGCATTTTCAATATAAGATAAAAAAAAGCCATTAACTTGAAGAGCTATCTCACTTTCCATTGTTAAAATAGTGTCATATTTGGAAATGTAGTTAAAGATAGAGGGCACAATTAAAAAGAAGATGGATAGTCAGCTGTAAGAACAAACTGCACATAACTGGTTTTATCTCACCATCAAAATGTGCATTGAAGCATAACCAAAAATAACTTAATCATATATATAAAATATTGTGTCAAATATATGAGAAATAATGTAAATCATGGCCACAGTAGTTGGTTGTTTCTTGTTGTTTTCTAAAGGAAAGTATCACTGCTTTGAGTATATGTTTTCTGCAGATTGAATGAAAGCAGAGAATGCTTAGATGAAGTCTGGTTCTCAGTGTTTTATTGTGTGTTTCATGATATTTCTGGGGCTCACCAAACACATTTCCATGTCTCTGGGGTAAGACAAGGTTATGAAGAAATTACAGGATGTGCTTGAAGACTCGCAAGCTGTTTGAAGCTTATGATTACAGTGTGAGTAACATGGTGTCCTGAGTGCGTTTTGAGTCTTGTTTCTCTCAGTGATCACTGTCAGTTGGTGAGTCACTAGCACCATCTAGGTTCTTCTGCACTGTTGGACCTGTTTTGTTTGCGTTCGCTTGCTCAGTTTAATCTACCTGTCCATTGTGTATTCTAAGCAGACTTTGAGTCAAGAGACCAGATGAGAATCCACCTACATTAAGATATTTTTTTGGTCAGAGGATAAAAGTGTATACTTATGGTGTTTGTGACTCTAAAAGGGAAAGGACACCATTTTGAAGGGAAAGGTATATTTTTGGTGTGCCTCAAGATGCATGTATTATATGAGGTGTGGCTATTAAATAATGAGATTGGGCTAATGTAAGTGGAACCACACCACACCACGTGGTACACATTGACCAATGGGCAAGTATAAACAACCCCTGAAAGTTCAATCTGCTTGCGTCTTCAGTTCTCAGTTGCGCATCGCTTGAGAAAGACATGTTTTTCTTGAGCATATTCTCGTTATTAATAGCGACACTTGTATACATGTTTCTAAAACATGAGCACACATGTGGAAGTTATCTTATGGGTTTGCTTGTTTGGGTTATTGAGGTTTTTGTGTCTTTTGTATCCTCTCCACTGCTTCTCTGGGCGCTATACACCCAAATTCACAGCAACTATGATTCAGAATGCAGCATGAAAATACAGCAGACAGGGATCTGCAGTGGATCTTACAGTTAGACCCTGTTCTCCTTCGTGCCTTTAAAAATGGTGTACAAGCGGGGCTTGATGTGTTGTATAAATGTATTTTGCAAGTTTTTGGGCCCCTGAGTGAAGTCAATCCCCCTTTGCCATCTCAGAGAATATTT
>JAFBMS010003236.1:0-15767 GCA_019788955.1 Albula glossodonta | reverse complement strand
AGTGTTTATTGTCTTTATATGACTGATGACCACCTCTCAGCTGTCCTTCGCATAGCCACTTCAGACATTCCGCCAGATTTCAATGCCCTTGTTCAAGCCCAGAACAGACTGGATTATTCTCACTGAAGAGGTAACATGAGATGGAAAACATTACAAGTTATTGTTCGTGGAGATTAACAAGTTAAAAATTAATTGAACTGATTCAATAATTGTTTTTGTTTTCTTATTTAACCTATACACCACAATTTCACATAACCTAATATAAATATTTACAGTGTGCTTTATTCTTCTGATTATCAGTACCAGCTATTCAAAATATTTAATTTAGAGAATTTTACAATGAAAGAAAGTTGGTGGCCCTCTGACACAATTCAGGTTTCTCATGTGGCCCCTGATAAAAATTAATTGCGCACCCCTGATATAGAATAAACCATTTACATCAGACTCAGTAGATTTTGTTTTTGTTTGAATAAGAAGTTGTGAAGTCCTAAGGAACATTAAAGTGTGGTGAGGGCCCCAGCTGTCTGGCCCAGACTGGAGCAGATTTTCTTGCACAAATCGTTTTATAAAAGCAATAAAACACTCGAGGTTGTGCTGTTATACTCTATATCAGCACGGCTGTAATTATCTCCGCACTCGACCTGCAGCCTCGTCCCTACGGCCGAATCACAATCTTGCTGATTTTCAGTATAACAGCACTCCCTCTCGTGTGATATTGCTTAAATAACACCAGTGTACATAAATACATGGAAATGAGGTAATTACTTGCAACATGTTCATAACACTAGCGTATATAATGATAAATTGTAGTCACGCGGAATGCAGTTTCAAAAGAGCGCCGTTTATTTGATTTGTGGTTATCATTCACAACAGTGTCTGAAGTATCAGAAATGTCACAGCGCCATCTACAGGCTAAGCTGTATATCAGTACATCTCTCTTTTTTTAACAAATCAGAATAAGCCTTTCCATATGTGTTACACTGTAACACAAGTGCATTCAGACTCATTCATAACTCAGTAATCAGTAATATTGTACTCCAGGTATAACCAAGTAGCAGTGAATTAATAACAAAATAAAATTATCCCCACACTTTCTGCATAGTGAGGGTCATAGCATTTTATCACCATCCTGTATGATATTATGTACCAATACATTTTGGCCCTTGTTTTGTAAACATTACCATTAACCACAATAAAAGTAATAAACTTCAGTGTGCCACATTTCCAGTAAGCAACTATTTACAGTAGACAAGCATTTCCATTGCGTAAACATTTTCAATTCACTTTTCACATTTCCTTGTTTTTTTTTTTCACAAACAAAACACTTAACATTCTTCAATTAATCTTCTTGGTTTGATGACTTGTGTACGTGGCCATTCTCTCACAGTCTGTGGGGAATGAGGTTTGTCTGCCTCCTGTCCAGTGATCCTTTTATTGATATAGGATGAGATAAGTTATAGTAGTTAGAGGTAGAAGACAAACTTTGAGATGTTATAGAAAAAAAACTTCAGGTGTGATCACAGTACAGTTAATTCTTTAAAAAAAAATGGGAAATATCCTTTCACAAAAGAACACAGACATAGTTTAGAGAATTATGCCTTTAGTCAGAAGTAATGCAACCACTGCAGTGGTAATGGAACCAATGGCATCCATATGTGAGAATACATAGACATATGAGGTGAATGTGGCAGTTGCCATCTGTCATTACAGGTTATCTTGAGGGGCCCGCCAGCAAGCCTACAGACAAGACATCTCAAGATGGAAGAAAATATAGGGATCTATATTGTTGTATTAATGCCATTGTGATACTGTAAGGGAAAGGAAGTAGTCATTTGAGTCTATGAGATGAATGAGTCTGTATGAAGTGATTACCTTTAAATGTTGTTCTGTTAAGAAGTTTACCTGTTAAAATGTTTTGAAGGAAACAGAAAATGTTATGGTAACATTTTATTTTTTTAGTGGGGGAGAGTGTTGCGAACAACAATTGGTTTCAGTAAACAATGTGTAGTGGAGACAGAAAAAAGAGACATTAATTCATTTATTTTGTTTTTTTTTTTTTCCTTTGAAATGTAAATTTAGTATGGTAATGGGTACAATTGATGCTAAAAAGATAAATTGTAAAAGATATTTTTATTTTGTTTTTTTCTTTCCTGGTTTACGTTGACACAGGAAGTACAATTAAAA
The DNA here is from genome assembly GCA_019788955.1 of Albula glossodonta. NCBI lineage: Eukaryota > Metazoa > Chordata > Actinopteri > Albuliformes > Albulidae > Albula > Albula glossodonta. Next base: position 13,583 of record JAFBMS010003236.1, on the reverse strand, counting down.
AAAGTATACGTGGCTGTACGTAAGCGGGAAGTAGACAGAAGCGAAAAGGAGTGATGTACGCAGTTAGCTGTGTCAATGTTTACTGTGAGCTCCGAGTTTCGTTGAGAGCAAACACACAAAAAAAAAACACTTCAGAGACCGGGGAAAATAAAGTTACCAAACGAAAACGGACTGTACGTCGTGAGTGTCTTGAAGAGAGTAACATGAAATTGGTGTTCCCGCTCGGTTTTAACGAAGTTCGGAAGATTTGCTTTCACCAAAAGGAAAAGAAAATGGAGCTCGGTGAAGGGAGAGCTAGCTTGTGAACATCGCTGAGGAAAAAAAAAAAAGGACGTGAGTCTAGATCAGTGGTTCTTAACCTTGTTGGAGGTACTGAACCCCACCAGTTTCATATGCGCATTCACCGGACCCTTCTTAATTGGAAAAATAAAATATGATTTTTTCAAATTCAAAACATAATTATATATTTTACTGGTGCACAAAATGAACCGTGCATCAACATCACTGTGTTCAAAGAACAAAACCATCAAAACATGATTGTCACACAAAAACAAAAACGGGGCGTGTCATCACGAATCATACGAGTCGGGTGTGTGTCTTGACCTCCGCCGAACCCCTGAGACTGACTCACCGAACCCCTGGGGTTCGATCGAACCCAGGTTAAGAACCAGTGGTCTAGATCCTTTTTTTAAAACCACTGTTAGCCAAAGCTAAGTAAGAAATGTTGCCTGTGTGGGAAGAAACGTTTGCTGGGATGCAGGGGAAAGTGCTAACTCTTACCGTCGATGAATTGGCGCGTTTATGCCAGCTGCTAAGCACTGGTGCTAAGCACTGACTCGCCCCGCATATTGAGGAGACGTATCCTGCAATATTTGGAGGGGGAGGACGTTGTTTCTCTGGAAGATGAGGGGCTAGCCTTACTTCTAGAATTTAACAAGAAAATCGACTGTTTAAGAGCTGATGGTCCGGGAGAAAAAGGAGTTGAGTCAGGGGATAAACATGCCAGTTCAGCTAATGTCGAAGTAGCAACCGTAGCTGTAAAGCAGAAAGGGGAAGTGGATGAAAATCAGAACACTCCAAATAAACTTTCCACAGACAAGGCAGAGCCAAATAACGTGATTCTAACGAAAAATGCAACAGCTGCCATACGAAATAGCACAAACGTCCATCCATTGTATCGAAGGGAATTAAAAATAATCGGACAAATAGGTGAACCCAATCAAAGAGAGAAACAAAATTTCACCAGTCTTAATAGGCGAATACAGAGGGCACTGCACAAAGGCTATGATGATGGTGAAGTCATTGAAGCAGTAGTCCAAGCAATTCTACCGGGAGTTAGTTTAAGAAGTTATTTGGAGAGCAGAACAGACTTGACTTTGCCAATACTAAGACAAATTCTCAGGAACCATTACGTTGAAAAAGATGCAGCGGAGCTTTACCATGCCCTCATGCGAGCTGTTCAAGATCCAAATGAATCACCAATTCAGTTCGTAGTCAGAGCAATGGATTTAATACAAAAAGTCATCTCTGCATCTGAAAATGCAAAGACAGGATTGAGGTACGATCAGGAACTCATTCAAAGTCAGTTCCTGCAGACAGTTATCACTGGGCTCAGTGATGAAGCTGTGCGTACAGACCTGAAACCTTACCTGCAGAATCCTTCAGTGAAAGATGAGGTGTTACTGGAAAAAATAAATGTAGTTCACAGCCTGGAATTAGATCAAAAAGCTGAATTATCATCTGTAATTAAACCCAAGGGGGTGAAAGTAGCCACAGTGAGCGAGGAGAGACAAGAGATGGCAGTAGACATGGGTGCTAAAGTTAAGAATAAAACCCCAAAGAACAATACACTATTGGATAAGCTGGACGCTGAAAATAAAGTGATCTTTGAGGCTTTGCAGAATCTAACCACACATGTAGCAAGTCTCACTCAAGCACCTAGGCCATATAGTGCACCTAAGCCACGTAGTACATGCACACCAGACCAGAGGCCTGCAGGTGCTGCTACAAATGCAAGACGTTGTCAACAGTGTGTACAGTCAAATCCAGGGGGAAGATGTGACCACTGCTACAAGTGTGGAAGCAGCGAGCATTGGGCAGCAGGTTGCTGAAGGAGAACTGTGATAACAGCAGCATCTAATAAGATAAAAATAAGTATGTGAAATGATCAACATGTTCAGAGTCTCTTTCAACAAGAGATGCCTCACTCTACCAAACAGGAAAAAGCAGCTAGTTTGTTTGGGCAACGATGTCTTGTACAGTGCTCACTTGGGGGTGTAAGTACATCAGCACTTTAGGATACAGGGTCACAGGTTTCCATTGTGGGCTCACAGTGGAAAAAGAAATACTTACCTGCCATAGAGGTGAGACCAGTAGAAGAGTTGCTTGATGAGGGGAAGCTTAACCTCACTGCTGCAAATGGAACCACCATACCCTATGAAGGCTGGATAGAGGTTGGGTTCTGTTTATCTGGGAACATAGGATCAGACGACAGGCAGCTGCTAGTTCCAATTGTTGTGGCTGGCATCGAGCTAGAAAGACCAGTAATTGGTTTTAATGTGATTGAAGAGCTAGTCCAAAAAGATGCTGGGCAAATCTTTCACCCAACTAGCTTTGTTCAGATCCTCAGTTCTGCCCTAGAGGTAGGACACAAGAAAGCAAAAACAGTTCTGTCAGTCTTAAAGAAGCAGAAGCATAGCAACGGCTCACACATCGTATGACTAGGCCGACAGCATGTAGTCATTCCGAAGCACAAGGTGGTCAATGTCAGCTGTGGGCGACTGAACAAGAGTGCGGTGAGTGGATCACATGCAGTGCTTGAGCCGAATGAAGAAGCACTATAGCCCATGGGGATAGAAGTTATGGAACAAATGATTCAGCTTCCCTGTGAGAATGGTGGCCGTATAACGGTAGCAGTGGAGAATACTACTGATGACAGCATTACCCTTCAAAGTCGAATGGTGCTGGGATGGTTACATGCAGTGGGTGGTGTCTGTCATCTTCCTTCTCTTTCATCACAACACAGTGTTAGCTCACTGCTGGATGATCAGTCTACAATTCCTGAGGGAGAAAGATGGGACCCACCAGTGGATCTTAGCCATCTGACAGTTGAGCAACGACAGCAAGTGCAATGTCTTCGCCAGAGATGACTGGGACACCGGCTGTATCCCAGACCTGCAGATGACCATCCATCTGAAAGACAGCATCCCTGTTCAAAGGATGTACAATGCCATTCCTTGACCTCTTTACCAAGAAGTCAAGAATCTTATTCAGGACTTGCTGAGCCGAGGGTGGATTCGGGAGTCAACATCCACTTATTCATCACCAGTAGTCTGTGTTAGAAAGAAAGATGGGAGCTTGCGCCTATGTGTAGACTACTTAATGTTGAATGAGAAGACACAGCCAGACCGTCACCTAATTCCAAGGATCAAGGAGATCTTGGAAAACCTTGGTGGTAAGGCATAGTTCACTGTGTTGGACTAGGGCAAAGCATACCATCAGGGTTTTATGAGTGAAGAGAGTAGGGCCTGTACAGCGTTTATAACTCCATGGGGGCTGTATGAGTGGCAGAGGATCCCATTTGGGCTCTCTAATGTCCCTGTTACTTTTCAGAGGTATATGGAGGGATGCTTAAGGGACTTGAGGGATGAGATATGTACCCCGTATCTTGATGATGTACTTGAGTTTAGCACAAACTTTGAACAACACCTTGTAAATGTCGAAAAGTGCTACAACGGCAGAGACAGTGTGGGATTAAATTGAGACCAACTAAGTGCAATTTCTTCAAACGAGAAGTGTACTATGTGGGCCATGTCATATCTGAAAAGGGGTATACTGTGAACCCACAGGAGATAGAAGCTGTACAGGCACTGAAGCATGAAACCCCCGCTACTGTCCGTGAAGTCAGAAAGTTAATGGTATTCCTTGGTTACTACTGCTCATATATTGCAGACTTCTCAAGGATCGCAAAGCCTTTATGTGAACTCCTGACAAAGGTGCCAGCGGAGAAAAAGAACATGGTGAGGAAAGGTCACAGGATGCCCTCACAGCCATCCCCATCCCAACCAATAGATTGGACAGAGAAACATCAAGACGCTCTAGAACAGCTAGTGACAACACTGTCAAATCCACCAGTCATAGCTTACCCGGACTTTGAAAAGCCATTTGTGCTCCATGTAGACGCCTCTGAGGATGTATTAGGGGCGGTGTTATACCAACGGCAGGAAGGTAAACTACGGGTTTTTGGGTATGGATCGCAGACCCTGACGCCATCAGAGAAGAATTATAAGATGCACTCAGGAAAGCTGGAATTCTTGGCGCTTAAATGGGCCATTACAGAACGTTTTCGTGACTACTTATTCCATGCTTCGCATTTTACAGTGTACAGCGATAACAACCCACTTACATATGTCATGAAGTCCGCAAAATTAAATGCTACAGGACAGCGCTGGGTTGCCGAACTTGCTGACCATCGTTTCACTCTGAAATACAGACCAGAGACAACAAATAGAGATGCTGAATTTTTGTCCAGGAGGCCTAAGTCCATTGAGGATGTCACAAAAGAATGCACTGAAGTGTATCAGCCAGAAGTCCTGGGGTCCATTGAGGGTGTAATGAAGGCACAGAGATGAGGAGACATAGACTGGATCTCAGCTATTACCTGCAACAAAGATGCCTTACCTGATGAGTGGGTCCAGAGTGGTCCAGTAGCTGGTTACAAGCTGACCGTGGAAGATTTCAGGGAGGCACAGAAGGGTGATTTAGCAATACATAGGGTGCCAGAGCTGAAAAGGAAATACAAGCAACTTAAACACAAAGACAAACTAAAGGAGTCAGGGACAGTTAGACAACTCTTGCGAGAATGGTCTCATTTACAGGTAGATGACGATGGGATCCTGCAACGGAAAACAGCTTCTAGAACTCAGCTGGTAATCCCAGAAAGCCTCAAGAGTGTCATCTTCAAATACTTGCATGAAGATATGGGTCATTTAGGTGCTGAGCGTATGGTTACCTTAGCACGGGAGAGATTCTGCTGGCTTAAAATGCGAAGCAAGATTGAGCACTACATCACAAGAATATGTCGTTGCCTGAAACAGAAGAAACCGAACTGAATAACAAGAACACCACTTCAAAGCATTGAGACAAATGTGCCTTTTGAAATGATATCCATTGATTATCTCCACTTGGAAAAGAGCAAAGGTGGAACGGAGTATATCCTCATCATCGTGGATCATTTTACAAAGTTTGCACAAGCTTACGCAACCAGAAATAAGTCTGGGAAGACGACTGCACGCAAAATATTTGTAGACTTCATTTTGGGCTTTGGTTTTCCTTCAAAAATACACCATGATCAAGGAAGGGAGTTTGAGAATGACTTGTTTCGGAAACTTCAAAGCTACAGTGGAATAAGACACTCCCGAACTATCATCCCCAAGCCAACCCAGCAGAGCGGTTTAACAGGACTCTGTTAACTATGCTGAGGACACTTGAAGAAACTGAGAAAGCTAATTGGGCTGACCATTTAAACAAGGTAGTGCATGCTTACAACTCAACAGTACATGAATCAACTGGTTTCTCCCCTTTCTTCCTTTTATTTGGTCGAGAACCAACACTACCAATTGACCTTGTCTTTCCAATGTAGAAGATAGGAAACACCCAGTCTCATACCGGATATGCAGAAAAATGGGAAAGGTACATGCAGGAAGCTTATGAGATTGCAAGAAAGAACATGAAAAGAGCATCAGCAAAGGGAAAAAAGTTACAACAGAGGTGTATGGAGTTCAGTTTTGGAGCTAGGTGACCATGTTTTGGTTTGAAACTTATCAGAAAGAGGTGGTCCTGGAAAGTTACGTGCCTACTGGGAGGACAAAATTCATGTCGTCAAGGAGAGAAAAGGAAGAGAGAGTCCTGTTTATGTTGTGGAACCACTAGATGGTGACGGAAGAAAATGAGTACTGCATTGGAACCTCCTGTTTCCCTGTCCGTACTTGGTTGACAAACAATACTTACCTGATGCTCAGCCTAGGCTGACAAAGAACCAAGATCAAAGGGAAGGAGTAAAAAGACAGACAAGGACAAGACGACACATGTCTCACGTCTGTACTGAAAGGTCAAGCAATGAGGAATATGAATTATTCATCACTGAAGATAGAGAAGGTCAGAATCTTAATCCGGAAGCAGTAGAGTTCCACCCGAGACCAATGGTACAGTCCACAGAATCTGAATTGGAAGCTGACCTAGGGGTCCAGCCTGGAAGACCAGAAGAGAGACCAGGACTTGGTGAACAGCCAGTAGAGCCTGTGGAGGTCACCATATTGAGCCAGAGTCGGATGGAGAACATGCTGGAGAATTAGAAGCAGAGGGAGATGATTCAGACATGGGAATGACTAGGAGAAAATCCACAAGTACAAGACCTCGACACGTCTATATGTATGGTGCACAAGGACAACCCACTTACTGACCACTGAACTGAAGAACATAAAAGGTGGACATGGACATAATCATTGAGAGGATGATCAGTAATCTGAAATCAGTATTCTGAAATCAATATCCTTTTATTGGTATAGGATGAGATAAGTTATAGTAGTTAGAGGTAGAAGACAAACGTTGAGATGTTATAGAAAAAAAACTTCAGGTGTGATCACAGTACAGTTAATTCTTTAAAAAAAATGGGAAATATCCTTTCACAAAAGAACACAGACATAGTTTAGAGAATTATGCCTTTAGTCAGAAGTAATGCAACCACTGCAGTGGTAATTGAACTAATAGCATCCATATGTGAGAATACATAGACATATGAGGTGAATGTGGCAGTTGCCATCTGTCATTACAGGTTATCTGGAGGGGCCTGCCAGCAAGCCTACAGACAAGACATCTCAAGATGCAAGAAAATATAGGGATCTATATTGTATTAATGCCATTGTGATACTGTAAGGGAAATGAAATAGTCATTTGAGTCTATGAGATGAATGAGTGTATGAAGTGATTACCTTGTTTTGTGATTAAGTTGTTCTGTTAAGAAGTTTACCTGTTAAAATGTGTTGAAGAAAAAAGAAAGCGGAAAGGAGTGATGTACACAGCTAGCTGTGTTAATGTTTACTGTGAGCCCCGAGTATCGTTGAGAACAAACACAAAAAAACACTCCTGAGACCGGAAAAAATAATGTTACCAAACGAAACGGACTGTACGTCGTGAGTGTCTTGAAGAGGGATAACACCAGGTGTGGCACTAGTTTGCCCAAATTCAGCTGAGGAGCTGGGTGAGCTTTGCGCTGCACTGTTTTGCGCTGACGGTCCATCAGTGACACTGAACTCTGGTCCGTCATGACCAGTGTGTGGCACTTTCAGTAGGTGACTGCGATTCCTTTGCAGAGTGTTGCCGTATTCAGTAAGGACCTCATAAGACCTACAGTTGTGCTCGAAAGTTTACATACCCCGGCAGAACGAGGTTTTTGCTTTCTTAGCCTTTTTACAGAGAATATGAATGATAACACAAAAACTTTTTTTCCACTCATGGTCAGTGGTTGGGTGAAGCCATTCATTGATAAACAACTGTGTTTTCTATTTTTAAATCATAATGAAAACAAAAAACATCCAAATAACCCTGATCAAAAGTTTACATACCCCAGTTCTTAATACCATGTATTGCCCCCTCTAACATCAATGACAGCTTGAAGTCTTTTGTGGTAGTTGTGGATGAGGCTCTTTATTTTCTCAGATGGTAAAGCTGCCCATTCTTCTTGTCAAAAAGCCTCCAGTTCCTGTAAATTCCTGGGCTGTCTTGCATGAACTGCGCACTTCAGATCTCCCCAGAGTGGATCAATGATATTGAGGTCAGGAGACTGAGATGGCCACTCCAGAACCTTCACTCTGTTCTGCTGTAGCCAATGACAGGTCAACTTGGCCTTGTGTTTTGGATCATTGTCATGTTGGAACGTCCAAGTACGTCTCAAGCACAGCTTCCAGGCTGATGAGTGCAAATTTTCCTCCAGTATTTGCTGATAACGTGCTGCATTCATCTTTCCTTCAACTTTGACCAAGTTTCCTGTGCCTTTGTAGCTCACACATCCCCAAAACATCAGCGATCCACCTCCATGCTTTACAGTAGGAATGGTGTTCCTTTCATCATAGGCCTTGTTGACACCTCTCCAAACGTAATGTTTATGGTTGTGGCCAAAAAGTTCAGTTTTGGTCTCATCACTCCAAATTACCTTGTTCCAGAAGTTTTGAGGCTTGTCTCTGTGCTGTTTGGTGTATTGTAGGCGACATACTTTGTGGCATTGTGCAGTAATGGCTTTCTTCTGGCAACTCGACCATGCAGCCCATTTTTCTTCAAGTGCCTCCTTATTGTGCATCTTGAAACAACCACACCGTTAGGTTTCAGAGAGTCCTGTATTTCAGCTGATGTTATTTGTGGGTTTTTCTTTGCATCCCGAACAATTTTCCTGGCAGTTGTGGCCGAAATTTTTGTTTGAGCACAACTGTAGGTGCGATTTCTTTGATTACCCTTGCAATAGGCCCCCAATATCCATCACATCTGATGCGTACCACGTCGTCCTCTGCCAGCGGACACAGTGGCTTTGTGGACCTATTGTAGGTTTGCAGTCTGTTCTGGTTAGTTGGACGTTCTTTCTTTTTAAGTGTTGAGCTGTGGGCAGCCACGTTCTCAGCTGTCTGTTCATAAGAATTTCTGCCGGAGACTTTCTACACTCAAGTGGAGCAGCTCTGTAGTTAAGTATAGCCAGGTGAAGGTCACCTCCAGTCTCGGCAGCTTTCTTTAACAGTCGTTTAACGATTTGCACACCCTTCTCGGTAGGGCTGTGCTAAAAAATCGATACGGCAATATATCGCGATATTTATTTTCCTGATATCTGCATCGATTTCCAACTCCAAATATTGATATATATATTTTTAAATTAATGTTTTAAGCGGGGTGTGAAGTACAACTTCCGCTCCTGTAGATGGCGTGGCACGGCTCACTCTGGTTGCCTCGAATGCCCGCGATTCGTTGTTGTGACAGAGTGAAAGTTAAAAGTAGTATGGCAGACATCAGAGCGGTCCCTCCAAAATACAAAGCCGACGTCTGGGTACACTTCAGTTTCAAAAACAAACCACGAAGCAAGGAGTTGGATAAAGCAAATGTAATTTCAGGAAACACTACCAACCTGCGAGCTCACCTAATCAGACACCATGCACATGTAACGTTAATGTCCCAGCAGCAACCGAAACCTGGCGACCCGAGGCAAACTATGCTGGATGATACAACGAACAGACTTTCATCTACCTCATCTCGAGCTCGGAAGATTACGGAGTCAGTGGTGCATTTTATTTGTCAAGATTTGCGCCCCTATAGTGTGGTTGAGAACACTGGCTTCAGGTATATGGTTAACACTATGGAACCACACTATGTGATCCCGACTCACAAACACGTTACCGAGGTAGCTGTGCCCAGGATGTATGAAGAGGTGAAGCATGTAGTAGAAATGTCTCTTGGCTCAGCAGAAAGAGTGGCCCTTACGGTGAAGACACACAGGCAGCGTTGACCCCGGCCGCCAAAGCCGCCTCCATTCATTTTGAATGGGGACCGGCGAGACGCTCACACGGGCCATGATGGGATTGTAGGTGTCGAGCGGCCAACCGGCAGGGCGTCGAGAAGAAGTTGAAATCAGTGAACTTTGACCCGGCTGCTTGAAAACGTCACCAAGCAGCAACCAATCGGATGTCACAACATCGCATTTTCACTTCGCGGGCACAGTCAAATGCATGAAATAAAATGAGGAGGAACTTATTGTAGTTGTAAGATTTACGACCCTGCTCTGCCGTTATACAGCTACAGTGACAGAATAAACATTACCTTTAAAAATTTGGCAGAAATCATCGGCATTTCTGATGTACAAATATAAATATGTGTAAACAGATCTCCAGAAAGATTAGCCTAAGTGGTACAATGATATTGTCTTATGTACAATGACAAGGTTTTCAACGGATGTTTGACCTATCTGGTTTAGCTAGGCTATTGTTCCCCCCCCAACATCATATAGCTAACTTGTAATTAGCCCACAACATTAATCAGACAACCAATAGATAAAATCTGCCAAAATAAGATTGTATCTCATATGAAAGATGCCTGGGAGAATTAATCCGAATGAAACAGCTGGCACTTATTAACGTTCCATCTATTAACGTGATCACAAGAAAAACACTTTAAAGTACTTGTTGTCGCTAACTAAAACAGTGATATTACCAATGAATGTATACACAGTATATCAACAGTGTGCTATTTACTTGTTTCTGGTTATCCGTGGTAGTGAATAAAAAAATGACGACTCCTGAGTGACAACTGTACTAGACACGCCCACAAGCGTTGGTGTTACAACCCAAAACCCAAGGACAGGAAACACTACGGTAGTGTAGGGGATACAGCAATTCACCCGGCCTGAGCTTCGGTTGTAACCTAACTGATGTATGCTTTGACATGGACGTCAGTATGTATGAATCTAAATGTTGGGAGTGTAGCACTGAGGGAACAAGGCGCACTTACCTCCTCCTGGGCAAACACCGGGCCCGTTCCTTGTGGTGACGCCAGAGTCGGCCAGCCCTCGTTCATTCTTCGTTCAGATTTTTATTAAAAGGTGCGAAGTTAAGTTCGGTGTTCCGTTCATTTCCGGTGTTCCGTAATATGGTGAGTACCAAACCAGAAAAATTGAAAGGGAGAACGCTGAGAAGTCCTTAACCTGAGCACTTCTGTCTCAGCTTCACACAGGGGCTCCACCCCTGCCCTTTGAAACCACCGCCCCTTTTATAAGTTTTCCCAGGAGGCAAGCTCCACCCTGCCCCCCAGTACATGAGGTGTGGTAGTGAAAGTGTGGTGTCTAGGCTAAGGTGCATCCCTATCCGTAATAGTTGGGCAGTGTCAGGCAGCAGCGGCGCCAAGCGTCTTCGACGCTGCCTGTGTGTCTTCACCGTTACATGCGAAGCCTGGACATCAAGAGCCACCAAGTCGTATTTCACAATCACGTCGCACCACATCAGTGAGGACTGGAAACTGATTTCACATGTGTTGCAGACGAGGGCAATGCATGAGAGCCATACAGGTAGCAACATCGCAGAGCTGCTGAAAAGCGCGTTGGAGGAATGGGACTTAAAAAGAAAGCACCCAGCCATAGTCACAGACAACGTGTCAAACATGACCATCGCAGTGCAGCTAGCCAGCATGTTACATTTTAAATGTTTCGCGCACACATTGAATTTGGCTTCACAGCGCATACTGAAGCTAACATCAGTCGCCCGGTTGCTTGGAAGAGTGAGAAGAATAACCGGCTTTTTCAGACGCAGCACCACAGCCAGCCATGTACTGCGTGAAAAACAAAAGCTGCTAAGCCTGCCTCAACACACATTGCTCACTGACGTTGTTACCAGATGGAATAGTGCTTATGACATGCTGCAGTGCTTTTTAGAACAGCAGCCAGCCATCCATGCTGCCCTCTTCTCAGCTGAGGTGAGGAAGACTGAGAAGGAGATCTGCACCCTCCGTGAGTCAGACGTAACAGCTGCTGAAGAAGTTGTCAACACTATGAAGCCCATGAAGGTAGCTACACTTAGTATGTCCGAGGATACCACTCCAACACAATCAATTGTAGCACCACTCCATGTCCAGCTGATCCATGATCTACAAGACAGCCCAAGTGATTCAAACACAACAAAGGAAATCAAATCTGCCATTTGCCAGGATCTCAACAAGAGGTACTTGGACGAGCATAAGGAGACTCTTTACGTGGCCTCTGCTATGGATCTGAGGTTTAAGGCCCTGCCCTTCCTTTCAGAAGACCAACAGCAGGACATCTATGCAAGAATTATTGCAGAAGCTGAATTACAAGTGCCATTAAACATTGGACTGCTATAACCAATACATATCAATGCTAGATTTAAAAATATCCATTTAGGTTTAAAAAGCATAAATATTGAAAGGAAAAGTTTAAAAAGCATAAATACTAGTGAATGATTGTAAATCATTTACGTTACATGAAAACATAGTTTGCCTATTGAATTTTGGCCCAATGTATAGGTACTGATTCCATAAATTCCAAAGAGAATCAAATGCTAATTTTGCATTGCTGCATTGTATGCATTGCTGTTTTTCTGAAGAGAGAGACTGGCGGAGAGACAGAGATAGAGACTGATGTGAATGTGGTACAAAAAGATGAGGACAGCAATCATGGTCCTGTGCAAGATGACATCTCTGCAGCACCATCCAAGAGAGCAGGGCTTTTTTGCTCTCTAGATGATATACTTGGTCAAACATATGCTGCAGGTTAGTGTGACAACCCTTTAAGGCCACTGGGAAAAATTCCAAAGAATGCCCATGATGTTTCATCCTACAAACATGTCTGAAAAACAAATGTGCCAACTCTGTTGTGTTCTGCTTAAATTAATTGCTCTTCCCTAGCACCCTGTAATTAAAGGGTGTCTCACCAAGTCACTAAATAACGTATTTTGAAATATTGAAAATGTATATAAAAATATTTCTACTTTATAGTCTTATTGATATTGATTTATTGTTGTCCACCCCTACTGTAGGTGCTGCAAAGAAATTAAAAACCGCAGAGGAGGAGATGGCAAGATACAAGGAGGAAGCTCCCCTGCCACTCGGTGTCAATCCACTGAACTGGTGGAAGGGGCATCAGAGCGAGTATCCTCTCTTGTCACACATTGCAAAGAGATACCTGTGTATTCCTGGGACTAGTGTCTCCTCGGAGAGAGTTTTCTCTACCGCGGGGGATATTATTACAGCACAGAGGAGTGCACTGGCCCCAGACCATCTTGATCAAATTCTGTTCCTGAACAAAAATCTGAAGTCAAAGTAGGCCTACTATCGTGTACATGTGTTGGAGAATCTGTTTTAGATTCTGCCTTAAGATTCTCAGCTAAAGACAGACCATTTACGAAGGGTTCATATAAAAGTATCATGTACACCTGCAAACAACATTTGAGTTGGACTATATTATGTTTACAGTTTACTTACATCATACAGTTTTAGTTAATTTTGTTCATAAGAATACTAAATATGCACTGTTTTCCCTCATACAGTTCATTTTGTTCAGTGACACTAAAAATAAAGAGTACTTGTGCATATGTTCTTTATTTTCATAGGTCTGCATTTCAGTTTACAGTCCTCTATGAGCCCGACACCATCCAGTGACTTCACTGTGTTCATTGTTCAGTCAGTCACACAAGAAATTAATATAAGCACTTTATATGATGTTTACAATGTGTTCAGGGACACAAAAGAATATTTGTGCAATTTATAATGTGCAAAAGCACACTTATGCATTTTCATGTTTTCAGTTTCAGTCTGTTTCATTGTGTCTTGTAAAAGTGCAAGAATGCATTTAAATTACATTTTTAATTTTGATTGTATGGTTATGGCAGTGTTTGGTAATTTGCCAATACCAAAATAAATTGGAAAGGAAATTTTGAATGAAATTGTTTTGCCTCAGTTTGTTTGCAGAATTGTCAGTATAATGTGATGAGAGATTACACAGATCCTACACAGCAACTTGTATTTCAGTTCTGTTTTTACATTTT
>JAFBMS010003235.1:0-15797 GCA_019788955.1 Albula glossodonta | reverse complement strand
TGTGTGTGTGTGTGTGTGTGTGTGTGAGTGTGTGTGTGTGTGTGGAGGAGGATGGAAAGTCCCTTAGTGGTAGATTCTGGGTACAGTGAAATAAAAGCACGACGCAATAAAATGTGAGAAGGAGCACAGTGATCATGGTAGGTAATTACTGAGCTTAATGGGGGGGCGCTGATGCTCTCCGCGCCTCCGTGGGCCCCGCGTGTGTGCATTTCACTGCCATGTGCTCACAGCCCCAAAAACAGCTGAAGAGGAGGGAAAAAGACAGAGGCGTTCTTATGGAAACATGCCCAGATGTCTGCTCCAGAGACCAGTGTTTATCACTTCACAATGTAAAGATGGCTCAAATGGAAGCCTATACATCATGTGCAGTGAATCCGAAAATATGTTTGAGGCAGGAAATTAGAGCGCCTGAGCACACTTTCTCAGGATTCCCCTGGCCGGACGCCAGAAAATAGAAGCCTGGTATAAAAATAAGTGATGTTTTTGTTTTTTGCATTTTAATGTATACTTCATGCTGTTGATTTTGGGGTATTTACTGCAGAATTATCATACTTCCTTTAAAATAAATCCGATATAAGATGTTTTTACTTGGGATTTGCATGTTTTGTTATCATTGTTCTGGTAGTTGACAATGATTAGACAAAATGAGGCAGAAAGTACTGAAGAATTAGAGTGATCTAAGGACTTCTGTACCGTGATATACTTCATAATATCTCCTCTTCACCTATCCACCGTATTCTAAAGCAATGTGGGCGGACTCTGCACAGAACAATATCATTCAGGACACAATGGTAACATGGATGCTAGACGTAAATGGAGCTCTGAGAACGACAGAGTTAGCCAAAATTTCGCCAACAAGCATCAACGGCAATTATTTTTAATGCACTTTTTTATACATCATATCCCAGATGGGTATGGTAGATATAGTATTAAAGTTTTTGTCATCTCCTCCACAGATGGTCTTGCAGTCACACAGTTTCCCAAAGGGCCTCAGTTTGTAATAAACTATCAACTTTATCAGCTGCATTTTGACCGACCCTGTATTCTCCTCTCGTCTACCATGTCCCCCCTCCTCTCCTCTTCACCTCACCACTCATCCTGATTCCTCCCCTCTTCATTTCTCTCTCCTCCTCCCCTCTTCCTCCTCCCCGGATTGCCGGAGGGCGGATTGCTCTAAACGACACATATCCTTCACAGGTTCTGGCTCTCGCTCCTGTCGTGTTGTTCATCTTTGGCTTTAAAAGACTAGCCTTTTTAATTCTCTTGGATGGAGCACATCCAGGGACGAGGGCAGCGGGGTAAATTGCTTCCCATCCCATCAACGTGTGACCCACGTGGACTGTGTGCGTTCATCCACTTGTGCGTCTGACGGTCAGCGGTAAGAGCTGACGCTAAGAGGCATGTGACTACAGCCCCTCATCTCTCCAGCCCGTTTAACTATGTGGAGTATCTCTCCACTCAGGCCATGCCAAACGACCCCCAATGGCAACAGGGCTGCACACCTTCCACTGCATACTGGAGGACACTAGGGCCCTGATTTACGGACCTAATGACTATGTGCATGACCTGTGTTGCTTGTGCAAATCAGACAAACACAGCATGTGATTGGTTGAAGTAGTTTGGCCGTCCCCATCACAAATCATGTGCATGTGCAAAAATGTGCATGAGCGAAAGGCTTTGATAAATCTTGAAGTTTTTCTTGTATGCATGTGAGACAGTGTACGTGTGGGTGTGTGTGTGTGTCTATAAGTGTGCATGTAAATATTGTGTCCATTGTTACATTGTGAAGCCCCAAGACAATTCAACCAACAAGAAACAAAACCCACCATTCTTCCTTAGGGCATAACATAGCCACAATATTTTAACATTTTTAAAACAGTCAACACTCAGTATTAATGAAAAGTATTGATGGACTTGAATACTTTTGTCAGAAGCAAAATTGCAAACTTGTAGACTTGTATGAATAATGAAATGTACTTTTATATTCATTGTGTTGCACTTTTCAGAAATACAGGCTGTGAACGCATTCCGAATAGTTATATGAACTTTTATATTCTTCATTGTGCTGTTCCTTTGAAAAAACCGTCCCTCAAACATGTTAGACCCAAATTAATTCAACAGCTCATTTTATTTTTTATACCATAAAAGAACTCAAACTTTTCAATGTTTTAAAATTAGTTTTAGTTTTGCAAAGCAAAAAAAATGCTTTAAGGACACCCTTTCACTCTTGAGTTGTACGTATTACAGATTAAAATGTGGAAATAATGATGTGCTCCTCAGTATAAGTGAATTTCATATTCATTGCTTACTTAGATTGCTTCACCTCTGAAAATGCTACATAGTAATGGAGTAATCTAAGTCTAAAAATCCAACTTAAACTTTCTGCTTTTAACATGAACAAAGCAATTATTATGTGCTTGGCAAAGAGTAATCAAAATAGTCTTGTCTTGTCTTGGTCTCGACTCCCCTTCAGTTCTGGTCTTGGTCTGACTGGAACTGCTCTAAGTTTTTGTCCACATCACTAAAAGAATGTGTGATTATGTGCACCCATGTTTGTGCATTTACGTCTGGTCATGTCTTTGTGTGTGCATGGATGTACATGAACACTTGTGCGTCAGTTTAGTGTGTTTGTATGAGTGTGTAAATATGTGCATGAATGTGTGTGCATGCATGCATGCATGCGAGTGTGCACTTGTGCATGTGTGTGCGTGAAAGTGTGCACGTGTGAATGCATGTGTGTATGTGTATGGTTTTATGCATGCGCGTTTGTGTAGCCACGTGTGTTTATGTGTGCGTGTGTTACACATGATAAGGATCAGTGCTGATATGTGGTGCTGATAAGTTCACAGGGATGTTCTGAGATTTTCACACGCAATCATCACAGACCCTCCCTCAAACCCCAGGGGGACCAATGAGATCATCACAGACCCTCCCTGAAACCCTAGAGGGACCAATGAAAAGCTCCAGCAGAATGTGTCGCCCTTTGGCTCCCTAACACCTCCACTGCATGCTTCCAGCAGCTATAATAAGCTGAAAATTAATAACAGAATATCAGATAAGAAATGAAAATGAAAACAAGAGGCATGTAACGTGCATATTGCATGACATTGTTTCTTTGTTAAATGGCAGAACAGAAAGGCTTGACTTCAGTAAGGAAGTAAGGAGTAAATTGTAGTGGGGTGGGGGTGGGGGCGTGGGTTATCTCAGGGTTTTAGATAGGGATTAAACACTGTGAGGCACCCATCTTTACTCCTTTTGTCTGAGAATTTCAATTAGGAATCACAGGCTTTTAATCAGTCCAACGTGAATCACTCACTATTCTCTCTGCACCGTATTGTGTGTGTGTGTGTGTGTGTGTGTGTTTGTGCACAGTCTTATGCATCATGCTTTGGATGAATTTGGTTTACATTATAAAGGAGGCTTCTAAGCTGAGACACAGTTTAAATCAGCAACAGGACCGGCCCTATACCCTGTCTCCCAGCAACAGGACCGGCCCTACACCCTGTCTCCCAGCAAGAGGTCCAGCCCTATACCCTGTCTCCCAGCAAGAGATCCTGCCCTATACCCTGTCTCCCAGCAACAGGACCGGCCCTATACCCTGTCTCCCAGCAACAGGACCGGCCCTACACCCTGTCTCCCAGCAAGAGGTCCAGCCCTATACCCTGTCTCCCAGCAAGAGATCCTGCCCTATACCCTGTCTCCCAGCAACAGGACCGGCCCTATACCCTGTCTCCCAGCAACAGGACCGGCCCTACACCCTGTCTCCCAGCAAGAGGTCCAGCCCTATACCCTGTCTCCAAGCAAGAGATCCTGCCCTATACCCTGTCTCCCAGCAAGAGGTCCAGCCCTATACCCTGTCTCCCAGCAAGAGGTCCTGCCCTATACCCTGTCTCCCAGCAAGAGGTCCAGCCCTATACCCTGTCTCCTAGCAAGAGGTCCAGCCCTATACCCTGTCTCCCAGCAAGAGGTCCAGCCCTATACCCTGTCTCCCAGCAAGAGGTCCTGCCCTATACCCTGTCTCCCAGCAAGAGGTCCTGCCCTATACCCTGTCTCCCAGCAAGAGGTCCAGCCCTATACCCTGTCTCCCAGCCCACTGAAAGTTTTTAACTTTCACTTCTGTGCTTCATTATCATTAACCTCAGAGAGGGATGGCAGGGGAGAGAGAACAGGGGGAAGAGGAGTGCTGGGTTCTGATGGAGGGGAGAGAGAACAGGAGGAGGAAGAGGAGTGCTGGGTTCTGATGGAGGGGAGAGAGAACAGGAGGAGGAAGAGGAGTGCTGGGTTCTGATGGAGGGGAAAGAGAACAGGAGGACGAGGAGGAGTGCTGGGTTCTGATGGAGGGGAGAGGGAACAGGAGGAGGAGGAGGAGTGCTGGGTTCTGATGGAGGGGAGAGAGAACAGGGGGAGGAGGAGGAGTGCTGGGTTCTGATGGAGGGGAGAGAGAACAGGGGGAGGAGGAGGAGTGCTGGGTTCTGATGGAGGGGAGAGAGAACAGGGGGAGGAGGAGGAGTGCTGGGTTCTGATGGAGGGGAGAGAGAACAGGGGGAGGAGGAGTGCTGGGTTGTGATGGAGGGGAGAGAGAACAGGGGGAGGAGGAGTGGTGGGTTGTGATGGAGGGGAGAGAGAACAGGGGGAAGAGGAGTGCTGGGTTCTGATGGAGGGGAGAGAGAACAGGAGGAGGAGGAGGAGTGCTGGGTTCTGATGGAGGGGAGAGAGAACAGGAGGAGGAGGAGTGCTGGGTTGTGATGGAGGGGAGAGAGAACAGGGGGAAGAGGAGTGCTGGGTTGTGATGGAGGGGAGAGAGAACAGGGGGAAGAGGAGTGCTGGGTTGTGATGGAGGGGAGAGAGAACAGGGGGAAGAGGAGTGCTGGGTTGTGATGGAGGGGAGAGAGAACAGGGGGAGGAGGAGGAGTGCTGGGTTGTGATGGAGGGGAGAGAGAACAGGGGGAGGAGGAGGAGTGCTGGGTTGTGATGGAGGGGAGAGAGAACAGGGGGAAGAGGAGTGCTGGGTTGTGATGGAGGGGAGAGAGAACAGGGGGAGGAGGAGGAGTGCTGGGTTGTGATGGAGGGGAGAGAGAACAGGGGGAAGAGGAGTGCTGGGTTGTGATGGAGGGGAGAGAGAACAGGGGGAAGAGGAGTGCTGGGTTGTGATGGAGGGGAGAGAGAACAGGGGGAAGAGGAGGAGTGCTGGGTTCTGATGGAGGGGAGAGAGAACAGGGGGAGGAGGAGGAGTGCTGGGTTGTGATGGAGGGGAGAGAGAACAGGGGGAAGAGGAGTGCTGGGTTCTGATGGAGGGGAGAGAGAACAGGGGGAAGAGGAGTGCTGGGTTGTGATGGAGGGGAGAGAGAACAGGGGGAAGAGGAGTGCTGGGTTCTGATGGAGGGGAGAGAGAACAGGGGGAAGAGGTGTGCTGGGTTGTGATGGAGGGGAGAGAGAACAGGGGGAAGAGGAGTGCTGGGTTCTGATGGAGGGGAGAGAGAACAGGGGGAAGAGGAGTGCTGGGTTCTGATGGAGGGGAGAGAGAACAGGGGGAAGAGGAGTGCTGGGTTGTGATGGAGGGGAGAGAGAGCAGGGGGAAGAGGAGTGCTGGGTTGTGATGGAGGGGAGAGAGAGCAGGGGGAAGAGGAGTGCTGGGTTGTGATGGAGGGGAGAGAGAGCAGGGGGAAGAGGAGTGCTGGGTTGTGATGGAGGGGAGAGAGAGCAGGGGGAAGAGGTGTATCCAGAGGATTTTGGGCTTTAGCTGCTGTCTTGCAGAAGTCTTTCAGACTATCTGCGCTGGCTAAAGCTTCTCATTGCTCTCTGATTGCTCTAGTGTGTAATTCCCTATATCTTTGGCACTGCTGGGGAATTCACCTCACACATCCCTCCCCTCCCAACCACCCTCACCCCATCCCACCCCTGCCCACCCGAGAGGGCCCCTGAATAACCCTCAGGCGCAGCGGTCCACACACAGGCAAAGCCAGCATGAAATAAAGGCCAGCGGGCCGGGCGCCAGGCTATGAGTCCGATCGATGCGCGCTGCTCTTTTCAGGGAAGGGAACAGAGCTGCGAGTTGCTGCAGCGTGTGAGTTTGGGGTGAACAGGTAAGGGGTCCATCGATTACATCTCAG
Source organism: Albula glossodonta (assembly GCA_019788955.1). Classification (NCBI taxonomy): domain Eukaryota; kingdom Metazoa; phylum Chordata; class Actinopteri; order Albuliformes; family Albulidae; genus Albula; species Albula glossodonta. Next base: position 9,687 of record JAFBMS010003235.1, on the reverse strand, counting down.
GATATCAGAGAGGGAGAGTGTCTGAGCGTGTGAGAAACAGAAGGGAGGAGGTGAGAGAAATCAATAAAAAAACCTCTTTTGGAGAAGTTTTTTTATGCTTTTTTTTTACACACTTGTACCGGGTATGTGCACTGAAAGAGAATCCCTTCAGCTCAGAGGCACGGGGGGGGGGGGGGGGGGGGGGGGGGGGAGCAGGGCCCAAAGAAGACTGCAGCAAGAGCAATGGGAATGAACAAATGTACTGTAGCAACAGGTATCAAAGGCAGTCTGAAGAGCTCTTGTAGAGGCGTCAGTACTGGCCACCTCTCAGAACCGTATTTCAGTGCACTCAACATGAATGGCACTCATGCAAACTCCGGGGGGACCCAGCTGGAGACACGAGCCGAGGACAGGCTGTCTGAGATTACAGTCCCTCCTGACACACCTGGCCTCCGGAGCGACACACTTGGCACCGCTCCCTGAAAAACCGGCAGTCCACGTCAGCCCCCGCCCCTGTTCGCCCTGGGCCTTCTCCCTGCCTCGCATTAACTGGCTTGTTAATTAAGCAACTTATAGCTAATAGCAATGCCTTTTTAATGAGAATTGCAGCGTCCCCCCGGGGGTTCTGATGAGAATTAATTATTGCATGAAGATGAGGAGAGCCTATCAGCTCCTTTTACTCTATCTGCACCGTCAGACGCGAGTCCAGCTCTGAGAGCGCACGGCAGAGTAAATTCAGTTTGGCACCTCTGGCCTCATGGCCGAAGACCTTCTCAGGGCATGTGCATACTGGCATTGTTAAACACCGTTTCATAACAAAGAGCGTTCACAAGGAAACCATTTGGCTCTTGGGACATTCAAGAGGTATTGAAGAGCCACTCATACAGGCGAGTGCTGCAATGGGGTTCAGTGGGAAAATACGATGAACGCAGATAAGAAATGGGGTTTATACATGACCAAGTGGTCAACCTGTTTATTCACATGCCAGTACTCATCACAGAACTGAGCACAAAACTACCCAGCCACCTCAGAAAGAGGCCACAAATTTCCAAGGGTTATTCTTCTTAATTATGAGTCTGAAATATTTTTTAAAAAATCAAATATATATAAAAATAAATCATTGGTCCCATTAGAGACCCTGGGATACAAAACAGCGGTCAACCTTACAGGGTGCAAATCTGGAAGTAGCATTCTGAGAATGCTTTACCAATTTCAAGCTCTTATTCCAAAAAACAAGCATTTTACACACAGGTGTCATGTTTTTTTTATATTGTGACAGAGGTTATGACATTTCGCTCTTCAGCACCATAATTTAAAGTTTGCAGGCTAAAGATGGCCGTTCCCTCCCTCTCACCCACCGATGGGTCAGCCTGTCACCATGACAACAAATGTTACTCTTTTCATCCAAAGTGTTCCAGAATCTTTAACTCACAATGGATAAGATCCAGAACCCTCTAACTGTCCTCTGCATTTAAGTTAGAGGGAGAAGGATTGGCTAGGCAGCTAGATGGCAAAATAGGTAGACACAATCCAACAGGAAAGTCATTTTCCATAGCTAGCTATAAAACTATACCAAACATGTCTACAGCAGCCTATCACTGTACTTATTTTCACCTCGCTCCTTATTTGCAAAATAAGGAGCATTAAAGTTAAACAAAATATGCACGACTGATAACACAAATTCAGCATAAACATCTCCATCTCCAATAACTCACAGGTTAACAGGTCCATTGAAATGCTGGGAGTTTCAATAAAAAAGAATGGAACGTCATCCAGTAGGCTGCTATAAAACATTCATGCACTGGAGGCTAACAAGAAAAGTAGTTTATAGAGGGACACACGAGCCAGACTGCGCATATAAAGCTAGCGACGGATGGGTCTTTCGGTGTCGTAAAAGACACAGCATCACCGAGGGCACCTTGACAGGGGACCGCAGAGCTGCCTGCCTCCGACTGCCCAGCTCAGTGTGGCCAGCATGTGGCATTAATGTTAATGGATAAACCCATTACTGCATCAAACTCCGCATTAAAATCATTTGTTTCGCTGCATAAAGTATGTTTCAATTTATGCAAGAACATTATTTTTCTGACTTATATATTAAGCCACTCCTTCCTGTTTTTTTTAACTGCTTTTCAACAGACTCTTAAATTTGCACATTATAGAGGGGGTGTGTGAGTCCTGTCACTTTAATGTTCAGTTTAATGTTTCTGTATGAGCCATAGTTGTGTCTAGCTATTTCACATGGAACTGGCCATATGCTTGGCACATAAAATACTATGCATTATACATAGTGCTAAGACATTTCCCCTTGACAAATCTTGTATTTGTATGACATTTAGCACCTTTTTATCAAAGAAAAGTGGAAAGTGTGATGACATTTTTCTTCCGTTTGAAATCAAAACGGCATAATTAGAATGTTACTTATGAGCTCAAACCACCTTTATCCGAGTGTTATCTCCACAACCCTAAAGTTTTTATCTCTTATCTTCTACCACATGCACACACACACACACACATAGACACACAATCATTCTCTTATCTTTTTTTGACCACAAATCTGTGTGTGTCTCTTGAACACATCAGCATGTCCTATCCACAGGATTTTATATGACTGATGGCGCAGAACAGCCGTGGCACATACAGGCCGTTGGATGAGATTTAGAACGTGTTATTAAGCCACAGAGGCCCCACTGTCTCGATGAGGAAGAACTTTCTAAACAGCAAGCTGTTATTTATTCATGTATCCATATAGATTATTGCATTTTAATGTCAGGCTGCAATCAGACTCTCTGTGGCTCATGAAAGCAGGCACTTGGGGGCAAGAGGCACGGAATTAAATTTTAATGGTTGGAACAAAGGAGGAAGGAAAAGGAGGGAAGAGAGGAGGGAGGAGGAGAACAGGAAGGAGAAAGGCTGACTCAGTGACACACTGGGGGGGGGGATTATCACCTCCATCCCGCCCCCCTACCCCCCAAGCTTTTAACAGGGAACAGCACACCCATTCCGTGCCGAACCACCGGGGAAGTTAAAAAAGCGGTTGTCTTTCTAGCTCGACCTTAGATCATAAGCCCTGCATGTGAACGAGACTCCACACATAGACAGTGAGGCCTCTGAACTTTCAGGCTGTTCATATGAAAGCGCTGTGTTTTTTTTTTCTTCTCAAAAACACTGCACAGATCAAGTGTATAAATCCTGAGATTACTGGCTTTTTATAGCACCATAAGAGATTCAGATCCCACTCAAAGGCAGTTTGTGGAAATAGCTAAAGTGTGAAGAGCGCCATTGTGTTTATTTATGTCAGACATTTATAGCACAACACAGAGACACATGTGTTTCATTAGACATCTATTCACAGCATCAGTTTGCTAATATGCTAACTCATTCAACCTCAACCACTTGAGTTTTATTTGAGTCAATTTCTTTCCTTCACTATGAAATCCTTCACAATCCTGGGTTGAATCGCATTTCAACCTTACATGTACGATAATGCACTCATGATTAACTACAAACATTCATTTCATACCATCAGTGCAATGCCAGTTAAGAAGTTTTTTATTTATTTAGTCATTCATTCCTTTGTTCGTTCATTCCTAAACTCGCTTTTTCTCTCATCTTCATTCGCAGTTTTATTAGTTTTGTATAGCAGCCAAGCAAACATACTTCCCCTTCAGCATGTTTGTAAACACTTAATAAACACTCCACCCCAAACCACAAAATATTTTCACTAGATGTAATGCACTGTGGCCTTTATTTTCCTGTATTTACTGTAAAATTACCTAATGTTGTAACCTCATGAAAGAGCGTAAAGCTAATGTGTCCACACTGTAACATATTCCATCCAACCAATTTGACAGGAGAATTAAACAAATCCATGGTTTACAATCCGTAGTTCATTAAAAAACTTGAATCCTCACCTCAGTATTTCGAGCACGTGCCATGTCGGTTAAGAGGGTCAATAAATAGCAAAGGAACGCGATTGTAGGGGAGAATAATTTTTCCGAGCGGGAAATCAATCACTGAGACTCAATGCATGTCGCCCTGTCTCAGCCCAGGCAGGTGCACCTGCATAATTGAGCTGACTGGGTTCTCACAGGGTTCTCACAGGGTTCCACAGACAGTCACACTCTAAAAAACCTGCTTGTTTTCTGGAGGTTCGGCAAGCGCTTGAGTCAAAACCCCTTCTCTGGCCTGCTGCACCAGAGCCCTCAAAACCAGCTGTGTGGGTACTCACACACACACACACACACACACACACACACAGGCCCCCACAAACACACACACACACACAGGCCAGCCAGCTGCGTGGGTACCAGCAGCCAACTGTTTAGCGACGCTTCCCCTCAGCTGCGCAGTTATGCAGATCTGCTCTCTGGATTTTGTAGAGCACTATGGAGACATGCAGCCAGCTGCGCTGGTAAAGCTGATTACTGTGGGAGAGTCTGGAAGCTGCTGCAGTGAGCAGAGACAGCGTGGCTGCGCTGGGGTAACCTGCTCCAGGGTGGAGAGACTCAGGCCTGCTCACTGCCTGCTCAGGGTGGGACACAGACACACACACACACACACACACTCACACACACACACTCTCACACACACACACACACACACACACACACACACACAGGCCTGCTCAGGGTGGGACACACACACACTCACACACACACAGACAGGCCTGCTCAGGGTGGGACACACACACACACACACACTCACACACACACACACACATACACAGGCCTGCTCAGGGTGGGACACACACACACACAAACACACACTCAGGCCTGCTCACTGCCACTCAGCCACACACAGACCAGTACAGGCTCACCAGATAACGAACCGGGAATTACACACAAAATCAAGACAGAGAGAGAGAGGCAGCCCTTTTTGCCTCAAATTAAGCGGTATGTAATCTGATTAATTTTAATAACGGCCTTGAAAGGATTTCATTTCAAGAATATTATATTGTGCTGCCATCTCTTGTTAACCAATTTCTCTCTTTTTTTCGTACATAAAAACCGCACAAATTGTGAACAGAAATCCGTAGCTCACTCGTTTTATTCTGGCAGGTAGAAATCATTGGAGGTTGTGCTCCCACCCAAAGCCAGTCTGGCTGGATCTGCAGGGGTAGAGTGTCAGTGCGTTCATATATGCGGACAGTGTTAGACGCTGCTTGTGTCTCATCTCTTGGGAGTGACTCTCACCTTCAATTACAGTGGTATGTTTACTCACCAGCAGGGCGGCAACAGATGACAGGATGACAGAGCGCTGTCTGGCACAGCAGGGTGGGATCAGCACACACACACACACACACAGGCTCACACACACACACACACACACACACACACACGCACACAGGCTCACACACACACACACACACACACACACACACACACACACACACACAGGCTCACACACACATACACACACACACACGCAATATCCATGAATGCATTTCTTTCCATGAAAGCAACTTTTGAAGTTGAATTCGACAGAGATTTAAGCATTTTAATAGCTTTTTTAAAAGGCTTAAAAAGATTAATAGAATAAGTATATACCCTTTCTATTGGTGACATTTGTGTTGTAGTTGACTTACAGTTTTTCATAAATGAAATTATACTGGCACACGGTCATGCCTATAAAGAATGTTTGAGTTTGAATTTGAGAATGAAAGAAGAGGAAAAACAGAGAGGGAGAAAGAGAGAGAATGACCAGTATGAATCATGAGTAACATCTGCTCTGAGAGAGGGAATATGTTTTTCTCTTCTTCATTAATCACCCAAAGCTTCTCTTATTGGCCACTTTGTCTATTTCGAAAGCACTTGTTTCTGCCGTCTGCAGAATTTCCACCGCTTTAAAATAATCCAATTTATTTCAGGAAGGAAACAGGGAGGAAGAGATTTTATCAATCTTTCCTCTCTGAATGAGGTTACCACATAGGCCCTCCTCCACGTGCGTCTCTCACTGTTTCTGACCTAGTGGGCCGCTCTCTGCTCTGCATTAATCACAGGCTGCCCGGTCTGTCCTGAGCACGCTCAGATCTCGCACATCTCCCAGAGTGCACCGGGAGCAGCGGGGGAGGGAGCTCAGCTGGGAGTGGGGGGAACTGAGCGTGCTGTCTCCTATTCTGCTCAGGTGCGTCAGCCCTGAGCTTATAATATGCTTATAAGCATGGTAATAAGCAGTTATTAATCATTAGTAATCTGTTTATAACTCATTACATATGATTCACTCCTGTGTTGTTAAACATTAGCAAATTTCACTGCCTGTGGCCTGAGGCGAGTTTGACTTTGTAAGCACTATTGGTGTCTGATCCAGCACACAGATCAGCCTTCCAGGCCTGGCTCAGGTACCAGGAGGGCAGGTAGTAGTGCTGACCAAGATCAACCTACCTCAATTTACTAATGTTCACAAACACAACAGCAAATCATACACAATGAGTAATAAATACATTACTAGTGGCTGAACAGCACTGAAGAACCCAAAACCACCCAGCAATAAACAACACAACACCATCCAGCAATAAACAACCCAGCACCAACCAGCACAACAGAACCCAACACCACCCAGCAATAAATAACCCAACACCACCTAACATTAAATAACTTAACACAAACCAACATTAAAAAGTCAACACAAGCCAACACCACCCAGTGCTGTACAAGCAAAAACCCTGACCAAGTGATGGGAACATTCAGGCTCCCAGTCACCAGACGCGCCTCATTGTGAACTATGAATCGTATGGCTATTTTGGTATGCGCACATGTGCATTTGTGCATGAGTGCGTGTGAATGAGTCGTCTTGCTAACAGTGCAGATTTTACTGGTTCAGGTTACTGGAGAAATTGAGCTGGAATAAGCAAAACATGTCTTCATATATTATAATTCGTAGAAGGTCACATGCTCAGTGACACATATTTAGCTGGCATACTGTGTCCTGGATTCAGTTATGCATCTTGCATACCACTGCACTAATTTCTGTAATTGTGACAAAAATGCATAAATTCATAAAAATTCTCTTTAATTTTGCTTTGAAAAGCACATTGCCACAGCACACTTAACCTTGCACTCTCCCATTGACTCTTTGGCCACTTTAATGCATCATAAATCATTTATGGAGATTACTGTTTTTTAACCAGGTAAGTGCATTGAGGACAAATTACCTTCATACAAGAACAAGAACTGAGGTTGTGAGCTGGCACATTCAAGGGCACAGTGACCTTCTGTCGCACGAGGCATTCAAGCGAGAAGCAGAGGGATAGCCACATACTTCCGACCTTTCCTAATACTGTTTTAATATAAAACACAACATTTATTTCTCCACTCATCAGGGGTTCAAACCAGCAATCCTCTTGTTGCTAGGCAATTGCCCTGGCCACTGGTGATACACATGGAGCTGAACCTTTGTAAGCAATACCACGGGAGTGCTATTTATCTGTGCAGGCATCACCATTCTCTTTATCACAATGCCTCAGCAAAAACGGTCCAGGTCTTTTAGTCACGTTAAATAAGCCGATCTCCAAAGCCAGCTAATTAAAGACGGCATGCTGCCCAAGTCCAGCACTATGATCACTTTGATAAGCATAATTTATGACAAATCAATGCAGAAAAACAAATGAAAGCACACACGCAGTTGAAACACACCATGAAAAGACTAAAGAAACATGCAATGAATATGAATGGAACTGTGACATTAACTTTTTTCCATTAACGCTTCTCTCCCAGAAACATGACTGACTTTTTCATTCACAGCATGGATATTTTAAAAGATCTTACGGGCCTTTTTTTAAACTAACTTACAGGCTTGTCTTACAAATGACTTTTGATTCTGCCATCACTGAAATGACCTCACGGGCTGTTTATTTTAATGCTGAATGTGAATCCTCTGGCCTGTTAGCCGCTGGATTCCTCACATGCCACAGTGACTGGTCAGGGTTAAAAATGGTAAAAATGGAACGATCTAAGTGATGAAACCTCTGTTTTATTCAGAAAGAGCATGTGAAAAAGCATATTTAGCCAGCACTCAAAGCAGCGTCTCTGTTCTGAACAGCGGGCTGCATGTGAAGCTTGGGTAGTTTTCACACAGCTGTCCAATGAAAGCTCCCTTCATGATTTGTGTTTCTTTAATTCTACATTTTAATAAAGTCCAAATTAAAGGCATACAGCGGGCACTGGTGGGTTTTTTCTTTGAATTTTGAATAAATGATTCACACACCACTCTCCCATTCATACACACTCAGAGCTGTTCCAATACCGCTTTTTCTGGGGAAATCTTGGTCTCACATTCACAGTTCAGCTGTAGGGCCATAGTCACCAATGTGCACTTTGACCTTTGACCTGGCTCACATGCGGCAGAGAGCACACGTACATGTGTAATGTTTATAAATGACAGCGTTTGTGCAGAACTCGGCCTCCCCATAATTTATGATCAAATGTGTATAAACACTTAATAAGTGAGGGCCCAGAGGCACTCTGCTGGAGCCTGTGTAAGACATGGCAACTGTGCAGGAATGGTGGGCTTTAAAATGAGTGTTTTACCGCACATCCTAAGATAATAAGAAGAAATAGCTCATGGAGATTTAAAAGTGGCCAATCAGCGCAGATCCACAGTTTTCACTGAGACGATTGCTTTGGCTCACACCGTACGCAACGCTTACATCACATGCAGATCCATCCTTATGGCAATAACAATATAAAAGCTATAATGGGAGTGCTGTTCTGAATTCTTATATATTCATTACAAACATTTTTGGTATTGCAGTAGCCTGTAGGTATTGGTTCACTGTGTAGCCCTTCCAAAGACTATTTATTGCTTGGTGCATCTGGTGTAGGGGTCAGTTTTTATAGCACAGATTGGTTTGCACAATATAAATTCAGCTGTTCAGATCTTATCGATCATCTTTTAACTCACACAAAATATGATTAAAATTCAAGAGAAGAACAAATTACCGAGTTCAGCAAGAGCGCTTAACTATGAAGGAATGTAACAAAACAGCTGTGGCCTAACTCACACAGGGACTATGAAGCAGACAGCCCAGGAAATTAAAAAGGTAAAAGGTAAAGAGTACTCTGAGAAAATAATAATAAAAAAAACTTCATTTACTTCATGCTTGGAATTCACCACTTTAAGATGAGTAAACAAGTAAAGGGCTGGGAAGGTGCAGATGGCAGGTGTGTTCGGCCTTTTGAGGATGCTGTGTGGGGATGTTTGCGGGGCTGAGAGGATGGACAGATGAGAGGAGGAGCCCCGTTAGCCTCTGAATCCCAAAGCCGCTGCTCGCTGGGAGCTGGGGTAAGACAGCTCTAGCCTCAGAGCCCAGCTCACAGTGAGAACAGATTGCCCTAGTTTCACTGGGTTTGTGCCTCTACAGTCAGGGCTGCGGTACACCACAGAAACACCCCTCTATCCTCATCCCTTCTTCTCCAACACCAGCCACAGATGGGGTTTCATGGGAGAGGAAATCTCGCTGTCTCACATTTCTATGGCTGTCCAAAAATTCCTGGGCTGGTTGCTATGCCTGTAGCATTCTGCCAAATCAAAGGGTGGGTCCTATGAACCTGGTCAGCAGACTGGACCCCTGTGAAGACCATCCTTCTCTGTCTAAGTCTTTCTCACCTTTCTCTCCTCTGGCTAGCCATCCTTCCCTCTTTCCACTATCACTCTGCCTCTCTTTTCTCTGCTCTCTCCTCCTCTCTCTCTCCCTCCCTCCCCCCCTCC
>JAFBMS010003234.1:0-15797 GCA_019788955.1 Albula glossodonta | reverse complement strand
CTGCAGGTGATTTCCAACCATTTTAAGCAGTTATATGCTGAATTTGAGAGAGTCGGATTTTTCACACTTTTTTCAGGTCCGCGGCTTACGTTTTTTTTCGGTTTCAGCCAAACTGTTTCCTCGCGTTTTCTACCCTTTTATCCATTCTGCTGCCTTTTTCTTCCGTGGCTGCTGTCTGCAGGTGATTTCCAACCATTTTAAGCAGTAAAATGCTGAATTTGAGAGAGTCGGATTTTTCACACTTTTTTCAGGTCCGCGGCTTACGTTTTTTTCGGTTTTAACCAAAACTGTTTCCTCACGTTTTCTACCCTTTAATCCATTCTGCTGCCTTTTTTTCTTCCGTGGCGGCTGTCTGTAGGTGATTTCCAACCATGTTAAGCAGTAAAATGCTGAATTTGAGAGAGTCGGATTTTTCACACTTTTTTCAGGTCCGCGGCTTACGTTTTTTTTTGTGGTTCAGCAAACTGTTTCCTCGCGTTTTCTACCCTTTTATCCATTTCTGCTCCCTTTTTCTTCCGTGGCTGCTGTCTGCAGGTGATTTCCAACCATTTTAAGCAGTAAAATGCTGAATTTGAGAGACTCGGATTTTTCACACTTTTTTCAGGTCCGCGGCTTACGTTTTTTTTTCGTTTTGGCCACAACTGATTCCTTGCGTTTTTCTACCCCTTTTATCCATTTCTGCTGCATTTTTCTTCCGTGGCTGCTGCCTGCAGGTGATTTCCAACCATTTTAAGCAGTAAAATGCTGAATTTGAGAGAGTCGGATTTTTCACACTTTTTTTAGGTCCGCGGCTTACGTTTTTTTGTTTTTTTTCGGTTTTGGCCACAACTGATTCCGGGCGTTTTTTCTACCCTTTTATCCATTTCTGCTGCATTTTTCTTCCGTGGCTGCTGTCTGCAGGTGATTTCCAACCATTTTAAGCAGTAAAATGCTGAATTTGAGAGACTCGGATTTTTCACACTTTTTTCAGGTCCGCGGCTTACGTTTTTTTTCGGTTTGGCACAACTGATTCCTTGCGTTTTTCTACCCTTTTATCCATTTCTGCTGCATTTTTCTTCCGTGGCTGCTGTCTGCAGGTGATTTCCAACCATTTTAAGCAGTAAAATGCTGAATTTGAGAGAGTCGGATTTTTCACACTTTTTTCAGGTCCGCGGCTTACGTTTTTTTTCGGTTTTGGCCACAACTGATTCCTTGCGTTTTTCTACCCTTTTATCCATTTCTGCTGCATTTTTCTTCCGTGGCTGCTGTCTGCAGGTGATTTCCAACCATTTTAAGCAGTAAAATGCTGAATTTGAGAGAGTCGGATTTTTCACACTTTTTTCAGGTCCGCGGCTTACGTTTTTTTCGGTTTCAACCCAAACTGTTTCCTCGCGTTTTCTACACTTTTATCCATTTCTGCTGCCTTTTTTCTTCCGTGGCTGCTGTCTGCAGGTGATTTCCAACCATTTTAAGCAGTACAATGCTGAATTTGAGAGAGTCGGATTTTTCACACTTTTTTCAGGTCCGCGGCTTAAGTTTTTTTCTGGTTTAGGCCACAACTGATTCCTTGCGTTTTTCTACCCTTTTATCCATTTCTGCTGCATTTTTCTTCCGTGGCTGCTGTCTGCAGGTGATTTCCAACCATTTTAAGCAGTAAAATGCTGAATTTGAGAGAGTCGGATTTTTCACACTTTTTCAGGTCCGCGGCTTACGTTTTTTTTTCGGTTTTAGGCCACAACTGATTCCTTGCGTTTTCTACCCTTTTATCCATTTCTGCTGCATTTTTCTTCCGTGGCTGCTGTCTGCAGGTGATTTCCAACCATTTTAAGCAGTAAAATGCTGAATTTGAGAGACTCGGATTTTTCACACTTTTTTCAGGTCCGCGGCTTACGTTTTTTTCGGTTTCAGCCAAAACCGATTCCTTGCGTTTTCTACCCTTTAATCCATTTCTGCTGCCTTTTTCTTCCGTGGCTGCTGTCTGCAGGTGATTTCCAACCATTTTAAGCAGTAAAATGCTGAATTTGAGAGACTCGGATTTTTCACACTTTTTTCAGGTCCGCGGCTTACGTTTTTTTCGGTTTCCGCCAAAACTGTTTCCTTGCGTTTTCTACCCTTTAATCCATTTCTGCTGCCTTTTTCTTCCGTGGCTGCTGTCTGCAGGTGATTTCCAACCATTTTAAGCAGTAAATGGCTGAATTTGAGAGAGTCGGATTTTTCACACTTTTTTCAGGTCCGCGGCTTACGTTTTTTTTTTCGGTTTCAACAAAACTGTTTCCTCGCGTTTTCTACCCTTTTATCCATTTCTGCCTTTTTTCTTCCGTGGCTGCTGTCTGCAGGTGATTTCCAACCATTTTAAGCAGTAAAATGCTGAATTTGAGAGAGTCGGATTTTCACACATTTTTTCAGGTCCGCGGCTTACGTTTTTTTCGGTTTTGGCCAAAACTGTTTCCTTGCGTTTTTCTACCCTTTATCCATTTCTGCTGCCTTTTTCTTCCGTGGCTGCTGTCTGCAGGTGATTTCCAACCATTTTAAGCAGTAAAATGCTGAATTTGAGAGAGTCGGATTTTTCACACTTTTTTCAGGTCCGCGGCTTACGTTTTTTTCGGTTTTGACCACAACTGATTCCTTGCGCTTTCTACCCTTTAATCCATTTCTGCTGCCTTTTTCTTCCATGGTTGCTGTCTGCAGGTGATTTCCAACCATTTTCAGCAGTAAAAGGGTGAATTTGAGAGAGTCGGATTTTTCACACTTTTTTCAGGTCAGCGACTTACGTGTTTTTTGATTTTGGCCACAACTGATTCCTTGCGTTTTCTACCCTTTTATCAGTTTCTGCTGCCTTTTTCTTCCGTGGCTGCTGTCTGCAGGTGATTTCCAACCATTTTAGGCAGTAAAATGCTGAATTTGAGAGAGTCGGATTTTTCACACTTTTTTCAGGTCCGCGGCTTACGTCTTTTTTCGGTTTTGGCCACAACTGATTCCTTGCGTTTTCTTCCCTTTAATCCAATTCTGCTGCCTTTTTCTTCCGTGACTGCTGTCTGCAGGTGATTTCCAACCATTTTAAGCAGGAAAATGCTCAAATTTGAGAGTCGGATTTTTCACACTTTTTTCAGGTCCGCGGCTTACGTTTTTTTGAGTTTTGGCCAAAACTGATTCCTTGCGTTTTCTACCCATTAATCAATTTCAGGTGCCTTTTTCTTCCGTGGCTGCTGTCTGTAGGTGATGTCCAACCATTTTAAGCAGTAAAATGCTGAATTTGAGAGAGTCGGATTTTTCACACATTTTTCAGGTCCGCGGCTTACGTTTTTTTTCGGTTTAGGCCACAACTGATTCCTTGCGTTTTCTACCCTTTTAACATTTCTGCTGCCTTTTTCTTCCGTGGCTGCTGTCTGCAGGTGATTTCCAACCATTTAAGCAGTAAAATGCTGAATTTGAGAGACTCGGATTTTTCACACTTTTTTCAGGTCCGCGGCTTACGTTTTTTTTTCGGTTTTGGCCACAACTGATTTCTTGCGTTTTTCTACCCTTTTATCCATTTCTGTTGCCTTTTTCTTCCGTGGCTCCTGCCTGCAGGTGATTTCCAACCATTTTAAGCAGTAAAATGCTGAATTTTAGAGAGTCGGATTTTTCACACTTTTTTCAGGTCCGCGGCTTACTTTTTTTTTCGGTTTTGGCCACAACTGATTTCCTTGCGTTTTCTACCCTTTAATCCATTTCTGGTGCCTTTTTCTTCCGTGGCTGCTGTCTGCAGGTGATTTCCAACCATTTTAAGCAGTAAAATGCTGAATTTGAGAGAGTCGGATTTTTCACACTTTTTTCAGGTCCGCGGCTTACGTTTTTTTTCGGTTTTGGCCACAACTGATTCCTTGCGTTTTCTTCCCTTTAATCCAATTCTGGTGCCTTTTTCTTCCGTGACTGCTGTCTGCAGGTGATTTCCAACCATTCTTAGTAGTAAAATGCTGAATTTGAGAGAGTCGGATTTTTCACACTTTTTTCAGGTCCGCGGCTTACGTTTTTTTTCGGTTTTGGCCAAAACCGATTCCTTGCGTTTTCTACCCTTTAATCCATTTCTGCTACCTTTTTGTTCCGTGGCTGCTGTCTGCAGGTGATTTCCAACCATTTTAAGCAGTAAAATGCTGAATTTGAGAGAGTTGGATTTTTCACACTTTTTTCAGGTCAGCGGCTTACGTGTTTTTTGATTTTGGCCACAACTGATTCCTTGCGTTTTTCTACCCTTTTATCCATTTCTGCTGCATTTTTCTTCCGTGGCTGCTGTCTGCAGGTGATTTCCAACCATTTTAAGCAGTAAAATGCTGAATTTGAGAGAGTCGGATTTTTCACACTTTTTTCAGGTCCGCGGCTTACGTTTTTTTTCGGTTTTGGCCACAACTGATTCCTTGCGTTTTTTCTACCCTTTTATCCATTTCTGCGGCCTTTTTCTTCCGTGGCTGCTGTCTGCAGGTGATTTCCAACCATTTTAAGCAGTAAAATGCTGAATTTGAGAGAGTCGGATTTTTCACACTTTTTTCAGGTCCGCGGCTTACGTTTTTTTTCGGTTTTTCAGCAAACTATTTTCTCGCGTTTTCTACCCTTTAATCCATTTCTGCTGCCTTTTTCTTCCGTGGCTGCTGTCTGCATGTGATTTCCAACCATTTTAAGCAGTAAAATGCTGAATTTGAGAGACTCGGATTTTTCACACTTTTTTTCAGGTCCGCGGCTTACGTTTTTTTCGTTTTGGCCAAACTGATTCCTTGCGTTTTCTACCCTTTTAATCCATTTCTGCTGCATTTTTCTTCCGTGGCTGCTGTCTGCAGGTGATTTCCAACCATTTTAAGCAGTAAAATGCTGAATTTGAGAGAGTCGGATTTTTCACACTTTTTTCAGGTCCGCGGCTTACGTTTTTTTCGGTTTTTTGGCCACAACTGATTCCTTGCGTTTTTCTACCCTTTAATCCATTTCTGCTGCATTTTTCTTCCGTGGCTGCTGTCTGCAGGTGATTTCCAACCATTTTAAGCAGTAAAATGCTGAATTTGAGAGAGTCGGATTTTTCACACTTTTTTCAGGTCCGCGGCTTACGTTTTTTTTCGGTTTTGGCCAAAACTGATTCCTTGCGTTTTCTACCCTTTAATCCATTTCTGCTACCTTTTTCTCCGTTTGTGCTGCTGTCTGCAGGTGATTTCCAACCATTTTAAGCAGTAAAATGCTGAATTTGAGAGAGTCGGATTTTTCACACTTTTTTCAGGTCCGCGGCTTACGTTTTTTTTGGTTTCAGCAAAACTGTTTTCCTCGCGTTTTCTACCCTTTAATCCATTTCTGCTGCCCTTTTTCTTCCGTGGCTGCTGTCTGCAGGTGATTTCCAACCATTTTAAGCAGTAAAATGCTGAATTTGAGAGAGTCGGATTTTTCACACACTTTTTCAGGTCCCCGGCTTACGTTTTTTTTTGGTTTTGGCCACAACTGATTCCTTGCGTTTTTCTACCCTTTTATACATTTCTGCTGCATTTTTCTTCCGTGGCTGCTGTCTGCAGGTGATTTCCAACCATTTTAAGCAGTAAAATGCTGAATTTGAGAGAGTCGGATTTTTCACACTTTTTTCAGGTCCGCGGCTTACGTTTTTTTTCGGTTTCAGCCAAAACTGTTTCCTCGCGTTTTCTACCCTTTTATCCATTTCTGCTGCCTTTTTCTTCCGTGGCTGCTGTCTGCAGGTGATTTCCAACCATTTTAAGCAGTAAAATGCTGAATTTGAGAGACTCGGATTTTTCACACTTTTTCGATTTTTCACACTTTTTCAGGTCCGCGGCTTACGTTTTTTTTTCGGTTTGGCCACAACTGATTCCTTGCGTTTTTTCTACCCTTTTATCCATTTCTGCTGCCTTTTTCTTCCGTGGCTGCTGTCTGCAGGTGATTTCCAACCATTTTAAGCAGTAAAATGCTGAATTTGAGAGACTCGGATTTTTCACACTTTTTCAGGTCCGCGGCTTACGTTTTTTTTTCGGTTTGGCCACAACTGATTCCTTGCGTTTTTCTACCCTTTTATCCATTTCTGCTGCATTTTTCTTCCGTGGCTGCTGTCTGCAGGTGATTTCCAACCATTTTAAGCAGTAAAATGCTGAATTTGAGAGAGTCGGATTTTTCACACTTTTTTCAGGTCCGCGGCTTACGTTTTTTTTAGTTTTGGCCACAACTGATTCCTTGCGTTTTCTTTTCTACCTTTATATCATTTCTGCTGCCTTTTCTTCCGTGGCTGCTTGCAGGTGATTTCCAACCATTTTAAGCAGTAAAATGCTGAATTTGAGAGAGTCGGATTTTTCACACTTTTTTCAGGTCCGCGGCTTACTTTTTTTTCGGTTTTCAGCCAAAACTGTTTCCTTGCGTTTTCTACCCTTTTATCCATTTCTGCTGCCTTTTTCTTCCGTGGCTGCTGTCTGCAGGTGATTTCCAACCATTTTAAGCAGTAAAATGCTGAATTTGAGAGAGTCGGATTTTTCACACTTTTTTCAGGTCCGCGGCTTACGTTTTTTTTCGGTTTTGGCCACAACTGATTCCTTGCGTTTTCTACCCTTTTATCCATTTCTGCTGCATTTTTCTTCCGTGGCTGCTGTCTGCAGGTGATTTCCAACCATTTTAAGCAGTAAAATGCTGAATTTGAGAGAGTCGGATTTTTCACACTTTTTTCAGGTCCGCGGCTTACGTTTTTTTTCGGTTTTGGCCACAACTGATTCCTTGCGTTTTTCTACCCTTTTATCCATTTCTGCTGCCTTTTCTTCCGTGGCTGCTGTCTGCAGGTGATTTCCAACCATTTTAAGCAGTAAAATGCTGAATTTGAGAGACTCGGATTTTTCACACTTTTTTCAGGTCCGCGGCTTACGTTTTTTTTGGTTTTAGGCCACAACTGATTCCTTGCGTTTTCTACCCTTTTAATCCATTTCTGCTGCATTTTTCTTCCGTGGCTGCTGTCTGCAGGTGATTTCCAACCATTTTAAGCAGTAAAATGCTGAATTTGAGAGAGTCGGATTTTTCACACTTTTTTCAGGTCCGCGGCTTACGTTTTTTTTCGGTTTCAGCCAAACTGATTCCTCGCGTTTTCTACCCTTTTATCCATTTCTGCTGCCTTTTTCTTCCGTGGCTGCTGTCTGCAGGTGATTTCCAACCATTTTAAGCAGTAAAATGCTGAATTTGAGAGAGTCGGATTTTTCACACTTTTTTCAGGTCCGCGGCTTACGTTTTTTTTTTCAGTTTTGGCCACAACTGATTCCTTGCGTTTTCTACCCTTTATCCATTTCTGCTGCATTTTTCTTCCGTGGCTGCTGTCAGCAGGTGATTTCCAACCATTTTAAGCAGTAAAATGCTGAATTTGAGAGAGTCGGATTTTTCACACTTTTTCAGGTCCGCGGCTTACGTTTTTTTTTCGGTTTCAACCAAACTGATTCCTTGCGTTTTCTACCCTTTTATCCATTTCTGGTGCCTTTTTCTTCCGTGGCTGCTGTCTGTAGGTGATTTCCAACCATTTTAAGCAGTAAAATGCTGAATTTGAGAGAGTCGGATTTTTCACACATTTTTCAGGTCCGCGGCTTACGTTTTTTTTCGGTTTCAGCAAAAACTGTTTCCTCGCGTTTTCTACCCTTTAATCCATTTCTGCTGCCTTTTTCTTCCGTGGCTGCTGTCTGCAGGTGATTTCCAACCATTTTAAGCAGTAAAATGCTGAATTTGAGAGAGTCGGATTTTTCACACTTTTTTCAGGTCCGCGGCTTACGTTTTTTTTCGGTTTTGGCCAAACTGATTCCTTGCGTTTTCTACCCTTTTATCCATTTCTGCTGCATTTTTCTTCCGTGGCTGCTGTCTGTAGGTGATTTCCAACCATTTTAAGCAGTAAAATGCTGAATTTGAGAGAGTCGGATTTTTCACACTTTTTTCAGGTCCGCGGCTTACGTTTTTTTTCGGTTTTGGCCACAACTGATTCCTTGCGTTTTCTACCCTTTTATCCATTTCTGCTGCATTTTTCTTCCGTGGCTGCTGTCTGCAGGTGATTTCCAACCATTTTAAGCAGTAAAATGCTGAATTTGAGAGAGTCGGATTTTTCACACATTTTTCAGGTCCGCGGCTTACGTTTTTTTTCGGTTTCAGCCAAAACTGTTTCCTTGCGTTTTCTACCCTTTTATCCATTTCTGCTGCCTTTTTCTTCCGTGGCTGCTGTCTGCAGGTGATTTCCAACCATTTTAAGCAGTAAAATGCTGAATTTGAGAGAGTCGGATTTTTCACACTTTTTTCAGGTCCGCGGCTTACGTTTTTTTTCGGTTTCAGCCAAAACTATTTCCTCGCGTTTTCTACCCTTTTATCCATTTCTGCTGCCTTTTTCTTCCGTGGCTGCTGTCTGCAGGTGATTTCCAACCATTTTAAGCAGTAAAATGCTGAATTTGAGAGACTCGGATTTTTCACACTTTTTTCAGGTCCGCGGCTTACGTTTTTTTTCGGTTTTGCCAAAACTGTTTCCTTGCGTTTTCTACCCTTTTATCCATTTCTGGTGCCTTTTTCTTCCGTGGCTGCTGTCTGCAGGTGATTTCCAACCATTTTAAGCAGTAAAATGCTGAATTTGAGAGAGTCGGATTTTTCACACTTTTTTCAGGTCCGCGGCTTACGTTTTTTTTCGGTTTTGGCCACAACTGATTCCTTGCGTTTTCTACCCTTTTATCCATTTCTGCTGCATTTTTCTTCCGTGGCTGCTGTCTGCAGGTGATTTCCAACCATTTTAAGCAGTAAAATGCTGAATTTGAGAGACTCGGATTTTTCACACTTTTTTCAGGTCCGCGGCTTACGTTTTTTTTCGGTTTAGGCCACAACTGATTCCTTGCGTTTTTCTACCCTTTTATCCATTTCTGCTGCATTTTTCTTCCGTGGCTGCTGTCTGCAGGTGATTTCCAACCATTTTAAGCAGTAAAATGCTGAATTTGAGAGAGTCGGATTTTTCACACTTTTTTCAGGTCCGCGGCTTACGTTTTTTTTGGTTTTCAGCCAAAACTGTTTCCTCGCGTTTTCTACCCTTTAATCCATTTCTGGTGCCTTTTTCTTCCGTGGCTGCTGTCTGCAGGTGATTTCCAACCATTTTAAGCAGTAAAATGCTGAATTTGAGAGAGTCGGATTTTTCACACTTTTTTCAGGTCCGCGGCTTACGTTTTTTTCGGTTTCGGCCACAACTGATTCCTTGCGTTTTCTACCCTTTAATCCATTTCTTCTGCCTTTTTCTTCCGTGGCTGCTGTCTGCAGGTGATTTCCAACCATTTTAAGCAGTAAAATGCTGAATTTGAGAGAGTCGGATTTTTCACACTTTTTTCAGGTCCGCGGCTTACGTTTTTTTTCGGTTTCAACCAAAACTGTTTCCTCGCGTTTTCTACCCTTTTATCCATTTCTGCTGCCTTTTTCTTCCGTGGCTGCTGTCTGCAGGTGATTTCCAACCATTTTAAGCAGTAAAATGCTGAATTTGAGAGAGTCGGATTTTTCACACTTTTTTCAGGTCCGCGGCTTACGTTTTTTTTTTTCGGTTTTGTCCACAACTGATTCCTTGCGTTTTCTACCCTTTAATCCATTTCTGCTGCCTTTTTCTTCCGTGGCTGCTGTCTGCAGGTGATTTCCAACCATTTTAAGCAGTAAAATGCTGAATTTGAGAGAGTCGGATTTTTCACACTTTTTTCAGGTCCGCGGCTTACGTTTTTTTTCGGTTTCAGCCAAAACTATTTCCTCGCGTTTTCTACCCTTTAATCCATTTCTGCTGCCTTTTTCTTCCGTGGCTGCTGTCTGCAGGTGATTTCCAACCATTTTAAGCAGTAAAATGCTGAATTTGAGAGACTCGGATTTTTCACACTTTTTTCAGGTCCGCGGCTTACGTTTTTTTTCGGTTTTGGCCACAACTGATTCCTTGCGTTTTCTACCCTTTTATCCATTTCTGCTGCATTTTTCTTCCGTGGCTGCTGTCTGCAGGTGATTTCCAACCATTTTAAGCAGTAAAATGCTGAATTTGAGAGAGTCGGATTTTTCACACTTTTTTCAGGTCCGCGGCTTACGTTTTTTTTCATACCCTTTTATCCATTTCTGCTGCATTTTTCTTCCGTGGCTGCTGTCTGCAGGTGATTTCCAACCATTTTAAGCAGTAAAATGCTGAATTTGAGAGAGTCGGATTTTTCACACTTTTTTCAGGTCCGCGGCTTACGTTTTTTTTCCGTTTGAGCCAAAACTGTTTCCTCGCGTTTTCTACCCTTTAATCCATTTCTGTTGCCTTTTTCTTCCGTGGCTGCTGTCTGCAGGTGATTTCCAACCATTTTAAGCAGTAAAATGCTGAATTTGAGAGAGTCGGATTTTTCACACTTTTTTCAGGTCCGCGGCTTACGTTTTTTTCGGTTTCAGCCAAAACTGTTTCCTTGCGTTTTCTACCCTTTTATCCATTTCTTCTGCCTTTTTCTTCCGTGGCTGCTGTCTGCAGGTCATTTCCAACCATTTTAAGCAGTAAAATGCTGAATTTGAGAGAGTCGGATTTTTCACACTTTTTTCAGGTCCGCGGCTTACGTTTTTTTTCGGTTTTGGCCACAACTGATTCCTTGCTTTTTCTACCCTTTAATCCATTTCTGCTGCATTTTTCTTCCGTGGCTGCTGTCTGCAGGTGATTTCCAACCATTTTAAGCAGTAAAATGCTGAATTTGAGAGAGTCGGATTTTTCACACTTTTTTCAGGTCCGCGGCTTACGTTTTTTTTCGGTTTCAGCCAAACTGTTTCCTTGCGTTTTCTACCCTTTTAATCCATTTCTTCTGCCTTTTTCTTCCGTGGCTGCTGTCTGCAGGTGATTTCCAACCATTTTAAGCAGTAAAATGCTGAATTTGAGAGAGTCGGATTTTTCACACTTTTTTCAGGTCCGCGGCTTACGTTTTTTTCGGTTTCAGCCAAAACTGTTTCCTTGCGTTTTCTACCCTTTAATCCATTTCTGCTGCCTTTTTCTTCCGTGGCTGCTGTCTGCAGGTGATTTCCAACCATTTTAAGCAGTAAAATGCTGAATTTGAGAGACTCGGATTTTTCACACTTTTTTCAGGTCCGCGGCTTACGTTTTTTTTCGGTTTTGGCCACAACTGATTCCTTGCGTTTTTCTACCCTTTTATCCATTTCTGCTGCCTTTTTCTTCTGTGGCTGCTGTCTGCAGGTGATTTCCAACCATTTTAAGCAGTAAAATGCTGAATTTGAGAGAGTCGGATTTTTCACACTTTTTTCAGGTCCGCGGCTTACGTTTTTTTTCGGTTTTAACCAAAACTGTTTCCTTGCGTTTTTTACCCTTTTATCCATTTCTGCTGCCTTTTTCTTCCGTGGCTGCTGTCTGCAGGTGATTTCCAACTATTTTAAGCAGTAAAATGCTGAATTTGAGAGAGTCGGCTTGTTCACACTTTTTTCAGGTCCGCGGCTTACGTTTTTTTGAGTTTCACCCAAAACTGCTCAATTTGAGAGAGTCGGATTTTTCACACTTTTTTCAGGTCCGCGGCTTACGTTTTTTTTCGGTTTTGGCCACAACTGATTCCTTGCGTTTTCTACCCTTTTATCCATTTCTGCTGCCTTTTTCTTCCGTGGCTGCTGTCTGCAGGTGATTTCCAACAATTTTAAGCAGTAAAATGCTGAATTTGAGAGAGTCGGATTTTTCACACTTTTTTCAGGTCCGCGGCTTACGTTTTTTTTTTCGGTTTTGGCCACAACTGATTCCTTGCGTTTTCTACCCTTTTATCCATTTCTGCTGCCTTTTTCTTCCGTGGCTGCTGTCTGCAGGTGATTTCCAACCATTTTAAGCAGTAAAATGCTGAATTTGAGAGACTCGGATTTTTCACACTTTTTTCAGGTCCGCGGCTTACGTTTTTTTTCGGTTTTGGCCACAACTGATTCCTTGCGTTTTTCTACCCTTTTATACGTGATTTCCAACCATTTTAAGCAGTAAAATGCTGAATTTGAGAGAGTCGGATTTTTCACACTTTTTTCAGGTCCGCGGCTTACGTTTTTTTTCGTTTTCAGCCAAACTGTTTCCTCGCGTTTTCTACCCTTTAATCCATTTCTGCTGCCTTTTTCTTCCGTGGCTGCTGTCTGCAGGTGATTTCCAACCATTTTAAGCAGTAAAATGCTGAATTTGAGAGACTCGGATTTTTCACACTTTTTTCAGGTCCGCGGCTTACGTTTTTTTTCGGTTTCAGCCAAAACTATTTCCTTGCGTTTTCTACCCTTTAATCCATTTCTGCTGCCTTTTTCTTCCGTGGCTGCTGTCTGCAGGTGATTTCCAACCATTTTAAGCAGTAAAATGCTGAATTTGAGAGACTCGGATTTTTCACACTTTTTTCAGGTCCGCGGCTTACGTTTTTTTTTCGGTTTGGCCACAACTGATTCCTTGCGTTTTTCTTCCCTTTTATCCATTTCTGCTGCTTTTTCTTCCGTGGCTGCTGTCTGTAGGTGATTTCCAACCATTTTAAGCAGTAAAATGCTGAATTTGAGAGAGTCGGATTTTTCACACTTTTTTCAGGTCCGCGACTTACGTTTTTTTTCAGTTTTGGCCACAACTGATTCCTTGCGTTTTCTACCCTTTTATCCATTTTTGGTGCCTTTTTCTTCCGTGGCTGCTGTCTGCAGGTGATTTCCAACCATTTTAAGCAGTAAAATGCTGAATTTGAGAGAGTCGGATTTTTCACACTTTTTTCAGGTCCGCGGCTTACGTTTTTTTTCAGTTTCAACAAAACTGTTTCCTCGCGTTTTCTGACCTTTTATCCATTTCTGCTGCCTTTTTCTTCCGTGGCTGCTGTCTGCAGGTGATTTCCAACCATTTTAAGCAGTAAAATGCTGAATTTGAGAGAGTCGGATTTTTCACACATTTTTTCATGTCCGCGGCTTACGTTTTTTTTCGGTTTTTTCCACCAAAACTGTTTCCTCGCGTTTTCTACCCTTTTATCCATTTCTGCTGCCTTTTTCTTCCGTGGCTGCTGTCTGCAGGTGATTTCCAACCATTTTAAGCAGTAAAATGCTGAATTTGAGAGAGTCGGATTTTTCACACTTTTTTCAGGTCCGCGGCTTACGTTTTTTTCGGTTTTGGCCACAACTGATTCCTTGCGTTTTTTCTACCCTTTAATCCATTTCTGGTGCCTTTTTCTTCCGTGGCTGCTGTCTGCAGGTGATTTCCAACCATTTTAAGCAGTAAAATGCTGAATTTGAGAGAGTCGGATTTTTCACACTTTTTTCAGGTCCGCGGCTTACGTTTTTTTTCGGTTTTGGCCACAACTGATTCCTTGCGTTTTCTACCCTTTTATCCATTTCTGCTGCCTTTTTCTTCCGTGGCTGCTGTCTGCAGGTGATTTCCAACCATTTTAAGCAGTAAAATGCTGAATTTGAGAGAGTCGGATTTTTCACACTTTTTTCAGGTCCGCGGCTTACGTTTTTTTCGGTTTTGGCCACAACTGATTCCTTGCGTTTTCTACCCTTTTATCCATTTCTGCTGCATTTTTCTTCCGTGGCTGCTGTCTGCAGGTGATTTCCAACCATTTTAAGCAGTAAAATGCTGAATTTGAGAGAGTCGGATTTTTCACACTTTTTTCAGGTCCGCGGCTTACGTCTTTTTTCACACTTTTTTCAGGTCCGCGGCTTACGTCTTTTTTCGGTTTTGGCCACAACTGATTCCTTGCGTTTTCTTCCCTTTAATCCAATTCTGCTGCCTTTTTCTTCCGTGACTGCTGTCTGCAGGTAATTTCCACCCATTTTAAGGAGGAAAATGCTGAATTTGAGAGAGTCAGATTTTTCACACTTTTTTCAGGTCCGCGGCTTACGTTTTTTTTTTTCGGTTTTGTCCAAAACTGATTCCTTGCGTTTTCTACCCATTAATCCATTTCTGGTGCCTTTTTCTTCCGTGGCTGCTGTCTGTAGGTGATTTCCAACCATTTTAAGCAGTAAAATGCTGAATTTGAGAGAGTCGGATTTTTCACACTTTTTTCAGGTCCGCGGCTTACGTTTTTTTCGGTTTTGGCCACAACTGATTCCTTGCGTTTTCTTCCCTTTAATCCATTTCTGCTGCCTTTTTCTTCCGTGGCTGCTGTCTGTAGGTGATTTCCAACCATTTTAAGCAGTAAAATGCTGAATTTGAGAGAGTCGGATTTTCACACACTTTTTCAGGTCCGCGGCTTACGTTTTTTTTCGGTTTTCAACCAAAACTGTTTCCTTGCGTTTTTCTACCCTTTTATCCATTTCTGCTGCTTTTTTCTTCCGTGGCTGCTGTCTGCAGGTGATTTCCAACCATTTTAAGCAGTAAAATGCTGAATTTGAGAGAGTCGGATTTTTCACACTTTTTCAGGTCCGCGGCTTACGTTTTTTTTGGTTTCAGCCAAAACTGTTTCCTCGCGTTTTTCTACCCTTTTATCCATTTCTGCTGCCTTTTTCTTCCGTGGCTGCTGTCTGCAGGTGATTTCCAACCATTTTAAGCAGTAAAATGCTGAATTTGAGAGAGTCGGATTTTTCACACTTTTTTCAGGTCCGCGGCTTACGTTTTTTTTCGGTTTTGGCCACAACTGATTCCTTGCGTTTTTCTACCCTTTTATCCATTTCTGCTGCCTTTTTCTTCCGTGGCTGCTGTCTGCAGGTGATTTCCAACCATTTTAAGCAGTAAAATGCTGAATTTGAGAGAGTCGGATTTTTCACACTTTTTTCAGGTCCGCGGCTTACGTTTTTTTTCGGTTTTGGCCACAACTGATTCCTTGCGTTTTTCTACCCTTTTATCCATTTCTGCTGCCTTTTTCTTCCGTGGCTGCTGTCTGCAGGTGATTTCCAACCATTTTAAGCAGTAAAATGCTGAATTTGAGAGACTCGGATTTTTCACACTTTTTTCAGGTCCGCGGCTTACGTTTTTTTTGGGTTTGGCCACAACTGATTCCTTGCGTTTTCTACCCTTTTATCCATTTCTGCTGCCTTTTTCTCCGTGGCTGCTGTCTGCAGGTGATTTCCAACCATTTTAAGCAGTAAAATGCTGAATTTGAGAGAGTCGGATTTTTCACACTTTTTTCAGGTCCGCGACTTACGTTTTTTTTGGTTTCAGCAAAACTGTTTCCTTGCGTTTTCTACCCTTTAATCCATTTCTGCTGCCTTTTTTTTCCGTGGCTGCTGTCTGCAGGTGATTTCCAACCATTTTAAGCAGTAAAATGCTGAATTTGAGAGAGTCGGATTTTTCACACTTTTTTCAGGTCCGCGGCTTACTTTTTTTTGGTTTTTGGCCACAACTGATTCCTTGCGTTTTCTACCCTTTTATCCATTTCTGCTGCCTTTTTCTTCCGTGGCTGCTGTCTGCAGGTGATTTCCAACCATTTTAAGCAGTAAAATGCTGAATTTGAGAGAGTCGGATTTTTCACACTTTTTTCAGGTCCGCGGCTTACGTTTTTTTTTCGGTTTTGGCCACAACTGATTCCTTGCGTTTTCTACCCTTTTATCAGTTTCTGCTGCCTTTTTCTTCCGTGGCTGCTGTCTGCAGGTGATTTCCAACCATTTTAGGCAGTAAAATGCTGAATTTGAGAGAGTCGGATTTTTCACACTTTTTTCAGGTCCGCGGCTTACGTTTTTTTTTTCGGTTTTGGCCAAAACTGATTCCTTTCGTTTTTCTACCCTTTTATCCATTTCTGCTGCCTTTTTCTTCCGTGGCTGCTGTCTGCAGGTGATTTCCAACCATTTTAAGCAGTAAAATGCTGAATTTGAGAGACTCGGATTTTTCACACTTTTTTCAGGTCCGCGGCTTACGTTTTTTTTGGTTTCAGCCAAAACTGTTTCCTCGCGGTTTCTACCCTTTT
>JAFBMS010003233.1:0-15814 GCA_019788955.1 Albula glossodonta | reverse complement strand
GTTATCATGTAATCACAGACCGCCACACTGTTAGCATGTAATCCCAGCCCACCACACTGTTAGCATTTAATCAAAGACCACCACACTGTTAACATTTATTCACAGACCACCACACTGGTAGCATTTAATCACAGACCGCCACACTGTTAGCATTTAATCACAGACCACCACACTGATAGCATTTAATCACAGACCACCACACTGGTAGCATTTAATCACAGACCACCACACTGATAGCATTTAATCACAGACCACCACACTGTTAGCATTTAATCACAGACCACCACACTGATAGCATTTAATCACAGACCACCACACTGATAGCATTTAATCACAGACCACCACACTGTTAGCATTTAATCACAGACCACCACACTGATAGCATTTAATCACAGACCACCACACTGGTAGCATTTAATCACAGACCACCACACTGTTAGCATTTAATCACAGACCACCACACTGATAGCATTTAATCACAGACCACCACACTGGTAGCATTTAATCACAGACCACCACACTGTTAGCATTTAATCACAGACCACCACACTGATAGCATTTAATCACAGACCACCACACTGGTAGCATTTAATCACAGACCACCACACTGGTAGCATTTAATCACAGACCACCACACTGTTAGCATTTAATCACAGACCGCCACTCTGTTACTGTTAGAATTTATTCACCTGATGCCACACTTACTCACTCATTACAGCTCATTCAATCTGTGATTACTGGCTCTCTATTAGCGCGACAGAGCTCTTAACTGTAATTACGTTTTATTTGCTTAGGGGCATTCTGAGTGAACGGAAATGAGAGTAAAAATTATTAATTTCAGAGGAGAGCATTTTACCTTCCATCAAGCATATTCATTTTTAGATATTTCTGTGAACATTTTGAGCGATCTGTTAAGAGAGTTTAAAGTTTCACTGAGTGCCTGCTAGGCTGTTTGCTTCAAAAAACATAGTACATTATGGATAAAAGTGTGTATTAAGTGCATTCATAAATGACAAACACACAATAGGGCAGAGTCATTCAAACACACCTACTCTCAGTCAAAGCACCTTTACATTGCACCAGGATTTTCTGAGTAACCTTTATTTTATTTCAGGAAAGTAAATGAGTCTTTAAGAATGTGTTCTTTTCATTTTAACCCCTTGGATTCACAATGGTGTCTTTTATTAATTCATATTAATTTTACACATTATATTCACATATGTTCAGTTTATTTTACTTATACAGCATATCCAATGTTTTTCACAGAATCTGGATAGGTAACACTGGACATACACTGTGTAACATAAAAATGTTTTTCTCTGGGGACAATTTACACCACTGACTGAACCACTGCACAACCGAATCACTGCATGACTGAATCACTGCACAACAGAATCACTGCATGACTGAACCACTGCATGACTGAATCACTGCATGACTGAACCACTGCACAACCGAATCACTGCATGACTGAATCACTGCACAACTGAATCACTGCATGACTGAATCACTGCATGACTGAACCACTGCACAACCGAATCACTGCATGACTGAACCACTGCACAACTGAATCACTGCATGACTGAATCACTGCACAACTGAATCACTGCATGACTAAGTGTGACTCAAGTTCAGTTATACTTGTAGAATGAGCAGAGCAGTGTGTGTGGATGCTGGTCTGACTGAGAGTCAAACCTGCAGCTGAAATGAGCAGAGCAGTGTGTGTGGATGCTGGTCTGACTGAGAGTCAAACCTGCAGCTGAAATGAGCAGAGCAGTGTGTGTGGATGCTGGTCTGACTGACAGTCAAACCTGTGGCTGAAATGAGCAGAGCAGTGTGTGTGGATGCTGGTCTGACTGAGAGTCAAACCTGCAGCTGAAATGAGCAGAGCAGTGTGTGTGGATGCTGGTCTGACTGAGAGTCAAACCTGCAGCTGAAATGAGCAGAGCAGTGTGTGTGGATGCTGGTCTGACTGACAGTCAAACCTGTGGCTGAAATGAGCAGAGCAGTGTGTGTGGATGCTGGTCTGACTGAGAGTCAAACCTGCAGCTGAAATGAGCGGAGCAGTGTGTGTGGATGCTGGTCTGACTGAGAGTCAATCCTGTGGCTGAAATGAGCAGAGCAGTGTGTCTTTTGATCCTGGCCCAAGCTGTGCCGCCATTCTTATGCCCTTTCTCTCCTTGCGGAGCATAGGGTATCAACGACTCCTCTCCAGCAAGTTGGGCTTTGGGCTGTCTCTTCTATTTCCTTCCAGCTGGTATCATAATCCTTCAGTTCTGCCTCTATGTTTCATCTCCAGGTGTTTCTTGGACAGCCCCTTTTCCTTTTTCCCTGAGGATTCCAGGGCAGAGCCTGTCGAGTGCTCTCCTCAAGGTGTGCCCAATCCAGCCCCACTTTCTCCTCAGGATCCACAGGTCTCCATTGTGGATTTTGTTGGTCCATCGTATGTTCAAGATAGTTCGGAGGCAGTTGTTGATGAAGGTTTGAATCCTCTACTGTGTTTTCTTTGTCATCCTCTATGTTATGCGCCATACAACAGAACTGACTTGAAGCTGAAACTGAAGACTCTCAGTTTTATTGCTGTTATAATTTCTCTGCATAATCAGATGTTCTTCAATGAAACAAAAGCAGCCCTTGCCTTCCCAGCCTGGTGGTGACGTCTCTGTCTGTACCTCCCGGCTTGTCCACTATACTCTCTAGATCTGTGAAGGAAATCAACTTCTTCAAGGGTGTCGTTTCCTATTTCGACTGTGCTGTTGACTATCATGTTGATTTTCATGACTTTGATCTCCTTACTGATGTTAAGTCTTGTCTTGGCTGATGTTTCTGCCAGAAGCATAGTCTTGTCCTGCATTTGGCTCTGGTTGTGTGAAGAGAGGGCAAAGCAGTCTGCAAAAACCAGGTCATCTAGCTGTGTCAAGAGAGTCCACTGTATCCCGTTCCTCCTCCCTGCTGAGCATGTTTTCAGCACGAATGACTGACAGCCACGACAGTAAACGTCATGGCAGTTTGAATGCAAGGGGTTGCACTTCACTGAAAAAAATATTTATTCTGTTTTCACCACAACACAGAAACCCAGAAAAAAGTTTGCAGCACTTTTTTAATTGGACAAGCAGAAATGGCCCCCATCCAAACCAGGAAATCTGTGCAGGTCTGTGGAGGGTGGTGCAGAGAAGGCATGCAGAGCTCAGAGGTGGAGTCAGGGGGAAGGTGGTGCAGAGGAAGCAGCAGAGCTCAGGGGTGGAGTCAGGGGAAGGTGGTGCATTCATGCAGAGCTCAAGGGTGGAGTCAGGGGGAGGGTGGTGCAGAGGAGGCATGCAGAGCTCAGGGGTGGAGTCAGGGGGAAGGTGGTGCATGCATGCAGAGCTCAGGGGTGGAGTCAGGGGGAGGGTGGTGCAGAGGAGGCATGCAGAGCTCAGGGGTGGAGTCAGGGGAAGGTGGTGCATGCATGCAGAGCTCAGGGGTGGAGTCAGGGGGAGGGTGGTGCAGAGGAGGCATGCAGAGCTTAGGGGGGGAGTCAGGGGGAAGGTGGTGCATGCATGCAGAGCTCAGGGGTGGAGTCAGGGGGAGGGTGGTGCAGAGGAGGCATGCAGAGCTCAGGGGTGGAGTCAGGGGGAAGGTGGTGCATGCATGCAGAGCTCAGGGTGGAGTCAGGGGGAGGGTGGTGCAGAGGAGGCGCAGAGCTTAGGGGTGAGTCAGGATGGGGGCAGGGAAGGTGGTGCATGCATGCAGAGCTCAGGGGGTGGAGTCAGGGGAAGGTGGTGCATGCATGCAGAGCTCAGGGGTGGAGTCAGGGGAAGGTGGTGCAGAGGAGGCATGCAGAACTCAGGGGTGCAGTCAGGGGAAGGTGGTGCAGAGGAGGGAGGCAGCAGAGCTCAGGGGTGGAGTCGGGGGAAGGTGGTGCAGAGGAGGCATGCAGAGCTCAGGGGTGGAGTCAGGGGAAGGTGGTGCAGAGGAGGCAGCAGAGCTCAGGGGTGGAGTCAGGGGGAAGGTGGTGCAGAGGGGGCAGCAGAGCTCAGGGGTGGAGTCAGGGAAGGCTGAAGGTGGGTGGGGCTATGATCTCCCTCTTCCCAAGAACAATCTAGAGCTCCGCTTGATGCTGATCACTCTTTGCAACCATTCCCACATTCTGCTCAACACGTGTGATGTCATACCAAGCATATGCAGCATGTCACACACATTGAAGGAGCGGTGCTGTGATGCGCTGCTGGCCATGGAGCTCAGAGATGCTGGCCTGGAGATGCTGGGGATTGAACCCTAGCCCTCATACATGCAAAGCATGCATTCTACCACTGAGCTACATCCCCTCCCCACCCTGTCATCTGCCACATACACCCCCATGCAGATTGTTTTCTGCCTGAGCATAATCTGTGCACCTGCTGATCATCTGTATAAACTGCTCTGTCAAAGCCCAATTCAGCAGAAATCTGCGCAGCTGGACACCAAAAAAGCTGCAACAAAGATGCTGGAGACTGAAGGAGATCATCACGCTCAAACCATGCCATTCCCTACTGCGCTAAAGCTACAGACAGTACTGCACTCACACACACACATGCACACACACACTCACACTCACACTCACACACACACTCACACCACACACACACACACTCACACACACACACACAACCACATACACACACATACACACACACTCACACTCACAGACACACACACACACCACACACACACACACATGCACACACACATACCACACACACACACATGCACACGCACTCACATACACACGCACACACACACTCACACAAACACTCTCTCACACACGCACTCACACACACACACAAAAGCTACAGAACATTTGCTCTGAAAATTCAATGTTCTGTGTGTTTTTAGGTGAATTTTTAAAGTTGTCAAACCAAGTGATAATTTCATCTGTGTGATCTGTGAACAGAGAAGCTGCATTCACATAGTGCTGTGATAGAGAGGTGGGGCGACAGCCCTGCGCCCTACCACTGAGCCACAGCCCTGAGCCATACCACTGAGCCACAGCCCTGCGCCATACCACTGAGCCACAGCCCTGCGCCCTACCACTGAGCCACAGCCCTGAGCCCTACCACTGAGCCACAGCCCTGAGCCATACCACTGAGCCACAGCCCTGCGCCATACCACTGAGCCACAGCCCTGCGCCCTACCACTGAGCCACAGCCCTGCGCCATACCACTGAGCCACAGCCCTGCGCCCTACCACTGAGCCACAGCCCTGAGCCCTACCACTAAGCCACAGCCCTGCGCCCTACCACTGAGCCACAGCCCTGCGCCCTACCACTGGGCCACAGCCCTGCGCCCTACCTCTGAGCCACAGCCCTGCGCCCTCCCACTGAGCCACAGCCCTGATCCATACCACTGAGCCACAGCCCTGCGCCCTACCACTGAGCCACAGCCCTGCGCCCTACCACTGAGCCACAGCCCTGCGCCATACCACTGAGCCACAGCCCTGCGCCCTACCACTGAGCCACAGCCCTGCGCCCTACCACTGAGCCACAGCCCTGCGCCATACCACTGAGCCACAGCCCTGCGCCCTACCACTGAGCCACAGCCCTGAGCCATACCACTGAGCCACAGCCCTGAGCCATACCACTGAGCCACAGCCCTGCGCCCTACCACTGAGCCACAGCCCTGCGCCCTACCACTGAGCCACAGCCCTGCACCCTACCACTGAGCCACAGCCCTGATCCATACCACTGAGCCACAGCCCTGCGCCCTACCACTGAGCCACAGCCCTGCGCCCTACCACTGAGCCACAGCCCTGCGCCATACCACTGAGCCACAGCCCTGCGCCCTACCACTGAGCCACAGCCCTGAGCCCTACCACTGGGCCACAGCCCTGCGCCCTACCACTGAGCCACAGCCCTGCGCCCTACCACTGAGCCACAGCCCTGCGCCATACCACGGAGCCACAGCCCTGCGCCATACCACTGAGCCACAGCCCTGAGCCATACCACTGAGCCACAGCCCTGCGCCCTACCACTGAGCCACAGCCCTGCGCCATACCACTGAGCCACAGCCCTGAGCCATACCACTGAGCCACAGCCCTGAGCCATACCACTGAGCCACAGCCCTGAGCCATACCACTGAGCCACAGCCCTGAACCATACCACTGAGCCACAGCCCTGCGCCCTACCACTGAGCCACAGCCCTGAGCCATACCACTGAGCCACAGCCCTGCGCCCTACCCCTGAGCCACAGCCCTGAGCCATACCACTGAGCCACAGCCCTGAGCCCTACCACTGAGCCACAGCCCTGAGCCATACCACTGAGCCACAGCCCTGAGCCATACCACTGAGCCACAGCCCTGAGCCATACCACTGAGCCACAGCCCTGATCCATACCACTGAGCCACAGCCCTGCGCCATACCACTGAGCCACAGCCCTGCGCCCTACCACTGAGCCACAGCCCTGCGCCCTACCACTGAGCCACAGCCCTGCGCCCTACCTCTGAGCCACAGCCCTGAGCCCTACCACTGAGCCACAGCCCTGAGCCATACCACTGAGCCACAGCCCTGAGCCGTACCACTGAGCCACAGCCCTGCGCCATACCACTGAGCCACAGCCCTGAGCCATACCACTGAGCCACAGCACTGAGCCATACCACTGAGCCACAGCACTGAGCCATACCACTGAGCCACAGCCCTGCGCCATACCACTGAGCCACACCCCTGCGCCCTACCACTGAGCCACAGCCCTGCGCCTTACCACTGAGCCACAGCCCTGTGCCATACCACTGGGCCACAGCCCTGCGCCCTACCACTGAGCCACAGCCCTGCGCCCTCCCACTGAGCCACAGCCCTGAGCCATACCACTGAGCCACAGCCCTGCGCCCTACCACTGAGCCACAGCCCTGCACCCTACCACTGAGCCACAGCCCTGAGCCATACCACTGAGCCACAGCCCTGCGCCCTACCACTGAGCCACAGCCCTGCGCCCTACCACTGAGCCACAGCCCTGCGCCCTACCACTGAGCCACAGCCCTGAGCCCTACCACTGAGCCACAGCCCTGCACCATACCACTGAGCCACAGCCCTGCGCCCTACCACTGAGCCACAGCCCTGAGTCCTACCACTGAGCCACAGCCCTGCGCCCTACCACTGAGCCACAGCCCTGCGCCATACCACTGAGCCACAGCCCTGAGCCCTACCACTGAGCCACAGCCCTGCGCCATACCACTGAGCCACAGCCCTGAGCCATACCACTGAGCCACAGCCCTGCCCCCTACCACTGAGCCACAGCCCTGCGCCATACCACTGAGCCACAGCCCTGCGCCATACCACTGAGCCACAGCCCTGCGCCCTACCACTGAGCCACAGCCCTGAGCCATACCACTGAGCCACAGCCCTGAACCCTACCACTGAGCCACAGCCCTGCGCCCTACCACGGAGCCACAGCCCTGCGCCCTACCACTGAGCCACAGCCCTGATCCATACCACTGAGCCACAGCCCTGCGCCCTACCACTGAGCCACAGCCCTGCGCCCTACCTCTGAGCCACAGCCCTGCGCCCTACCACTGAGCCACAGCCCTGAGCCATACCACTGAGCCACAGCCCTGAGCCGTACCACTGAGCCACAGCCCTGCGCCATACCACTGAGCCACAGCCCTGAGCCATACCACTGAGCCACAGCACTGAGCCATACCACTGAGCCACAGCACTGAGCCATACCACTGAGCCACAGCCCTGAGCCGTACCACTGAGCCACAGCCCTGCGCCATACCACTGAGCCACAGCCCTGAGCCATACCACTGAGCCACAGCACTGAGCCATACCACTGAGCCACAGCACTGCGCCATACCACTGAGCCACAGCCCTGTGCCATACCACTGAGCCACAGCCCTGAGCCCTACCACTGAGCCACAGCCCTGAGCCATACCACTGAGCCACAGCCCTGCGCCCTACCACTGAGCCACAGCCCTGAGCCATACCACTGAGCCACAGCCCTGAGCCTTACCACTGAGCCACAGCCCTGCGCCCTACCACTGAGCCACAGCCCTGCGCCATACCACTGAGCCACAGCCCTGCGCCCTACCACTGAGCCACAGCCCTGCGCCCTACCACTGAGCCACAGCCCTGAGCCATACCACTGAGCCACAGCCCTGAGCCCTACCACTGAGCCACAGCCCTGAGCCATACCACTGAGCCACAGCCCTGAGCCCTACCACTGAGCCACAGCCCTGAGCCCTACCACTGAGCCACAGCCCTGAGCCATACCACTGAGCCACAGCCCTGCGCCATACCACTGAGCCACAGCCCTGCGCCCTACCACTGAGCCACAGCCCTGCGCCATACCACTGAGCCACAGCCCTGCGCCCTACCACTGAGCCACAGCCCTGCGCCCTACCACTGAGCCACAGCCCTGCGCCCTACCACTGAGCCACAGCCCTGCGCCATACCACTGAGCCACAGCCCTGCGCCCTACCACTGAGCCACAGCCCTGAGCCTTACCACTGAGCCACAGCCCTGAGCCCTACCACTGAGCCACAGCCCTGAGCCCTACCACTGAGCCACAGCCCTGCGCCCTACCACTGAGCCACAGCCCTGAGCCATACCACTGAGCCACAGCCCTGAGCCATACCACTGAGCCACAGCCCTGCGCCCTACCACTGAGCCACAGCCCTGCGCCCTACCACTGAGCCACAGCCCTGAGCCATACCACTGAGCCACAGCCCTGAGCCCTACCACTGAGCCACAGCCCTGCGCCCTACCACTGAGCCACAGCCCTGAGCCATACCACTGAGCCACAGCCCTGCTCCCTACCACTGAGCCACAGCCCTGCGCCCTACCACTGAGCCACAGCCCTGTGCCATACCACTGAGCCACAGCCCTGCGCCCTACCACTGAGCCACAGCCCTGAGCCATACCACTGAGCCACAGCCCTGCGCCCTACCACTGAGCCACAGCTCTGAGCCTTACCACTGAGCCACAGCCCTGAGCCATACCACTGAGCTACAGAAAAATAAAAAGCAGTTGTTCAGTTATGTCATCTCTCTTGCTAATATCTGCAGGTTGGAATGTGAGTTTCCAGCCCGTTTGCTCTCTGTTCACGGGCAGTGGGAGTTTTCTGTAAAAACACTTGTTGTACTAACCTGATCCATCACAAACTGAAAACTAATGAAAGGTAGCTTGCCTCCTTTCTGAGAGAAACACAGCGGCAAGGCTCTGCTCCCAGGTTAAAAAATCGATGTCACATTCTGTACAGTATTGATTGACACTCTGATTTGATTCAGATTGATTAGTTGAGATAAATTCCAGCACACGTAGCAGTTTTTGTTCATGTTTGTTCGTCTGTTACTGCAGGAAAATGAATACCTTCATTTACTCTTCCGGTTTGAGGAGACGCTTTTATCTGGAGCGAATTACACAGCTTCAGTGTGTACACACTACCCCTTTACACAGCTTCTGTTTTTACACACTACCCCTTTACACAGCTTCTGTTTTTACACAATACCCCTTTACACAGCTTCTGTTTTTACACAATACCCCTTTACACAGCTTCTGTTTTTACACACTACCCCTTTACACAGCTTCTGTTTTTACACACTACCCCTTTACACAGCTTCTGTTTTTACACAATACCCCTTTCCACAGCTTCTGTTTTTACACAATACCCCTTTACACAGCTTCTGTTTTTACACACTCCCCCTTTACACAGCTTCTGTTTTACACACTACCCCTTTACACAGCTTCTGTTTTTACACAATACCCCTTTACACAGCTTCTGTTTTTACACAATACCCCTTTACACAGCTTCTGTTTTTACACACTACCCCTTTACACAGCTTCTGTTTTTACACACTACCCCTTTACACAGCTTCTGTTTTTACACAATACCCCTTTACACAGCTTCTTTTTTTACACACTACCCCTTTACACAGCTTCTGTTTTACACACTACCCCTTTACACAGCTTCTGTTTTTACACAATACCCCTTTACACAGCTTCTGTTTTTACACACTACCCCTTTACACAGCTTCTGTTTTTACACACTTCCCCTTTACACAGCTTCTGTTTTTACACACTACCCCTTTACACAGCTTCTGTTTTTACACACTTCCCCTTTACACAGCTTCTGTTTTTACACACTACCCCTTTGATTTTACACAGTACCCCTTTACACAGCTTCTGTTTTTACGCACTACCCCTTTGATTTTACACACTACCCCTTTACACAGCTTCTGTTTTTACAGACAACTCCTTTGATTTTACACACTGTCCTTTGCATAGCATCCCTGTAGGTTTGGGATGGCCTGAGGATGAGGTGGCACTCAGGCAGGCCACCACTGCCCCCCCAGCGGTGCCAGGAGGCAAACATCTGCTCTAGTGGCCGAACCTGAAACCCACCGCCTTCACTGTTTCACACACTGCCTACTGATACACGCTCATACACACACCTTCACTGTTTCATACACTGCCTCCTGACACACACTCATACACACAGTTTCACTGTTTCACACACTGCCTACTGACACACACTCATACACACACCTTCACTGTTTCACACACTGCCTACTGACACACGCTCATACACACACCTTCACTGTTTCATACACTGCCTACTGACACACACTCATACACACACCTTCACTGTTTCACACACTGCCTCCTGACACACACTCATACACACAGTTTCACTGTTTCACACACTGCCTACTGACACACGCTCATACACACACCTTCACTGTTTCACACACTGCCTACTGACACACGCTCATACACACACCTTCACTGTTTCATACACTGCCTCCTGACACACACTCATACACACACCTTCACTGTTTCATACACTGCCTCCTGACACACGCTCATACACACACCTTCACTGTTTCACACACTGCCTACTGACACACGCTCATACACACACCTTCACTCTTTCACACACTGCCTACTGACACACGCTCATACACACACCTTCACTGTTTCACACACTGCCTACTGACACACACGCATACACACAGTTTCACTGTTTCACACACTGCCTACTGACACACGCTCATACACACAGCTTCACTGTTTCACACACTGCCTCCTGACACACGCTCATACACACACCTTCACTGTTTCACACACTGCCTACTGACACACGCTCATACACATAGCTTCACTGTTTCACACACTGCCTACTGACACACGCTCATACACACACCTTCACTGTTTCATACACTGCCTCCTGACACACGCTCATACACACAGCTTCACTGCTTCACACACTGCCTACTGACACACGCTCATACACACACCTTCACTCTTTCACACACTGCCTACTGACACACGCTCATACACATAGCTTCACTGTTTCACACACTGCCTCAGTCTGAGTCAAATTTTCTGTCCTTTGTTCCCTGAGCACCACATAGCAAGAACACCCATTCGTGTATATGTTTATAATAAACACCTAAATGGCACTGCTTGGTTTAATTCAGCCACGAAATTAAAAATATGAATTTTTCTGTACTTCCCCACTCTCTCTCTCTCTCTCTCTCTCTCTCTTCTCTCTCTCTCTTGCTCACTTTCTTTCTCTCATACATACACACACAATATATTTCTGTGGATTTTTTTGCTGATTGTAGTTAATTGAAAAGTGCAATTAGGGTCAAGACTGCGCTGCATTGTTCCAGCAGAGATGTGCTTTATTGTGCTCTCTCTGTCTCAGGTTCTCCACTGTTTGCCAGCACAATCAAGCTGAATCAATTATTAACACCTGGCCAGATCAGCCTCCTTCCTTTAATTGCTGCTGCTGGAGAAAAGTGCAGAGCAGAGGAAAACGGCAGGCTGATATCTCAGGCCTATCTCTGTTACAGAGAGGAAAGCCAAACACTTCAGTAAACTTCATTAATCACATCTATTATTTATGCACCTTACTGTAAAGCAGCACCATCGGGGCCATAATGTCCACTCAGGCCATTCAGCACAGAGACACAGAGCCCATACTGCAGACAGAGCTGCTGGGCCCTTTAAGATTCACAGCAATGGAGACAGAGCTGCAGGGCCCTTTAAGATCCACAGCTATGGAGACAGAGCTGCAGGGCCCTTTAAGATCCACAGCTATGGAGACAGAGCTGCAGGGCCCTTTAACATCCACAGCTATGGAGACAGAGCTGCAGGGCCCTTTAAGATCCACAGCTATGGAGACAGAGCTGCTGGGCCCTTTAAGATCCACAGCTATGGACACAGAGCTGCAGGGCCCTTTAAGATCCACAGCTATGGAGACAGAGCTGCAGGGCCCTTTAAGATCCACAGCTATGGAGACAGAGCTGCCGGGCCCTTTAAGATCAACAGCTATGGAGACAGAGCTGCAGGGCCCTTTAAGATAAACAGCTATGGAGACAGAGCTGCAGGGCCCTTTAAGATCAACAGCTATGGAGACAGAGCTGCAGGGCCCTTTAAGATAAACAGCTATGGAGACAGAGCTGCAGGGCCCTTTAAGATCCACAGCTATGGAGACAGAGCTGCAGGGCCCTTTAAGATCCACAGCTATGGAGACAGAGCTGCAGGGCCCTTTAACATCCACAGCTATGGAGACAGAGCTGCAGGGCCCTTTAAGATAAACAGCTATGGAGACAGAGCTGCAGGGCCCTTTAAGATAAACAGCTATGGAGACAGAGCTGCAGGGCCCTTTAAGATACACAGCTATGGAGACAGAGCTGCAGGGCCCTTTAAGATAAACAGCTATGGAGACAGAGCTGCAGGGCCCTTTAAGATAAACAGCTATGGAGACAGAGCTGCAGGGCCCTTTAAGAGAAACAGCTATGGAGACAGAGCTGCAGAGCCCTTTAAGATAAACAGCTATGGAGACAGAGCTGCAGGGCCCTTTAAGATCCACAGCTATGGAGACAGAGCTGCAGGGCCCTTTAAGATAAACAGCTATGGAGACAGAGCTGCAGGGCCCTTTAAGATAAACAGCTATGGAGACAGAGCTGCAGGGCCCTTTAAGATAAACAGCTATGGAGACAGAGCTGCAGGGCCCTTTAAGATAAACAGCTATGGAGACAGAGCTGCAGGGCCCTTTAAGATCCACAGCTATGGAGACAGAGCTGCAGGGCCCTTTAAGATAAACAGCTATGGAGGCAGAGCTGCAGGGCCCTTTAAGATAAACAGCTATGGAGACAGAGCTGCAGGGCCCTTTAAGATCCACAGCTATGGAGACAGAGCTGCAGGGCCCTTTAAGATAAACAGCTATGGAGACAGAGCTGCAGGGCCCTTTAAGATCCACAGCTATGGAGACAGAGCTGCAGGGCCCTTTAAGATCCACAGCTATGGAGACAGAGCTGCAGGGCCCTTTAAGATAAACAGCTATGGAGACAGAGCTGCGGGGCCCTTTAAGATCCACAGCTATGGAGACAGAGCTGCAGGGCCCTTTAAGATAAACAGCTATGGAGACAGAGCTGCAGGGCCCTTTAAGATAACCAGCTATGGAGGCAGAGCTGCAGGGCCCTTTAAGATCCACAGCTATGGGGACAGAGCTGCAGGGCCCTTTAAGATAAACAGCTATGGAGACAGAGCTGCAGGGCCCTTTAAGATAAACAGCTATGGAGACAGAGCTGCAGGGCCCTTTAAGATAAACAGCTATGGAGACAGAGCTGCAGGGCCCTTTAAGATAAACAGCTATGGAGACAGAGCTGCAGGGCCCTTTAAGATCCACAGCTATGGAGACAGAGCTGCAGGGCCCTTTAAGATAAACAGCTATGGAGACAGAGCTGCAGGGCCCTTTAAGATCAACAGCTATGGAGACAGAGCTGCAGGGCCCTTTAAGATAAACAGCTATGGAGACAGAGCTGCAGGGCCCTTTAAGATAAACAGCTATGGAGACAGAGCTGCAGGGCCCTTTAAGATCCACAGCTATGGAGACAGAGCTGCAGGGCCCTTTAAGATAAACAGCTATGGAGACAGAGCTGCAGGGCCCTTTAAGATCCACAGCTATGGAGACAGAGCTGCAGGGCCCTTTAAGATCCACAGCTAGGGAGACAGAGCTGCAGGGCCCTTTAAGATAAACAGCTATGGAGACAGAGCTGCAGGGCCCTTTAAGATCCACAGCTATGGAGAAGGAGCTGCAGGGCCCTTTAAGATAAACAGCTATGGAGACAGAGCTGCAGGGCCCTTTAAGATAAACAGCTATGGAGACAGAGCTGCAGGGCCCTTTAAGATAAACAGCTATGGAGACAGAGCTGCAGGGCCCTTTAAGATACACAGCTATGGAGACAGAGCTGCAGGGCCCTTTAAGATCCACAGCTATGGAGACAGAGCTGCAGGGCCCTATAAGATAAACAGCTATGGAGACAGAACTGCAGGGCCCTTTAAGATCCACAGCTATGGAGGCAGAGCTGCAGGGCCCTTTAAGATAAACAGCTATGGAGACAGAGGTGCAGGGCCCTTTAAGATCCACAGCTATGGAGACAGAGCTGCAGGGCCCTTTAAGATCCACAGCTATGGAGGCAGAGCTGCAGGGCCCTTTAAGATAAACAGCTATGGAGACAGAGGTGCAGGGCCCTTTAAGATCCACAGCTATGGAGACAGAGCTGCAGGGCCCTTTAAGATAAACAGCTATGGAGACAGAGCTGCAGGGCCCTTTAAGATCCACAGCTATGGAGACAGAGCTGCAGGGCCCTTTAAGATGAACAGCTATGGAGACAGAGCTGCAGGGCCCTTTAAGATAAACAGCTATGGAGACAGAGCTGCAAGGCCCTTTAAGATAAACAGCTATGGAGACAGAGCTGCAGGGCCCTTTAAGATCCACAGCTATGGAGACAGGGCTGCAGGGCCCTTTAAGATAAACAGCTATGGAGACAGAGCTGCAGGGCCCTTTAAGATCCACAGCTATGGAGACAGAGCTGCAGGGCCCTTTAAGATAAAAAGCTATGGAGACAGAGCTGCAGGGCCCTTTAAGATCTACAGCTATGGATACAGAGCTGCAGGGCCCTTTAAGATCCACAGCTATGGAGACAGAGCTGCAGGGCCCTTTAAGATCCACAGCTATGGAGACAGAGCTGCAGGGCCCTTTAAGATCAACAGCTATGGAGACAGAGCTGCAGGGCCCTTTAAGATACACAGCTATGGAGACAGAGCTGCAGGGCCCTTTAAGATAAACAGCTATGGAGACAGAGCTGCAGGGCCCTTTAAGATCCACAGCTATGGAGACAGAGCTGCAGGGCCCTTTAAGATAAACAGCTATGGAGACAGAGCTGCAGGGCCCTTTAAGATCCACAGCTATGGAGGCAGAGCTGCAGGGCCCTTTAAGATCCACAGCTATGGAGGCAGAGCTGCAGGGCCCTTTAAGATAAACAGCTATGGGGACAGAGCTGCAGGGCCCTTTAAGATCCACAGCGATGGAGACAGAGCTGCAGGGCCCTTTAAGATCCACAGCTATGGAGACAGAGCTGCAGGGCCCTTTAAGATAAACAGCTATGGAGACAGAGCTGCAGGGCCCTTTAAGATAAACAGCTATGGAGACAGAGCTGCAGGGCCCTTTAAGATCCACAGCTATGGAGACAGAGCTGCAGGGCCCTTTAAGATCAACAGCTATGGAGACAGAGCTGCAGGGCCCTTTAAGATAAACAGCTATGGAGACAGAGCTGCAGGGCCCTTTAAGATCAACAGCTATGGAGACAGAGCTGCAGGGCCCGTTAAGATAAACAGCTATGGAGACAGAGCTGCAGGGCCCTTTAAGATCAACAGCTATGGAGACAGAGCTGCAGGGCCCTTTAAGATAAACAGCTATGGAGACAGAGCTGCAGGGCCCTTTAAGATCCACAGCTATGGAGACAGAGCTGCAGGGCCCTTTAAGTTCCACAGCTATGGAGACAGCGCTGC
>JAFBMS010003232.1:0-15829 GCA_019788955.1 Albula glossodonta | reverse complement strand
TTGAGGCCCTCTGGGATTTGAGGGGCAGGGCAGGCCGGATCGCCATTGGTGCTTGGTGCCCAGGCAATCGACGTAGCTCTCGCAGATGTTCATGATGCCAGCGAAGGGTGGAGCACAGACCATGTCGCTGGGG
Organism: Albula glossodonta; assembly: GCA_019788955.1. Lineage (NCBI taxonomy): Eukaryota > Metazoa > Chordata > Actinopteri > Albuliformes > Albulidae > Albula > Albula glossodonta. The sequence continues at coordinate 15,696 of JAFBMS010003232.1, read as the reverse complement.
GATTGGCTGGAGGTCGTCAGGAGCCGTGCCTCGGCCGAAGCCCCGGGTCTGCTCAGCACGCTGTAGACCTGCTGGCTCCCCTTGCAGGACTGGAGGCTCTTCAAACCCATCATGGGAACCTTGAGGCCAGACACACTGCAACAGAAATCATACACAACTCAGTTCACCAAACTGTCTGTGAAATTAAAACACAAATGTAACAGAATATCTATAATTTAACAGAGAAACGATACATAAAACATGCATCCTTTGGAGGATAGATTTTTGATATATTCGATTTTGTGTGTCTAAAGCATTTTTAAGAAATAATGTAAGCAGCCCCGTTTCATATAATGTTGGCCTTCCACTCTTACTGCATATAATTTCTAGGTGTCAAAACACAGTCTTGCCGTTATTTGAATGTTCACTTCATGATGCATATTAACATCTTGAAAAATCATGGCTGTGTTTAATCCACAGATAAGATCATAGACTGCACTTCACTTGTTAGCCTGGGTAGCACCAAAATGTCAAAATAGACATGTTCTCAGCATGTTTTTAGACATAAAGTAAAATCCAGGGCCAAAACAACTTAATATGTACTGCATTTTTTTAAAAACCCAAAAAATCTTTTTGGTCTGTTTTCAGAATGACACAGAGAGAATTGAAGGAATAGGTCCTGAGAAATGCTTCTCATGGGTTGACTGTAAGTGCTAGGGGTGCATTCCCCCATCAGTTACTGAAGGGTACAAACAAGACAGTGGGAATATGAACTGGGGAATTTCAGTGCAATGAAATGTGACGAAAATGAAAGGAGCCATTTACACCACAGAGAGAACTGTATGATATTATGCTCCAAGAGTATGAAACAGTGAAACACAGAGCAATGAGGTTACCAAGCTTTTTTCCTAGATTAGCAGAGGAAACATATTGACATGAGCCTTACCTGACATCTCTTAATACAATATCTTCAAAAATCATTAGCAAATTGTGAAACAATGTTTTTTTCCCTTTAATTCAGATGTTAAAAATGTACAATTAATGTGTTTTGCTGGCTTATTGGGTAATGTTCATGTACAGTCCTGGTCAGAGGAGCACAGAGCAGCTAATTCTTGTAGATACAAAAGCAACATTAACTAGTTATGGAACATTACAAAGAGTATTTACACAGTCTAGTGTGATAGTTTATTTGGGAAAATCAAAGGAACCAAACCTGTCTGGATTGAAATTCATGGGTGCTTTGATGAGCCATAATTCTGTGTTGTTGTCATTCAGACTCTCAAAACGTGTTCTGGAACATGGTCTGAAGTCACAGCTGACAAAGTCAGCTGGGCATTGGTACTTCGTATCTGGATGGAAAGATGGCAGTTGTTTCTCAGGATACTGTTTTGAATCAGGCATCTTCAAATAACGGCCAAAACACCACACATCACGTATTCATTGCTGTTCTAACACAGGTGACCAAAATGGTTAAAGAATTGATTTCGTTTGTATATCAATAACTAACAACGTTAATATTTTGTGACAATAATCGTGACCTCGAATATGTTTATCTGTCATAAGAAACACTGGACATGTACAAATGATCCAAGAACAATATTATCCTGTTACTTCTCGGTAATCCAGCGTGTCTACAATACTACCACGAAAATGTTACAACCAGCAGTCAATTTAACACCCACTCACTACAACTAGCAATTAGGTTTGCTAACATTACTAACTTCTAATTCATGAGTTAGCTACACAGCACATACAGCCAATATCTAAAACATAATTTACCACGCCGTTTTCGTCTCTGTTTCTGTTGCACTGTCTGAAGTTCTGGCTCGCTTTCGGCATCTGATTCTGCTTCACTGCTTGATATGTCTCTCAAATTTGTGGCCATGTCTTATTAAATAGTACAAAATAAATAACAGGTTTATACGGTTATCATAACAACCATGCAACTTGGTAAGCAAGTTAGTTGAAACACGTGTGCTGAAATGCCTTTTTCTGTCTGGGAGAGTACGTATACCGATACGTGGCCATAATCCAGTAAAGAAGTTCCGGTTCATATGTAATCCCCTGTTAGATAGAGAGTTCCGGTTGTGTTGGTTTCAATACAAAAATGAAAGGTTAAGAATTTTTGCAACTTTCATAGTCTTTGGTTGAATAGGGGAATAATCTTTGCCCCGGAAATAATAATAATATCGCGGTATCATAGATATTTAGTTCACAAACTAGGCCGCCGATTGGTTAATACGCACAATGGTCATGTACAAATCCGCATTGCTAAGAATGTTTAAATATTATAGTAAATGAAGAATATATTAATTGAATTGTTTTAATTCTCCGATTTACAAAATGTATTATTCTGCAAACAGCACTGAGGTGATAAAGCTGTGAAGTCACTCTTGTAACAAACAGTGGTACACCTGGGGGCGCAATTGTGTAATATACAGATTCATTTTGCTCTTGCCTCTTTATTGAATACCCGTTGGAGTTACAGAGTCCAAACAAATAATACTGCGATATGATTTACATTCACCTGGTAGTTGCGGTCTTTAACAGAGGGTGAATGTATTTTCAAGATGGCTTCTTTTTACACTGATCCACGGGCACACATTCCAGATAATTATGAATTTCAGCAATATTAATCAAACATCCTCCGTGGCTGAGTGATGGATATCACTTCCATACATCTCATATGTGGTGTCATAATTTGCTCCCAGCTCGTCCCACACTCATTTTCACTTTAGATGGTGTGATATAGATCCAGCAATGCAAACTGCCCAAATAACGTATTTCCATGATTAAAGTAAGGGAAATGGACCTACATCTGACATTTGATATGGTTTCACTTAGAATTCACATTCAAAACTAAATCAAGTTTTTCAGTGTTTATTTTACCTTTCACTTTTGTTTCGCTGTTGGAGATAAAGTTTATTGTTGCAGGACACAAGTTATTATTTTATCTTTACATAAATATTGTTGTGACAGAATTTGCTATGATTCAGGGGCATCTAGTAATAACAAGTTATAAGAGTGTTAATCCCTCAGATTTTGAGATTTTAATTATATCCGTGAGTGGGTAGCCCTGCAATTTAGGCCATTCATATACAAAAATAAAAAATTAAAAACTCCACATCGACCAGTAAAATAAGGCACTGATGCAGAGCTTCCCTCTGTCTTAGAGTTGCGTACACTGTACTCTCTTTGGTTTAATAATAGCTTTTCTATCTGGTAAAACCTATATTTTCTCAGAATATCACATCATATAGTACATTTTTTGTTATATTCAAAATGTAAAGCATATGAAACAGACCTTCCCTTGTCATTTCAAAACATCTAAACCGTTATGGATATTATTTTAACTAAAACAGGATATCCTTATAGTCAAATAGGTGATGGTTCCTGGGCGCTCTGCCAGAAGCAAAAACCTCATCTCCTTTCAAAAGAGGATGAAAAAATATTCTGCCAGAAAGAAAAAGCATCATGTGATCACGTAGATGGTATTTTCTCTTCTTACCCCTGATGGTTTATTTTCTCAAGTTAATTTTTGTCTAGATTCTGTGGGAAAATCTTAATGCAGGGCAATGCAAAGCAAAAAATAATTATGCAATCCGTATAGCCAGGCGTATATGTCTAGCAGCCTTCTGTTGAACGCGTTTGTGACTGGTGAGTATACAGGAGCATCCTCAGGCTAACAGTTTGACTTTATTCAGTACAGGGAACTGATAACTACTTTGGGAACATGCAAATAGGAAACAAAGACAGAACAAATAAGTCTAAAAAAAAACTGCAATATAAAAAGTTATCCAGATCCTAGAAGTATATATTTCAGCAGCCTTTGATTCCAAACTGTTTTACTCCCAAATACAAATCATCAGTACACTATAAAACTATTATTTGCTGTCTTAAGAACAACAGCAGTGTTTGTTTTGTCATTGCCCAGGAAATGCTAAAGGCATTCTATTTTAGTTGTTTATTTTTGATGAGTGAGTGACGGGAACAGAATGTATTTGTCTCGTCATTTTATTGCCCTGTCTCTGTATATTAAATAAATTCCTTAATCAAACCCTGAAAATTATTGCATTTGAGACGCAAAATAAATGTAATCAAATGCAAAGGTTTGTGGTCATCCAAGGTCATACTTATGAGAATCATCCATTCCTGGCATTGTATGACATGTATGTTGCATGCAGCCAGAAGCATGCAGAGTGCAGAAGTTCTGCACAAGCAATGGAAAGAAACATGGGTGAACTGTAGCACAGAGCAGCTCAGCAGTGTGAAACAAAGAGATGACAGATTGAAATGGACTTAAGAAACTTTATAAATGTTGTCTCTAGTGTCACAGCATTCCAATTTTACAATTCCATTGACATGTATTTATTTTAAGGGTTTCAACTGACATTGAAATATGAAGAATAGAGGTCAAATGTCAACTAGTCTTTACTTGGATAAAAAAGAATCTTTAGTTGGATACATGACAAACAATAGCAAATTGTTCTTGGTTGATATGGTTGATGTACTAAATGTCAGAACATCACCCTGATTGAATACTGATTGGATGTTAGCATGAAGGAGGATGGACACAGAATGTCGCCTAATGAGGACCTCTTACATCTCTGTCCAGCTGATACCTGAAAGCCCTTATTGTGTTTTATAATTATACGTTCTGTATATGGGGAGCAATTCTATGAAACTGTTAAGGTCCACTCCCCACTCCTGCTAAACTTGTTTTTATTTTATTCATAGAAATGCTTATGAAAATGAAGCAGTTGGAGGTGATGTAGGCGGTATCACCCCCTCATTTGCACCGAAAGTTAATGTATGGGATCGCTGTATCATATCTGTAATAGGTGCAAGACCGTATATCATGGCACATGGGAAATTATTCTAGGAGGATGTCAGAAAAAAAACTTTTATGACAAAAAATGGATATTTTTAACTTTCAGCTTAAAATTGTGTTTAACTTTTGGAAATTCCTAATTGAGTAATATTATTTTGTAACCACAGGATGTGATACATACACGAAAACCATGAGGATAAGTCTATTGGGCCTTTGAGAGAACAGTACACTGAATTTTGGAATGCTTAAGAGAGAGAAGAAGAAAATGAGCTTGACGGGAGAATTGGGATCAATGTGAATGCTGTAAATGGATGGAAGTGTAGGCAGATACTAGGAGATGCAAGTGAGTTTTCAGCTGCATCTGTGTAACCGTAGTCTTGGGAGACTTTGTACATGATGGTGGCCCAAGTGGACCTCCTTAGTCAGACTTGTGATAGGTACTGTCTGGTCTTTCAATCCAGCAGATCACACCTTGAAAGAGGGCAGGACACTGTTAATTTACACCCCGCATTCTCAGAAGGTGGCTCGCAGAAGAAAATGCTTTCAACATACCTCTTCTCATCTCTCTGAGCCTTTCAACTGCTGGTTGAAAACATCACTATCCACTTAGACCTACCCTTTCTGAGTAATGTGAGGAGTTGGAGAACATTGTTTCCATCCCAGATCTCTTGGTTTGAGCTATACTGCTTTAGCTGGGTGGAGATGTTACATGGGTGGCACATGGACTTTTCTAGTATTGACTAAGTAATGTTCTGCACCGAAGACCTGATCCTGTATACCCAAAGAGAGCTTTACAAAATGCCTAAAGTTGAAATGGATTTGTGTTCAATGCCATAGATTACTTTGTTCTGTTATGTAAATTAATGTCTTTTCTATAGCAGCTTTGGTTGTTGGGAGCAAATGAATGGTATACATTAGGTACACATATGGTACCAGGTCTACCCTCTAAAGATGAATGTGTTTTTTGTGCACAGGAAATTATTTGACCTTTCTGCTCATTGTCTGGCAATGTGCAGTGATAATGTTGGAATTATAGAAAGTAAAACTTCCCGTAACTCAGCTGTGAATCACTTTCTTGGTCCTCTGCTTGCGCCTTCTGTTACCGCCTGCTGATTACTTTAGGAACTCAAGAGGTCCATAAGTAACTTGAGAAAGACAAAGGCTAACTCATTTTTGTATAGTGTGTCATGTTTGAGGAAGACTTGAATCCTGTTTCCTCCATGTTCCCCCGTGAGAATGATCTGATTTTCATCCCCCTGGAGTTCAGTCATCGCTGTCGGGCGATTGTCATTGTCAAGCGGCTCGTGTGTTCAGCAACAGCTTGTTTACAGAAAGTGATGGGAACACAGGAATCGTTACCACATTCCAGCTGCCTCGGACTGTCCGCAACACCCCCCCAACCTCCCCCCCCGGACCCTTTTCCTCCCGACTCCCCACAGAGTTCACAGTTCTTCTGAACCCCCCGCCCCACCCCCTTTTTTCTGAAAATCTTGAGCAAGAGCCCGTTACCCCTAGCAAGAACTTCAACATCAGCAGGTGATGGACGCTACGCTTGACCTCCTGCTTATTCATCAAGGCAGCTGGTCAAGTGAGTCTGCCATGGCTCTGTCAATCCTTCCAAAGTGTCTGGAAAAGGCTTCCCTCTCAGGTGGGAGGGTCAGGGGTAATTGAGCAACCTAAAACCCAGGACTTTCCACATTTCCCTCACAATGAAAGAACACAGCAAGAATGTAAGAAAACCTCACCAACACCAGTCTCTTTTCAGTGATTTTCATTCATACATAAATACATGAATTTGGCTATAAATACAAGTTATTCATCATTTTATGGAGACTGCTCATCTAAAGTGTTTTGATGGACGGTGCACTTGCAATTTTCTTAATAATAATGAAGCCTGAGAAATTATTATTAATGCCAACTGGTCAACACAACTATATTATAAAAGTTACCGTATTACATAGCTGATAGCATATACATTCCAGTCCCAAAAAAGGAGAAATGCATTTGGCTTTTGGGACATGCTGTACACTACAGTCCTTAAAGATGTTTCATGTTACAGACAGAAAAGTATGGGTCACATGGTTACATGCTAAAACACAAGGTTCAGTGGGAGGTAAACTTGTGAAAGTCACGTAGTAGTGAGCTGATCACTTTGATCTCCCCTAATCACTGTTAACACTTCCATTGTTCCTTTGTTGATAAAAAGAGCCATGCTCAGCGCTCAAATGTCAGTTTAACACAGGCACTATTGATGTCTGCCCCATTATTTATTCCATATTGTTGGTCAGGATCAGCTCAATGGCCTCTTCCCTTAATAAAAGGTAATGGTTGGTGAGTGGGCTTGGGGGGATCAGAGACTAACTCTTACTCATTTCCCATAAGGATATTCAGCTTCAGTTGCATGAAGGTTTTAGGTTATATGCAGCGAAAACAAAAGAGACTTGCTGCCTTTGGACAAAAAAGGAGGATGTCTGAACAAAGGCTGTCTGATGCATCTGTTTGGACATTCAAAATATTTTTGCCAGTGTCTGCATCTTTTTTTTTTAATATTCTGTGACTAGGACCCTGATCCAGGATATAGGAAAACCAGTCTCCGGCATTTATGGCAAACAGTCTATGACTTCAACTCTTTGTTCCTGAGGATGAATTAAGAAATTTCTAATGAAAATGATTTTGCCAGCTGTCAAAGTTGTGGGCCGGGTTGTTACTTGGATGGGAAGCTATGATGAAAACTATGTTGCTGTTGGGGTAGGTGTTGCTGAGCCAATAGGGGGCACTCTTCCCTCTTCAGTGAGTAGCAAACCGATAGCCCAGCACTGTACTGTGAAAGGTACCATCCTTTGGATGAGGCATCAGGGTGTTTCTAGGGGGGTGCAGAGGGGACCAGTGTCCCTTTAATTTTGGGCCTGGTCCCCCATTGGCCCCCCTATTTTTTCAAAACTATGCATTCAGATAACAGTTATGCTTGATATAATTTGTCCCGCAAAAGTAACTCCTAGTTCCAGCTTCCCCTTTCCCATCTGAGACATTAATCCAAGATTCGTACTGACTTTGCTCATCTAATGAAACTGAACACACATGCACATGGATGGCAAGAGTATGGCCATGGTCGTCATTTATTTTTGCTGGAGGAACCATGCTGCTTCCACCCCTCAGAATGACATAGATAAAAACATGGATGGAGTGTGTTTTCCCAGACTACTACTGCTCCAGCGGGCCTGCCCCTCCTCAGAGGACATGGTGTATGTGCAACCCCCGAATCGCACTTAATCAGAGGATGAAAGAGATTCTGCAAACATCTCCCCAGAGGAAGTCCGCAGAACTCAGAGATGCACTACCAGGAGACATCTTGGTTTGTTCCATCTGCCCACGTCTGCAGCGGGGGACCAGGGAGCAGGGACATGAGGCTGCAGATGGACACTTGACTGCAGAGGTCCCTTACATCGCTGCTGTGAAAAATATGCTGTATGACTGGCAGAAGACAAGTTTAAAGTTTAGGTTTTCTAGCATTATAAGAATATACGCAGTAACAGAGAGTATATACATGCTGTCTTCTTTAATTTCCACCATCAAAGCTGTTCTTTTAAATGCTTTAGTGAACCAGGCCAATGACAGTTTAATCCATTCATGAGAACTTCATTTCACAGCTTTGTATCTATGTTTGGTAGATTGGTACTGAAATATCTGAATGTTTTGTGTAGCAGTAGAGTGTAAATTGAGTATACATGGTAAAGACTATTAAAAATAGAGTGTAAATAGAAAACAGATTATGGGACATGGCAAAGTAACAAATCATAGTAAGTTTCAGGGATTTTGTTGGCTTAATGCAAGCTATATTACCTTGAATAAATTTTCTGTTTTGTGTGTTATTCATAGTTCCTTTTGTGAATACGGTACCTTGAGAGGAATGATAATTATATTTGTCTCATTTTTAACTGAATGCAGACACAAAGACAACTGATGAAAAGAGTTATGGTTTTAAATTGCTGTGGGACATGAATGAAGAGTCAGAGTGGTGTTATGGTACTTATGGAGGTAAACACTATGGTTGGGTAATATTTCAAATGAAACTTTCTGCACTGGTTTTCTCTGACATTGTGCAATAATTCAACCATGTTGCAGGGATGATTTTTATAAAAAAAAAATGATCACACTTTGAAATAAACAACATGTTGCAAAAGTGTGTTGTAACATTATATGTCATATGTTGTATACTATTACAGTGTTGACTGTAATAAAAGATGGTATGCTAGTGGTATGATTGTTTTGATGTTTAATAATGCAGCTTCATTTTATGAATGTTCATAAGTAAATAGCCATGAAGCAGTTTAATTTTGTGAAGATACAAGCTTTATTGGTTGCTTCATTCATCCTCTGATTAGACTGGCAGTCCGTGACTTGATTTGCTTCCTAATTAAAATGTTTTCATTCTGGCTGCATGTAGCCTACAATAATCTTGTTTTTATTTGTGTATTTAGGCTCGCATTAGGAACAACTGTGTAGCCAAGTAAATGTTATTGTTCAGTAATGATTTACAATATGCTGTTTTACAACATCCTCAATGCACCACGTTTTGCATACTCCCCCCATCGGTAAGATAACAATGGACAAATGGTGCACTTCAACATCATAAGGTGAAAAAATGGCAGACTCTTACATTAATTACACACTTACATTAATGTTCTTTTTTGGAGAGAGACAGTAGGCTGTTGTAGGGACATATCTGCTGTTTTGAAGACACAAGAGGAACTTACTGGACTAAGGTTTGAATACTGACCATTGAATGAGTACAGGGATCTACTTTTGGAGTTGGTGGTCCTACGTCTTGATCCACTTTGGCTCATGTATGATTCAGAATATGTATATGCCAAAGAGATCATAGAGAGTATTGAATGAGTATTGAAAAGATCATACAGTGTGTTGAATGAGTATTGAAAAGATTGTACAGTGTATTGAATGAGTATTGAAAAGGTCATACAGTGTAGTGAGTGAGAATTGAAAGATCATAGAGTGGCACCAAAACCCTGCGGTGTTATACTTTTACAGTTAATTTGACAGAAGTGCTCCTAGTCCAAACAAATTGTGCCATTATATTGGAGTGATGGGGACAAACCCTGTCAACAGACAGACACACTATGAATATTAATCAGCAGGCAAATATTCACATTTGAGCAACAATCACGCTAAGTGCTCATGATTTACGTCACAAAATATTCATGTATCTAACAGATACCGTCAGGATATTGACGTGTGAACTTGTGCAGTAAATTATGACTATATAAGAATCCCCATCACATTATCATCATTCTAAAAGTTTATGATTTGCATTTAAACTTGATTTACATGTTTGATGATGCCAAATCAAAGTATGTATATGCTAATTAGAGGAAACCATTGATGTTTATGTGTAATTTATGACAAGTTAAATTAAGTTTGCATTGTTGTCTTCCATACTCTTCCATAAACTGTTGATCGCTAACATGTACAGGGACAAGTAGTCTGAATAAATTTAACCTCTTGGTGGACATAACGGTCATCCTTTTGGCTGTATATATTGATGTGTTGTCATTTTTATCAGTGGTTGATTGACATTGTAAGGGGAGAGTAATTCAGCACTCACTTAGCTGAACATTCACATACCAACAAAAACAATATACCATTCCAATACACTGCTGTAAGACTTAAATAGTGCATGAGTGCCAAGAACAATCTTGCTTGGATGGGGGTCAGATCCATGACAGGAAATGCAGGGACTCAAATGACCTCAATTAAAATGCCACTGGATTTAATAAACCAAACTGTGTCCCCTGAAGGCACATTTTGATATGAAACACATTGATCCAGACTACCCATAACCCTCATTTTATATGCCCAATGATTCAGTCTCAACCAGTTTCCATAGTAATAACAGCTGTTCCTTGGAATCAACAGCACCAGTCTAGAAACCATACTAACCTGGTCTTGACTTACCCACACAAAAACACATAGAGGCCTGTATTGTTGTGAAACTAAAGTAGTTTTTAGACTGGTCACACTTGAAGTTTGTGTACCTCCTTATTATAGTTTGCTTTGACAGGTGAAAGCACAAACAGCCTTTGTTCCAAGACCATAAATCAGGACCAGGTCTACCTGGTTGCGATGATCTCTGTTAAATCGCAGCTGAACCATGTCCTGCATCCGGCTACAGTACTTTTATCACTTACATAACTCAAAATGTGCAGGACATCTTTTGTTGTTCAAACCAAAGGCCACAGCTGTCAAAACGAGTCAGGGTTCAGATTCACAAGCGTGGTTTTGGAAATTATCCCCAAATGTGGCCAGTCTGAAAAAGCCATAAAAAAATCTAGGCCGTATAGAAACTGCAAGTATGGCCTGACAGTGTTGCCCGTTAAGATACTCTGGCGAAGGGTGTTAAGCCAAAATGTTCCCTCCTCTTCATTCCATTTATACTCCTCCAGTATACCAATATATAATAACAGGGGAGAAAAGAAATTGATTCAACTGGGTAACTGAGGGCTCAAGGGTAATGAAAAACAGACACCGCTCATCTCTTGATTTATACTTCCTGGACACCACTCCCCAATGACTTTCATGTGAACGACATTAACCTGCAGCAGACAGGCTGCCTGAGCGATGAACAGCTGTGCGCTAACTGCTAGGTACAGCATCAGGCTTTGACCTGACAATGGTAACGCTTAAAGATCAGAAGTACTGAAACAGAACATTCCAGAAGCATCAGTGGTGCTTTCAGCTGAGTGTAAATAAAGAGGAAGTGGATGACATGAGTACAAAAAAACAATAACTGCGTTTTGAGTAAGAGCTATGTAGAAAGACCAGCGATACTGGTGTGTGATCTTTTTCTGGGACCATGACTTTTTTCCTGGCTCTTACCCACAGTCTGCAATTTAGATTAGTAGATTGGTGATTCATAGTAATTGATTTTGCTTAAAATGACCTGAATTTATGAATATCTGTTGATAACAGAATGTTTTTTCCAGCAAAACTTTCCTGTGTCTGAAAACACTGAGTTCTACTTTGTGCTAGAGAACATAGATCTGTCTCCTGGAGCAATAAGTCAAATACATTTTTGGCATGATGGGACATTCAAGAAATAAACGAAATATGATGATAACTTCTCTGCCAGTGCAAACTGATGCTTTATCTGCAGGCAGTCTCAGCAGTCAAGACAGTACCAGACTTTGTGTTTCCTTCTTCGTTGTCTTGAAAGTGCACAGTAATGTGCGTGTGTTTATCATACGTTGCCCCTGTTAAGAGGAACACAAACATTTATGCTATGATAAAACAAAAGTGAAACTTGTCTCTGTCTGAAATTCAATGGCAGTAAATTAAACTGGCAGCTTCATGTTCCCCTAGTCTAATTTACTCTGTATGTAGAACACCAGTGTGGGTTGGAATTCCAAGGGATTGTGTAGCAAGTCAGATATAGAGGTTATTTAGGTGGCCAAATGTAGACAGACAGTTATGGCTATTTGACCAGGATGCTTGAGTTATTATGCCAACTGTTTCAAAAAGGATGGGGATTTTTAATGATCACTGTGAGACATGACCTCAGTTTAACATCTCGTCAGAAGTATTCAGCAAATAATTGGTTCTCATTTGGTGAAATAGAAAGAGTCTTTACACCTGGCCAACCAACAACTATTTCAACTGCATCATTGTTTCCCATCCAACTTCTGGCCAAGCCTACACATGCTTAGCTTCAGTATTAGGAGAGTCAAACATTCCCAATGCTAAACCACTCCAACAGCATGTTACCCCTTTTTGCAGCTATAATCTGAAAGCACTACAAACCCTGTACCACATAAAAAACAAACAGCCTGCTAAATGACTGTATAATATAGCCTGAATAAATAAATAAATGTGTTGGGTATATGTTGAACATAAATTCTCTTATGAAATTCTTTTGCTGTAAAATGACCCTCTCCATCCTCTGTCCAGCAGAGAGAGTCAGTTTTAGCTTTTGTTTATTTGGACACCTAGATACTTAAACATTAACCATGAAAAAAAACATAATTGTTCACTTCATAAGCCACTCCCATAGCCAAAAAAATAAGAAGACGCAAATGAAAGAGGGCAGCTAAATTATATCCCCACAAGGAATGAAACTTTGTGGCGATGACAAAACTTGGAGTGTCCATATCTGAAAAGGAGTTGCTTACTGCAGCACCACGATGGCTAAATCACTGAACATTACCATCTCCCAGCTTAAATCACTACTCTGTTCATAGCCTTATGATAAACTGAAATACATGCCTATTTTAAACACTGCTGTGATAGAAAAATATCTCTTGATACTTTATAAGAAAAATATTAATCGTTCTGAAAGAAAAAATAGAATCCTCCACTCAAAAAACAGTTGTAGTCAAGGCTAAAGCTCAACAGCTCATAACCTGGTGAAACAAGCACAAAATCTGGATTTCCGAGGAGTGGGAAAAGAAACACGGCCTGATAACTCATCCTCAACTCTTTTTTCCACATCTGGATCAATGCATGCTGAAATGTAAGGAGAAAGCCAAAGGAGGGCTCCAATCCACATTTCCTGTTCCCAAATATTAAACATGATGGTGGATCTGTAACGGTCTGGGCAGCCATCTCACGGGAGCCATTTATTACTCTGCATGGTCAAACTATGCCAAACAAAGACAAGTTACAAGCCATTTGAGACACCCAGGTACACCCTATGGTGCTAACTTTAATTCCTAAAGATGCTCCAGTATTTCAATGTGATAATGCTCACTGCTAAGAGGATTCAAGATAGTTTCATGAACATCAGGGTAAGCCATGCACCTTCAATGGCCTCACCAATCACTCCAAATACCATTAAACCTTTAAGGGAAGTTATGGAACATAGAACACAGATTACATTTCCACCTTCTTAATTTCTCAAAAAACTGGTGACTTTCCTTCAAGAAGAATTGGCAGAAGTTCAAAACTTCTTGTATAACACTGTTCCACAAAGGATGAATAAAATGAATATATATTTGTTGACTGTTTGATGTTTCCTTTATTTGGTCTATCCCCTGATTATACTGTAAATCAAACGTTATTCTCTGATACGCACGCACACATACACATGCTCATTTTACGCTGGAGCCCTCTTAGTGACCTGTTGAACTTTTTTCCAGCTCTTCTAAATTCAAGCTAAATAATGCATGATTATTCCAAAGAAAAGCCTTCAAAACATGTAGGTATTTGCATTGTGCACTCTGTATGGACATTGTTTGAGTTAGAATTAATTAGAAATGGTTCATTTTTTCCATTCAGCTTTGTGCGAGATCCTGACACCTGCTTCCTGACCAAAGAAAAATAAAATGAATTCTGCGTGTTGATTTCCTTTTGGTTTCTTTTGGGCCCGTCTTGGTCTCCTTGGTTCCAGGATGCAGCCCGCTGTACGCATGACTGGATCGTTATGGTGATGAATGAAGTCATTCACCAGGTCTGAAAAATATTTAACAGTGCAGCCAACATGCATTCACATGCTACGTTTTGACCTAATTTAATAAGCAGACACCAAGCAGCTTAGTGTAATTATTTTCATATCTTTAATGTCATAAAGAAAAACTTGGGTCTGCAAAAAGACAGGAAATGAGACAAAAATGGTTTAATTAGTTCATTAAATCACATTAGTCACTAATTGCATTAGTCACATGGTGCTTTAAATAATTTTTATGAGTTGCAAGGCTCTGAGATTTTGACTGGACACATATAATGATGATGCTGTGACGCATTCCAGTATGGAGCTGCTGTGCAGATTACATCATACATACTCGATGTATGCATTAGTGGTATGGAGTCAAAACAGCTGCCCCTGTGAACGGTCATCATCATATGGCTACCACCATGCTATGAGCTCACACAGAAAATGAAGACGTGCGACCTGCACAAATTGCATGGTGAATAATGATACCTTCGGCCAGGCGAACCTTCTGAGCAACACCTCACCCTGGACCTCAGCCAGCCAGCCAGACATAACAGCAGAGGATCAGCCTGCTCCTCCCCATGACAAACAGAACAGAACCCTTTGACTATTGTTACGGCAGGACCGGGGTTACAATTAAAGCACTCTGTAGCGTTCAATAGAAGGCCAGCAAGGTATGACATCACTGGTATTTGAAGACCGATGCTTTGTTTGCACATTTGCCCTAATACAATGTTATCTTGCTCCCTCCTGCTGGCATGACGTGTACCATGTAAATTAATTTCAAGTGAAATGAAGCCTTCCTTTATTTTGCTGGCACATCAAATCTTCCATGACATTCCCTATAAATGGTTCTTGAGCACTGGCTATTATATCATTGTTTGAGCCATACGAGTCACATGTTTTAAAAAATATTTCATAACAAGACCCATACAAGAAGAGGGCTAATATGTAATACTTTAATTTGTGAAGGCTTTTACATAAGAAATCCATGTTACATTGTGTTGTTCTTTTGTTGAAACTGCTCTACTATTTGTAACCCTTCGATTTGCTTTCCCTCTTTGCTTGTGTAGTTTCTGTTACCCATTTTAATTTAATACATCTCCAGCTATTTATATAATTGCTTATTTATATTTATATAATAATCTTTAAAAATGTGGGCCTCCTCATGTTTGGCTTTATCACCATGTGAATCTCTTTGCTCATACAGTACCACAAGGTTCAACTCCAGGTCCCATACTGTTTTCACTCTATGCTACCTTGGTTAATGCCTCACATACCATACCTGTCCCTGCCACTTGTTATTTATTGCTGTTATTTCTCTATTACACTCTATCTGATGGGCAGGATTCCTTTGAGATTGCAGATAAATATCCCTTTCTGAAATGTTTTGTACCACTTGAATGCAACATCTCTGTAGCTTCCAGTATGGAGAGAAGTCTCTGGC